>VXAB01000408.1:499973-833374 GCA_013399175.1 Odontophorus gujanensis
AAACCCCCGCCCCCCCTCTCTTTTTTTTTTGGGGGGGGGGGGAGGGAAGGCTAAGGAATCAATTTTATCACACATTGTCTTACAGTCTCATTGTTGCTGGCCAGCTGGATAGGAGAAACATCACACATTTTCCCACATTTGGAAATCAGCTATGGTAGTAAGCTATCCCCAAAAGCTCTGTCCAAGCTCGGCTTAAGTTGATGTTTAATTTTTCTTAAGATCAGAAGGATTTTTTGCCACTTTACGTTTGCAATGGGGTCATGCCTTATGTCTATTTTGCTGACACTGTACAATTACAGGCTAAATAGCAGCACTTACACAACAGCAAACGTCTCAGCTACCTTCCTGATGGACCACAGTGTTTCACCCCTTGGTACCTCCTCCACTGTACTATTGCTCCTAAATGAGTTAGAGCATGTGTTTTAGACAATTTCTATTTTATACTGAACAGTTTTTTGAAGGTGTAGTTTTCTAGTTGGGAATTTAAGGCTTTTCCAGACTGTTCTGTATTTTGTAGACTTGACATAGAGACCAAATCAGGTAGGATCAGAGGTGAATATTTTACTGCAAATAACTTCAAAATTAAATTATTTTTTCTTTTTAAATTACTCTGTGAATGTCCTCTTGGGATAGGCTTTTTGGAGTTTGGAGATAATTCAATGTTTAGATTTATTAGTCTGTAATCAGTCAATTCCTAACCTTCGATTTCATTTTTAAAATTTCAAAGTTATCTGTTAATTATTATTGGCCAGTAAAATCTCCTTTTGACTAAGAGACTACATACCAATAAGGAATCAGAATTTTAAATGTCAAGTAGCAAACAAACAAAGAATTTAAGAAAACCAAGTTTCTTTTTATCTGGTCTTCTATTTTGCTTTCTTTTTATCTGTGCTCCTTAGAGACGACCATATAAAAGAAAACTGAAGCAATTATGTTGCTTGGCTTAGTAGATTTCTATTATCTTCTCCCATTTTTTAGCTAATATGGTATTAGTTAATACAAACTAACATTTTTTGTTTTGGTCATTTAAGATTCCAGTCAATAGTCCAGCCTCAGACACCATATGAAGTGTTTAATAACTTGCTTCTGGTACCTGGGAGCAACACTCAGCAGGAGAATAATTGACCCCGAAATTGGAGTGATATAGAAAATTGTATCAGTTAAAGTTGTCATGAGCTTGTTTTGCTTCCTTTCACAGTTTTACTGGACAGCTTGCTAATCTGAAAAGATTAAAAAAAAACCCTAACTAACTACTAACCCTAAAATCCTGAAAATCCCACAGTTCTTACTAGTACATAGAAGAAAACATGTTAAAATGACTGTTTCAAGTCATCTGCAAAACTATTCCTTCTTATAATACAAATAGTGCACACTCCAAAATGATTTAGATGCATGACACAAGTTAACAAATATATGCATGGGAATGTTATGAGTAAAGTTATTTTCTGAACTTCCCACCTCCCAATTCTTTTGCATGTTAATAAGGTCTTTCCTTTGACCTTCAAAACTATGCATTTCCTTTGGACTATACCAACACTGAGTAAGAACCGTACTTCTCTCCTTTACAAGGTTTTAAAATGCAGTGAAAAATGTTAAGGGCTATTAGCAAAATACATATTTGTCTAAGGCTGTTTTAAAGACTCATGAACTATACCGAGTGCAAAGCTTAACCAGGTGAGAATGCAGAAAGACAAGTCCACTGGTAGCATTTTTATTCTATTTCTATGACAAGAGCTATTTCTGTAGTCTTTACTCCCATTTGTTTGGTTGAATATAAAACCAGGACCAAGAACTTTCACTCCATAATGACCAAGCAAATCAAATTTTCAGCACTTGTCATTTATTTTATCTCTCAAATACTACCATAATTCACTCATATCATATTCGTTTCTGCTTAAAAACATGCATTCCCTCGCCAGTTTGATTGCTGCAGACAGAATGCGTTTTTATTTCCTTCCAGTAAACATTATGTGCTTAACGTCACTTTCTCTGTTTTGTATTCTTTTGTTTTAAATCTTCTTAAAAAGAGTTAAATCAGGCTGAATTTGATGTCTTCAGAATAATTTTCTGTAAACAGAGCAATATTTATATCAAATATAATATGTTGAAATAAACTTGTCTCATTTAGACTGAAAAGGTATTAAGTATTCCTTAACCAAAATTTCCAACTGTGTGTGCCTGTACCTAGTCAAAAGAAGCTGAGGATCTATCCAAAGCCAACCTGGCTGTTGGATGGCAAAGGTTCTCTCTAACCATAGCATCTCTGCCCCACTCAGTGTGCAGCACTGAGTCCTGCCTGAGCTGGCCTGGCTGCATGGGTCAATCTGAACCCTGCTGTATGTGGCTCCAAGAATCAGCAGCAGCTCTGGAATGGAAGGACCAGTTCTGAGATGGGTATTTCTCTTATTTGGAGCATCTCTATTTCTCCACAGTTGGTTTTAGTTGTTTAAATGTTCCTGGTAAATCAGATGCTTTAGTAACATCTAGAAATATGATATCCAGGATCCTTGATGGCTAAGGTATAAATTTCACTTTCTATTATAAATTCAGTGTTAAATACTCCTTGTAAATTACAGGTGTCAAAACACAGAATCCAGTCTGACAGGGAGCATTTTCTTCCATCTGTGGATAAATGGGTTCACAGTTTCTGGTTTTAATTTGAAAACATTAAGTCTTTACACTCAATTTTTACTTGCTGATTAATAATCCACAAATGTCAGGTTTGAACTCCCATCTGATACTGTTAAGCTGTAACAACAAAGTACACCACGGGGCAGCAGGTAGTAATGGATCTTTCCAAAGCTTTGCTATAACTTTACCTGCTGTATTCCACCAGCTCCAGCCTAGGTAAATACTGTTCATGAACTCCTGACAGAAGATATCATCCTGTTGTTGAAGTAATGCTACACACCCTCTAAATACTTTGAGTTCCTATACATAGATGGGCAGAAAAAATTGCATTTTTACTAAGTGTTTCATAAGTGGTCAGTTACTACCATGAGTCATTGCTGTATGTCAGCTGTGGTACCTGTGATTGGTAGGTAGTGCTATAAGACTGATTTAAATGCTTTCTTACATCAATGTCCGGAAATCCCTTGAAAAAAATTATATCAAAAAGCCCTACTTTTTCTTACCTCCTCCACTTCTTCAGGTGTTACTTCTTTTCTTTTATGAGGATGCCCTGCACCAGGTCTAAATGCTCCCATCGGGATGTTAATATTAGCCTGTCAAGAGGAAATTATAATGTTTAGAATAATGACTGATATATAGACACAGTTGGTTAGTGGCAAAACTCTAAAGGAGTACAGACATCATTGTGCAGACATTCGTAACAACTCTTCCATGGGAAAGAGAAACACTTTCATCTCTATTTTAAAGATGGAAAGTGAAAAAACAAAGCTACCTGGACCAGGGAAGGAGGAGCCTCACAGAGGATCACTTCTTGACTCAGCCTGATCCCAGCCAAACCCAGGACAGAGCCTTAGCCCCTGGCTTCAACAGCCTTCCTCCAAATGGTACCTGTATGACTGAAGCAATCTGGTGTTTCATCTGTGAGATAAGCCAGCAGCCGTAATAATAATGCAGCTTGAAATAGATGTTTAAAAATAAAGACTCTTGGAGGGACAGATTAGGGACAAATGGCTAAAATGTATCTGTCCTTATGTGACCCAGACTAGATCATTTTAAAAGTCAAATGGTGTGATCACCTAAATGCACAAATTAAACCTATTCTTATCTCATGATCTCTGAAAAGAAGCTGTTTGTAGGAAATGTCATCAAAATATCATGACTCCCACTTCGAAAACCAGCGGGTGAATTGGTAATGCCACTGAGCTGAAGCAGAGAACCTTCAAACAGTGAGCTGCTTTATTGTCATTTACCATCTGACTGATTTGTACAAAACGAGGATGAACAATCCCATCCTTCTGCTCAAATCATGGTCCTGCAGATAGCGCCCAGGTTGGATAACCACAGGAACACAGCCCACAAATGTTCTGGCCAAAATCCATTATCTGATGCATTAAGAATCCAACTGACACGAAATAAGCAGCTTTCTCTTCTTTCATTTTTTGGCACTTTTATTTATGTAAGTTGCTGATTGCATTTTGGTGGGGCTCGCAAACGTCTGTAGAGCCATGTATCTTATAGACAAATAGGTATTCATTTCACATGCTTTTTCACTGGGCATTAGTTTAGATATTGTCAAACCTTTTGTCTGCACTCATTAAGTTCCCAGGAGACAGGGCATTTTCAGCCTCACAGTACTTAACCCATTATTTCATTTAGGAGTGGAAAAAACCAGCTTTGCTATTTTTAATTTTAAGCATCTCCCCAGACAGTCTCTGGTACCTCCAGACTGATGCTTTTTTTGGAGTAGAAAAACAACTTAGTACTTCAGTGTGTGTAGCCACACAGGTTTGCAGAACTGAATCACCGGAGCTATTCCCAGGATGGATCTCTCCTCCTCATTTTGTTTGGGCATCTATTCTTCTTGGAGTCAACGCAAGCAGAAATCAGCCTCCTACAGCCACCCAGGTCTGAGCACAAAACTGTAAATCCTTGAATTTCGTCCCGTGATGGACAGATCAACTGTGACTAAAAATGGTTCAGGAAACAAAATGAACCAATAAGTGCCAGACTCCTAATCAAATTAAAGAACCAAATTCTTTGGTCTGCTTCAGCATTTTCAGATTGATCTGTGTCACACTACAGTGGTTTGAACCATTTTACCTGCAATAAGTAACAATTGCTTCAGAGTTTAGACAAGATGTCTGCAGACATTAAATACATGGTAAAATAAAGAGCCTTCAAGACATAGTATAACACTGTCTGGGCTTGACAGTACACCACACTATAATACATGATAAATTAAAATATTTCTAGTATAGAAAGAATGTATGGCTAATTTCCTAGTAGCTCCTGACCAGAGCTGCCAGAATCCTGAGCCATAAATCTTCTCTTAACCCAAACCCTGTCCATTCTTATGGATAAGCAGCCATGTAAAGTGAGCAGTGGGCTGAATCCTGCATTCCAGTGTAGCTCTGCAAGGTCTGTGTTGTGTTGCAGTCAGCACAGGTGTATAACTGAACCTTTAAAAATCCTCCTCAGGGGTTTTGCTACCTGGCTGCTGGGATGGAGACACTAGTCTTGGGGACCCCTTCCTTGTCCATCCCAATCCAGTGAACTGCTAAATAAAACATTTTTCATTCCCAACTCTAGAAGCTATAAATTATAATTGCTGTAGACAGACCTGTGTTTCTTATTTTTAATAATACCGATTCTTATTGGGCTTACATCTTTCTTTGTTTCTGCAAAGTGCCTACCATAGTTTGGATGTCATTGCAGTTTTCATAATGAGTAGAAGTGTGTTCTAATGTACTCTACTAATATCTTCCTGAACACACTGAAGGAAAAATAATATAAGCATGTGGCTTCTTCCTGAGAAACTACATCCAATCTTTGTCTTTCTCGAGGCCGCCTTCTAAGATCTGCTGCAGCTTGTAACAACTTTATGAACTGAATCTGAAACACATGTCAATTATTTTGGTAAACACCGTGTCTTTTGTATTTGTTTGTAGTGGTTGTTGCTCATTCAGCTGTCACCAAAAGCCAAAGCCTTGCTGCATTTTAACCAAAATTGATGGGGATTGTGTTCAAGTATTGAGGTGCAAAGGGCTTTGAAACAGTTCAGGTGAAGCAGAGGAACTAGTGAAGCACTGGCACCAGTTGCCCAGAGAGGTGGTGGATGCCCTGTCACTGTAGACATCCAAAGTGAGGCTGGATGGGGCTCTGAGCACCCTGATGGAGCTGTAAGCATCCCTATTCATTGCAGGGGACTTGGACTAGCTGACGTTTGAGAGTCCTTTCCAACTCAAATGATTGATTCTGTGAGAACGAGAGCTGCTCTGAAAGTAATGCCTCCTATTTGATTATGCTAACCCATAACCTTAGACAAATTCTTTGCGATATCATGCCAATTTCTACCTGTTCAAAAGTATTGCTAAGTAAGCTGGAAATCTACTTGAACAGAAACTTTTTCAAGTAGGAAAAAAAAAATTATGGGAGAAAAAAATTGCATGTAATTCAGAAAAAAGATACAGAAAACAAAAGAAAACAACAAAACAAATAAACAACCTTCACCTTTACTTCTGGGGAAAGCCAAGAGTAGTGTTTGTGGGCACAATAGCTGTCAGTGAGAGCTAAACATCCTTTTATGCACTAAGGGGGAGAATGAGGGGAAATCAGCAATGAAAATTACCAGGAGTTAATACTTCTTTGGTCCCCTATGGTCCCAGACTACTTGTAGGAACAAGTTTTTACCCTTAACATATCTGTATTTAGTGACTGTTGGCATGTGAAGACTTCAGTGTGCATCTTGTACAGACAGAAAGAAGCTACTACTGGCATGGTACTTCTTTTAAACTTATTAAGTTTAAAAGTAAAATATAAAACATTTTAATCTATAAATTATGTACATTTTTTTCATTAATCATATGAATATTTCCATCATCCGTATAAGAAGGATAAAAATTTGAACTATGTGAAATCAATGGCTTCTGATAATTTCAACTGAACTAACTTGCGTATCTCTTCCAGTGCATTTGATGACGAACAACATTAGCATTTCTACAGTGTCTTTCTACTTGAGCATGCTGTCTAGCACCGGGTAACTAATCTTCTTGATACTCCAATCCACTACGTTAGCATTACCTTGGGGAAATAGAGGATAAGTCAGACTTCAGAAATTCCATTTTGTGATTCTTACATATTTTAAAGAGAACCTGAACTTGTGGGAAAAATTTGGTTGCAAGTGCATTTTCAAAATACATGAACACACTATAAAATTCTGTAGCTCAGGAATTATTATTACTATTATTATAATAATCATTACTATAATTACTATTATGTTTTTTTTTTTGTTGTTAAAGTATCAATGATAGCATGAGTTCAGTTCAGTTTAATTACTTCATGTTGACGATGGGCTAATTCTCCAGGTATTTCTTTTACAACAATATAACAGCCAACTTCATTCTTATGATAGTAAGCCATTTGAGGAGGTATACGACATATAGGGTCTTAATCAAATATTTCTTAATCAAATATTGCATTTTTTTTCTTTTATTTTTTTTCCTATGGAGGAAATGGCTTTTTTCCACTATTCTTTTAGTCTAAAGTTCTTCCAAAATTACAGTAACTCTGTGGAAAATCCAATAGTTTTACTCATAATGCTGATCAGTTCTGTAGATATATCACCCCATTTTACTATGCTGATTCACCAACAGATGTAAGCTAACGTTGGAAAGAAAACATAAACAAGCAAGTGACCAAACAGCCTATCTGATCAGTTTTTTTTTTTCTCAGCTTGTTTTATAAGATCTTCAGGTCAAAATTTTTCAGTACCAAGCTTTTTACTTTGAAAGAATAATCCCCATTTAACACTTCTGCAGGATTTTGTAGGAGCAAAGTGCAGTCTGTCAGACAACAGAGGTTGAGATTTATTATTTATTATATTAGAAACATAAATACTGTCTCTTACCTGAATGGCTTTGACATGTGACGCTGGCTGTTTTGACATTTTTAAGACAGTGTCTTATCCCTGCAAGCAAAATGGGAAAGTGTTACAGGCTGTGACATTACGATACCTAGGAGAGATAAACTAGAACTTAACCCATGCTGCCTCTTGACAGGCATCCATTTCATCTGCCCATCTCCTATTTCTGTTTCAGTTTCAGAGTTGCTTAGGTATTCCTTCTGAATATCAAAAGGAGACAGAACACCTGAGCTTCTCCAATTAATCTTTCATAGCCACAAATGGAGTTCTCTCTTTCACATTAAAAACAATAATGGATACAGATAAGTAATCTCTCAAACCTTAACGGCATTGTAAAATGAGCACGAGCTAAAGGAAGTGTTTGAGGATAAACAATGCATGATTATCACTGTGAAGGTATGTATACAGGAACTCTAAGTTTAAACCTTCTTTAAAATATAGCATAACTTGCCACAAAGCACCGATAAATGCAGATATAATCATCTTCTAATTCACACATCGTTGTAATTTCTTCATACATGTAGACTGAAAATGATCAAGATGATTAAAATGTAACATTTTATTTAGAATTGCTAGGACACAAAGCAGCATCTCTGCATAGTTTTAGATCATGTAAATTTATTAATTTTCTTTAGCAACCAGAAAATAAAATAATCACAAAACAGAATACCCAATAACAAAAACAAAAATCTAAAGATTTTGTAAAGGCAAAAAGAGAAAAAGAAAGGAAGAAAGGAAGAAGGAAAGGAAGAAAGAAGGAAAGAAAGAAAAGAAATTCACTATCTGTTTAATTCAATTATAGTCTCGGCCTTTTACTCTTTCAGTGAGTACTTGTTACTTTAACTGGAGTAATCCTTCTCACTATAATGCAAAATAAGAACAGTAATACTAAAAGTCGATCAATAAGTACTTGAACATCCATCAGAGAACTCACTGATAACAACCAAATTATAGCATATTTTGGCTACAGTATTTTACCTAAGATTGGAAAGAAAATACTGAGAAACATAATAAATGATGTAAGAGAGAATAGTAGAAATACAGTGAGAAATCATAAGTGGGCCAAAGATTTTGTTACTCAAAGGCCATAACTTTCCCATGAAGGCAAGTAACAAAGAAAATTACCAATCATTGTAGGTTGCCTTCAGACCAGAGTATCAGTCCAAAGTTGTATCCCTGAAGCCTCATGTAAGATTGTTCTTGTGTACTCTCTTATCAGCTTTAAATCTGTTCCTAATTCTAAGTAGAACTTAAAGTGCAGGTGACCTGCCATTAGAGGTCTCTCTCTGATTGCATGCTTAGCTCTAAGGGTGCTAGCCAACCCTAAACTCAGAGGATGTAGGCTTCAGATTTAAATAGCTGAACTGACATTTGTAAATCATGAAGAAAAAGAATCCAACCACACAAAATGCAAACAGCGTGCTTCTAGTGAATCTCACATTGTGGCACTACCTTGAAACCAGAGATAGTTTAGAAAAGTTCAGAACTCAGTTTGAGGGAAGAGATCTTGGCCACTGAAGTTCATAGCAATATTCGCAAAGATTTCAGTAAGTCAGAATTTCAACCAAAGGACCCTCATTTTAAAAGTCCTTGTTATGCATAGAAATAAGCATTTCTTTATGATTGCCACACAGCTTATGCTGATGCATGCTGTTAAACAGCAGTCGTATTACAAAAATAAATACAAAACAATCCACCAGTTTATTGGAAAATAGGGTTTATGATAAGGAAAATGTTAATTATTTTTTCTTATCTTTTCCTCTTTCAAATCAGAAAGGAAAAAATGGAAACAAAAGGGCAGGAAATTAATAGAAACATTTTAAAACACTGAGGCTCTGCTTTCTAAACATCGTCACAAAAAAAAAATCTGACTAAGATAAACTCTTCTGTCTTGTGTGCCTGCATCGCAGAAACAATGCTCCACAGTTCTGTGGCTACCTCAAACAAATGGGTAGAGACTTACAAGGAATTTCTACTTTAAAATAAGAGTGATCATGCTCCTCAGTGAGATGCTCCAAGCTCGCAATGGTTGTAATCAGATTCCTGTTCCTAAAGACAGATGTAGGATACAACTGTGTAGGACTGCTTTTGGAGGAGGTGGTTTTCCTACCAGTTTATGCTGTCCTCATTACTCTTGGAGAAATCAGGACAACAGTACACCACTGAGTAAAAATAGACAATCTTCCCCAGCACTTTCCTCTTCCTTCTCTTTCCTGATCTTCCTTCCAGAATAGTACCGACCATCAACCATAGGAAACTAAACCCCACATTACTGATGCACCTACTACTGAAGGAATTGTTGTAATCATATAAATTTCCATATTCTATTTCCAAGTGTCTCAGAAAGCCAAGAATGCTGCACTGACTGAGTTTTTCAGGCACTCCACTCAAATCTGCAAACTTTGAAAATCACTTTCCACTGTCATTTCCACCGCCAAATTCCCCATGTGCAGGCTCTGAGAAGCACAGTGGCACACAGCCTTTACACCCTCGTGCCTTTTGAGCTGCCCCATACCTTACCTCTTACCTTTTATGGTCTGCATGCTGAGCCAAGGAAGCAGCAGCAACAGATTTCAGTTCGGAGCTGTTTAATGCCAGTCTGCCCCTGCAAATTCCTGTGCTTTCTTCACTTCCCAGTGAAAGTAACCACTACTTTTTGCAGGCTGACAAAAACCTGTGTTGTGAAAAGATCCTTTAAAAAACAAAGGACCTATCTGCTGTGTCTCTGCTAAAAATAATTTCTGACAGGGCTGCAGAAAGATAGCAAGCTGACTGACTGATTCAATTTGCTTAAAATGCAATGAGGTATGATAATGCCTTCTTTTGTAATCTCCACAAGAGATGCACAGTAGCTTACACACACCAGGAGGGACTCCCCCCAGCTGAATGCTGTCCTTTCCCCCCCCTGCTGCACTTACAGCATCAAGCACAAAAGCTATTTTGGACACAGAACTGCAGTGTATTATCTTATTAAAAGGCTTAGACAGGAACCATATCACAGTGGAACCCAGCTAGCACAAATAAAGAAGAGAAACCCCCAGTTTGCAGCTTCCAGAGTGTTACATGCAGTATGGAAACACTAAAATATTTGCTATAATGCAGTTCCCACCAACACTGTTACCTTTTAAACTAGCAGTGAAAGACCATCTCTCTTACCATCAACCCCTCCCACAATATTTCACTAGTTGTAGCATACAGAAAACAAGCATGTACCTATGTACTATAGCATTTGAGCTAATATAGTTGTGTTTCTCATGAGTCAGCAGGTATTTAAATGACTGTTTTAAATCTTTTAAGATCCTCACAGCTGATGAAGCAGTAACTATAATGACCTGCTCTAAATACTCTGCACAAGACATTAAAACAAGCATAAAAACAGAACTACTACAGTAACCTCACAGCCAGATATTAAAGAGTTTTCATAAGTCTTTTTTTAGTTGACCCCTTCAAGATTAGGTCAATATGGTCTTGTAAATTAATTTACTTATCTAGTTATACAAGAAAAGTTTCAAACCTTCAAATGAGTATATACACCTCCTTCCGATGCTGAAAGAGGTATCTTCTTCTACCAGCTGAATTATTGACTCTGATCTGCTGAATGTGTCTGAAACAGCTCTGATGCTTTCAGCCTGGACGGCACCGAGAGCTGCTCCAGGCTGGAGTGGAACTCAGCTGAGAAGCAAAGTGTAAAAGAGAATTCCTGTCATAGCTTCCAGTTGTTCTTCCTAAATATAGCATTTGATTCACCCTGTAACTTAGTCCCCTGTGACACTTGACCATCGTAAAACCAGGGCTCAAGTGTCAAGCAGTAGGTGTTGAAGGAACACACCTTTGGGTCCTTTTCATGCCCTCCCTCTCCCTGAGGCACATGATGTTGGGAGGTAGTGCACATCTCCTCCAGCAGTGTGTGGGGCAGCGCATGCCTAACTCCTGCCACATCAGAGAAGGAAATAATTATGAAGACATAATTATGAAGAACTCACCACGGTGGGACTATCTAGGGGAGGTGAATGTCACACCAGCTGTATTGCAGCTGGGTTGGGAGTAAACCTCCCTGAGGGTCTTGGCTTGCTGTTCCTGCATGCAGGAGAGCAGCACTGGCAGGAAGGAGAGTTTCTGAAATGGTGAAGCCATGGCTGCTAGCTGTTGAATGGTAGGGCATATGGATGAAGAAGAGACAAAGGAAAAGTCTGTGGGGTTATAGAGTTAAAAAAGAATATAAAAAGTTATTACATAGTTACGCTCACACTACCTGTGATCACGGCTGTCAAGTGAAGGAGATGAGCAACTTGTGTGGGGCATGACCTCATTTTCCCAGTCTTATCAGTGCAGTCTCCAGCCCACTACAGCTTCAGTGGAGTGAACTTTCCTCTTCAGTCCTTATGCTCTGCTACACCTGTTTTCCCCTGACCCGCAGCACTAAGTGCAACAATGGTAGTGTCATTATTGGTGTTACCGGGATTATTCCTCTCTACTCTGCCCTCATGAGGCCCCATCTGGAGTACTCAGACCAGACCTGAGGCGCCCAGTAAAGGAACGATGTGGAGCTGTTGGAGTGGGTCAATACGATGATCAGAGGGGTGGAGCACTTCTCCCATGAGGAAAGGTTGAGGGAGCTGGGCTTGTCCAGTCTGGAGAAAAAAAGGCTCCAAGGACACCTCATTGTGGCTTTCCAGTACTTGAAGGGAGCTTATAAACAGGAGGGGAACTGACTTTTTTACACAGTCCAACAGTGGTAGAACAAGGAGGAATACCTTTAAACTAAAAGAGAGTAGATTTGGGTTAGATGTTAGGAGGAAATCCTTTACTCAGAGTGGTGAGGCCCATGGCACAGCTGCCCAGAAAAGCTGTGGTGCACCATCCCTGGAGGTGCTCAAGTCCAGGTTGGATGGGGGCGTGAGCAGCCTGAGCTGGTGGGGGGCAGCTCTGCCCATGACAGGGGCTGGGGTTGGGTGGGCTTTAACATCCCCTCCAAACTAAGCTATTCTATGATTCTATGATACTACACAAACACTTGCTGCTGGAGAGGGATAAGGCAACTTTTAAGGGAAGATGAACAAGTTCCAAAACTATGCCAAAATGTGCTTGGGATAGTGATTTCAGGGAGGATTTCCCTTGACTTTAACTCACTTGATATGCCACTCATTCCATTTCAACTACCTCAAAGAGGAAGATGATGTCCCAGACCACTTCATTAAGCCTGTGACTCACTCTCTGCTGCCCTTCTTCCCAAAAGAGCTGTCATCTGGAAGCAGCTTATAAAGTTGATGACTCGCTTTGGCAGCTTTCAGGCTATTCATAGCCCCCTCATTCCCAGGAAAGGCACATAGGAAGGCATGCCACTGGCACATGTGTTTGGGTTGAGTCCAGCTGAGGTACAGAGGGCAATGAACCCCTGCCAGCGAGGCCCCTGGCCTACCATCCCAGAAAGGCCAGGTATAACTGTTACAAAGTGCCTTTGGGGGTTAAACAGCATATTGCACATGAAACTTGGCAGAGTTCATAACAGCTCACAGACAGGTCTTTTCCCTAGAATGCAGAAGTTTGCTCTGTCAGGGTCTAAGGTCATGCTTTCCAAGTAGTTGAGATCATGTCAAAGCAAACTTACATAAATGATTTTATGTACCTTTTCATGAAGAATTATATTTAAAATGAAAGTATTAGAAAGCAGTGAAAGAGATGATATATTTTTGTAATATGGTCTTGTAAATTAATTTATTCCAACTTATATTATAATAATTATAATATGAATCAGCTCTGGTATACAAGAGGTAGACAGAGTTCTTTCCTCCGTGTGCTGTTAAATTAGCAAAAGTTCGGTAGTTTAAACCAGGCCATTGCTTCCTTTTTGTAAACCTATTGTCTTGCAAATATGTCTGAGAAAGATCAAGTCAGCACTGTTTCCTGCAACATTTTCATAATTCAGAAATATTACAAGTAACTTTAGTGATGTTCAAGCGCAAAGAGAGTTTACCTATGTTGTTTACTTACGCTCATAAACTATCATGCCTGAATGGCGTTAAATAGTTGTGATTGAAGGAAAACCCCAAGTCCTATCACTAAAAGAAGAAAATGTAGTTTTGCGTAGATGTTAATGGAAAAAAATATATACAACTTTCACAATAACTTTGTAGAGTATCAGTGGCTTTGAATAACCACCAGGATGCACAGCCCCACAACTTGCAAATTCATCTGTGAAATACATGCAGCCAATGACTTAATAAGTAAATCATGAGACATATGTGCATTTCAAATGACAGACTAATTGCATGGTGTGTTAGGGCCAGATATCAGTACACTGACACACTATATGTAAACTTACTGTCCTTTGCCCAAGCATCCAAAAAGACGAAGTAAGAAAATCCCAATACAGTACAAAATACACTTTTGTTGCATTTATAGAAGCTTGTCTAATTGGAACAGCTTATTAGTTTTGAAAACAAAGTTGATGGTTAACAGAAATGTGTATGTTTCTTACTTCTTGACTGGGATGTTTCACTGTCTAATGTCTGAAATGTTTCTTTAGTCTGTCACTACTTAATATGCTTATTTAAACATTTTGCTTGTTCAGAAACCTCATGAGCACAGATATAACTTTCCTCAGGCTCCTGAAAAAAAAATATTTTTCTCCTGTAATTCAAAATATTGTAGTGTAATGCAAGCAAAGCAACAAATAAAAATGCAATTAAACAAAGGAGCAGCCACAATCTCAGTTCACATTAAATAAAACTTCTTTACAGTAAGAAGTTAAAAAATACATTCCTGGTGCTTTTCTGTAGTTTACTGGGTAGCAGCAATTTGTACTTTAATATGTTTGGTATATTGAAATATATTTGACCATGTAAAGCTTTGCTTGACTTTCTTATTTTTAACAGTTTTGCAATTTATTGCCAGGCAAAGAATAGTGGGCCCAGAATATTGAGTATTTGGTTCATTAATTATCTTTTTTTGGAATAGTTTGGCAAAAAATATTAAAATTTAGGCTGTAGTGCAAGATAAGCTGTTCTCCTCATTCAATACACATAGTTATTGATATTTAAAAAAATCACAATTAATGACTCAGGTTTAAAAATAAGAAATCTGTTATCAGTCCGGTTTATCAGAGGACTAACCTAGAGGGCCCTGGAAAAAAAAAGAACGCTCTATTTTCTAACCCACACAGATTTTATTTGTACATTTGAGCCCTTTTCCCCTAGAAAAGATTTCTGCAGTCCAGTTAACAACTATTTGGCACAGAGTCTTGATGAAAGACAGAGATACTTAGCAGTGGCATCATCATATGAAGCTAGACAGAACAACAAAATATATACACCAGACTTAGCAATGACTTGGCATTCTCACAGCCAATTCTTATTCTTGCCTTAAACTAAAAATACCCATGAATCCTATATCTCAGAAAGACTGACACATCTCAACTGTTTTGTCAAAAGAAATGTTATTTGAGCTAGTACCAGTTACTGTTTATTCCTCCCAGTTTCCCCTAATCTATATGTTTATTAATATCCAAAGAAATTCATCACTTCGATTTTCTACTTGTACAGCTCTGCCAATAACAGTAACACCAGTCTGTTTCAATAATAAATGACATTAAAAAGTATAAAAAATGTTTGCTATTATCTAATGGATAGGAAATCAACAAACATATCTAAATTAGCTGGTTTTGTTTCTGTGACATTTCTGAGCTGCTAAATATTAATTCAGCTCCTGCATGCTCTCTTTCTTTTCCATATAAAAGCATGGTGATTATTATCACAGACTATTCCATCAAGAAATAATTAGCCTTGTATTAGAAGATGGTCTCACTAGAGGCTGCCAGTGACCTTGTTCTAAATTTCAGAGTTCCAGCATCTTTTAATAGATTTATTAGCAGCATCTAAGAACTTGTATTAAATTCTGAAAACTGCATTATCAATATAACTCACACAAATGTTAGAACATCACAGCTTTGACCAGTGAATTACCCAAAAAGCCATACTCTCTGTTGCTTTTCATTCTGTAAAATTCTTACATGCTTTGACTAACTGAAATGTGATGATGATATAAAAATAGCAAATTTGTTTCCACTTTCCTCCTGGGAAATTTTAGCTACTAAAAGCTGATATCATAAGAAAGAGCAGAAGTACTGGCAGATTCTGAGGGCAATATGAATTTTAAGCGACATGCTGATTGTGTAAACATCCTGTCTGCTATAGTGATTCAGCATAATTTGGAAAAGATACAAAAAACATGACATTGAACCATCAGATTTTGTTCTGGGCATACAGTTTTGAAGACAAAAAAAATAATAAGAAGAGAATCATTAATGAAATTATGTGCAGAAGGCCATGCATCATTTTCACAAATACACCTGTATTATTTAAGAGACTTCTTGATGTAGTTGATTACATCATCAGTTGATTACATCTGCTCAACAATATTACCTCTCACCTTCAGTGATCAAATTAAGAGGTCTCACCAGACATATAAAAAGGAATTTTGCAATTCTATCCAGCTAGTCCAAAGATGAACAAGAGCTAGGTACAGATATATGAAAGGAACTAGGGGATCAGCACCACGTAAAGCAGGGTAACTGTTTCTTACACTACCAAACAAAACTGCAGTTTTGAAGATGTTCAGCTCACATGCAAAGTTCCTGCTTCTGGAGCAAATGTAGTAGACTTGAGTAAAGCATTCAGCCAAAGACTAACAAAGAAAACAAAGAAGATTCCTCAATCTACATTGCAGCAGAAAAAGGCATGGTTGAGACATGAAAAATCTGCCTGACTAGGAAGATGGATCCAGAATAAGGGAGATAAGGCGATGCACTGGAAGCAGAATATCAAGGACATTAAAAAGAAATTAATGCCTCCAGAAGAAAAATAACCAAATTCAAGGACAACTTCATCAACTTGCTGAATCACTCATGATTGATCAGTTGCTATCTTTGGTTTGTATCTGCTGAACAGAAAAAAAAGATGAAGATGGATAAACTGTAGGTGTGAAGATTTTTAAAGTTTGATCAATATCAAAACACTTATCCTAGTTCCTATGAGTCATAAGGAAAAACAAACAGAAAAAAAAACCCTTAGCTTCTCATATCCCTGAAGTTTCAAAAGACAAGATAATTAAGAATGAATGCTTTCTGCAGTGAAGATATGAATAAATCTATTAGCCATACCTAACTGTCCAGCAGTCAAACATGATTTATATCAAACTTTACTTTTCTTGAATCAGATCAGATGCAGTAACATTTTTCAGTCATTTGCAATCTCCTGCCATACAGCCACTGGACTCATTCAGAGAAAAATTATCAACAGAAATCAGTGTTGGCACAGGAGGACCACTAAAGTTCTGCAGCTGGTAACTTCTAATGATGCTTCTCAACACATCAAATCTCAGGTGTTAAAAATAGAATATATAAACAGTTTCTGTTAGGAAATCACCCGAAGTATTTTCTATAATCTTCATGTATTACTTTATACCCATATGAAGTAGGGTTGTGGACTGATACTATCCTCTGTCCAAGGATAGCAAAATACCTCAAAAAAAAAGCTGTAAATATTAAGCTCCTTGATTCAGTCACATCAGGCAGTGCAACACAGGGGGTAGCCCTTCAAAGCACAGTTCAATTCTCAAGTGCTGTAACAGTGGTGCTTGAAAATCGTTTGTCCTGAATATGACTTTTGAGAACTGCTGGTTGCTCTGTTTTTCCTGTGCAATTATCAGTGAGGTGCTAGAATATAATCTTTGCATTCTGAGTAGAATGCTACAGGAAGATGCTCACAGCTTTCTTGCAGCCAACTTTCAAACAATGATTTATTTTTACCAAGGAAGAGGAAATGTCCTTAGCTCAGGCACCTAACACAGAATAACTTCTGTAAGGTGGGTTTTGTCATAGGCAGGACCCATGCACACAGAATGAAAAGGGGCAGGGGGGATTTGTAGTACTGGGAAACTGCAAAACTCATTTTCTCTGCTGCCTGGGTGGCTAAGTGGATGTGGAGCAGCTGCTGCTTGCAGCCTGATCCTTGAGGCAAAACAAAACCAGTGAGGGTGTACACGCTAAGTGCTATGCTGTATTGAAGTGACTCAGGAGCTACTTCAGCCTTCTGTATGGGCAAGACAGGCAGTGAAAACCTCATATGTTCCTCCTGTGCAAGATCTTCCTGTTAGAACAGCTAAATGCCTTATACAAAGAGGTTAATACAAGCGATTCAAACAGTGTATCTGCTCAACAGTGAATCAAAAACAGCTTTGTCTTCTTCAGAGTATTATTTCACTTTGACTTACACAAGCTAAGTACAGTATTTTCCCTAGAGTTCAAGGCTGCCCTGCAGCTTTTGGGATTCAAACTAGATAGGTGTAATGCTATCACATGCGTATATTTCAGGTTACAGTGAGCATGAAACAATACCCATTAAAAGGAAACTATTTATTTTGTGTGCTGCAGTAGAACAGGAGTTTGTGTACCTAGGCATTTCACAAGTAATTTAAAGCACAGAAAAGCACAACAGCTGTTTGGCGTTATCTTCCCGTGTGTGCTCTTCTCCTTCACTGACTGAGCCCTTTGTTTTCTGCAGTTTAGATAAATCTATTTTCAAGGACAGTCTTAGAAAATCACAGACACATCCCAGCACAAGAGCTAATGCTGAACAGCTATCTGCAGAAGAAATTCTGTTTTTCTTCATATGTAAGACCTAAACAGCTGCAGAGAGTGCAAAGCCAAACAGTTCAGCAAAAAAGACTACCAGCTAAAATGATCAGTGGAAGCCCATGACTAATATTATTACAGAATTTAATTCTCTATTAATATTCAAGCCACAGCTCTCAAGATTCTGTATTTCCTTCAGGGTTTTGTTGTTATTTTTAAGTCTTAATGCACATCTCTCCTTGAAGCACAACAGCTTTGGAGGAACTTTTTTGGATGCATTTTCAGTTGGGACGTGCCTAAAATAATTCTGACAGATGAGTAAATGCTGAGATTTTATAGCAATTAAGAAAGACCTGTAGCTGCTGTTGTCAAGCACTAGCAATTAACAATTGATGAAAAAGCATGTACAGCTACTCTTTGTAACAGATAAACACAGTAAAGGCATATTTCTATGAAAGTTTGTGCTTTTCCTTTATTTAAATTGTTTATACAAGCAGTAACCTAAGAATAAATTTCATCTGTTTGAAGCATTACAATCCCACCTTTCCAGCATATAATTTTGGTAAACAAGTCAACTAATGCAAACAAATGCAGAAACCAAACAGAATGCTTTGACCTCATTTGTATTTTAATACAGTAAGACTTTTTTGTACTTTAGTTGGGACATAAAATATCAAGAAAATTGTAAAACATTCTGCTCTTCTGTTCACTAGGCAAAGCAAGGTTCATAAGTTCTTTCTTTCCTTTTTTGGGTTCCAGTTTAAATACCATGCATATTACACGTCTCCAGAATTCTCATTACTGAATTTTTTCCGTATACTTTATGGAGATTTTTAGATAACAATTCTAGTAAAGTAACTGAAGAGACGTGCATTCGTCGTTCAAACACTTATAAGCAACACTCTATACATTTCTCTAGGGTGCCAGTCTCTTTATCTCTCTTCTTGTGTGTCAGATTTCTTTATTCTGATCTTCACATTCCTTCCAGCTGCAATAGCTGCATAAGTATTCAATGGATTGCTCATTTCATCTTTACCCATTTACTTATTCTTGTACACATCCCTCTCTTTTTGAAATTCTGCAAACATTCAAGTACTCCATGAAAGCAATCCAGTCCTTCATTTCAAGTTAGCACAGAAACTTAAGCAGAATCAAGGCCGCATTTTGTTCCAGCCTTCTCTTCCTCCCTTTAACTCATCTCAAAACCCAGCAACATAGTAGCATATACAACTCAAAATATATCTAGAAGCCCACTTGTTGTCCTCAAGGCTCAAACTCTTTTCCAACAAAGTCACATTCTGATTGTATTGATTTCAAACTGGCAAAATCCACATCTTAACAGATTTTAGGTCTGAGCCTGTGATGAAGTGTAAAGAAGGTGCAATTTCCCTGGGGCCCACACACCCCTCTGATATTAGAGTTTTTGAAATCACAAGACTGTAATTTTATTTGAAGTTTGTCACATATCTGGCATGACAAAATATGAATAATTCTTTATCTACTTCAGTAATACATGAAAGCCGAAGAGATTAATTATTAGATATCTTCATAATTATTTTTAGATAAAGATATTTGTTACGTCTATAAAAAGATGTGTATGATATTAATTCATTAACTGCATTTGATAATATCTTAATTAATGTACTATTCACACATTCTGTTGTATTTACTTTCCTAACTACATTTAATCATTACTATTATGCTATTAATTTTTTCCTTTAATGTTTTTGCATGGACTTAAGGTACCAGTGCATGATGACTGATGTATATCCTTTTCAAACATTCTTGGCTATTCACATTTTAGAAGTCTACTCATACCCTCCCATTAGTGCCCAACTCAGCTAAACTATGAGAGTTAGACAGCACTGTGATGTTTTACAGACTTACTGTGCACTGACCTAACTACTGTATTTAGTCATTCCTTCAGCATAGTATGTGATTGTGAAGAAAAACAAGTGGTAGTAAAAAGCATGCATCAATTCTTCTGCTACCTCTTAAATAATTTTAAATTAGAAATCTTTAATCCTAAAAACCTTAATTTTAAAAATGCAAAGTGCAGTTACATTTTACAGTCTGCAATGCTTTCACTCTAAGAGAACAAGGATTAATTTTGCCTTTTAGCCACTGGTATATTACCACTAAAATTATGTGAATAAAAACAGTGGGGCTAAGAGTACTCTAGTTCACTCAAAAACTTCTTATACATTCCAGAAAAGTCTCATTTTCATTTGTTTTCTTGTGCTGAACTTTCTAGCTATAAAATACAGACTGTGCATTTCAGTAACATTCCTTTTTAACTGCACTGTCAATTTCTAAGCAAACTCAATAAAATTCAATTCTGTGTTCTGTATGGTACACTAAACAAACATTTAAGAAAAATTTAATAATGTCACAAAAGCTGTTTATTGGCTGGATCTTTTAAGCAACAGGCACTGTGCCCATTTTACTGTGCTCGATTTTGGAGAGACTGTAAGTACTAATGTCACCAGTGTCAGTACTGTAAGTACTAATGATCTTAACTTTATGTGTATGATTGTCCTTTATTGCTTCCAAAGACCACAACTAGAATAAAAGCTGTGCATTCATATTTAACGCATGTTGGTCTTTTTTATTGCATGTAGGGCTTAGGTACATTTCCCATAATTTGTCTGCTTTTATACTGGAATGGAATCCCTTCCACAGTTCTTGAGGCATCAGTCAACAGAGCCTACAAAAGCATAATGATTTAAGGACAATGGAAAATCTGAAGTGTATGAGAAAAGCACCTCCAGCTTGAGCTGAAAGACAAAGAAGTTCAGCAAAGGACAAGAGAAGCCAGACGTCTATTACCAGCTCTCACTTCCCCCTGCAATGCCCAGTCACAAGGACTAGCCACAGCTGGACTCTGTCTTACAAATATAATAAAATCTAGGTTTTGTATTCACTTAGTTGCTTGCTTGGTCTACTCATCTCCAGTGTATCAGCTCTTTGGCAATGCTACATCATCATTTAAAGGAAGCAGGAGCTCAGAGCTGAGGTGATCTTCCTGACAGCAGCAGCAAGGAAAGCTCCCAGCAGACCACTTTTGGAAGGACAGAATGAGGCAATGAGTGCAGAACACAGAAAGAGCTGAAAAATAGTGATAAAAATGACTGAAAATCAGCATGAAAACATTCAAATTCTAGCAAAGGGATGGCTCAGCTTTTTGTTGGATTCAAAGCACACACTGGTAGAACTCCTGAAAACACAAGTGCTACAAAGATTTCTGTATAGAAAATACAGATGGTGGGTGGAGTTATGAGCATTACTCCTAACAGCTCTCCCAGCTTTTCCACAGCACAGCCAACACATCAAAGCTAAAGAACTGACAAACTGTTTTTGGTAGAGAGCCCGGAGTACTGACAAACGGAGGTTGAGGAAAGTTCATCTGGTGTGCACAGGGAGAGGTAAATGAAAGCCACAAACTGCAGAGGGCTCCCCCATCACTGGTGTCTTCATTGCTAAAAATAACTTTTTAAGAAATAATGAGATAATTGAGAACACGACAGTGGTTTCTGTGTACTTGTTTTTTGGGGGGAAGACGTCAACATCGCTGTTTGCTCGGGAAATTAAGTATCGCTTTTGCTCGCCGTTTGCTTTGTACTTGTTTGCCTTTAGTGCTCACAGTTAAACTTGGAAAGGCTGTGAGAAATCAGCCTCGTGGCACACCTCTCTCCTAGCACTGATGGAAGCAAAGCCTAACATGCCAGAGACAGAGAGAGAACATCATCCCCTAGTCAAAGCGGAGCGGGGCAGGCTTCAGAGAAGGGCAACAAAACTGNGTAGGCATCTAGGACCCCCTCCCTACTCCCCTCCCATCCCATCCCGAGCCAATTGCGCATGCGCGGCCGTGCCTGGGTCTAGCGCAAACGTGAGGGACGGCCGGCTCTCTGCGCACGCGCATAGCTGGGCGGCCCGCCTCCATGCGTCACGGCGTCACCTGGCCAATATCGTCACATTGCCCGGAAATGTCCGTGCGAACAATGCAACCGGCGGAGAAAGGTTCCGGGACACGTTTAGTTCCGGGAGGCTCCTCAGCGTGAGCATCCGCGGCCGCCGGCTGAGCTGCCACAATGATCCCGATCTCGGTGGTGGTGTGCGTGCTGGGGGGCTGGTGCGCCGTCTACCTGGCGGATACGCTGCTCAAGGTGAGGGCTGTGGACGCAGAGCTCAACGGGAGCCCTAGGCGGTTCTGTCGCGCCGCTCCCGCCTCCCTCACCCCTCTGGACCGGTGGCATCCGGCACTGCCGCCTGACAGAGGCCTCCCCGCCTCCCCTCCCTCCTCGGGTGCCGGCCACAGCCGCGTGGAGCCGCAGCATCCCTGCCCGAGCCCTGCAGGCTTGGCTCCCATCAGTCAGAATGTATAGCTATCTCAGGCCGCCGGGCCCGGAGCGATCCCCCGCCGTTCCCATTGGGACGAGCGGTAGCACAAGAAATACGAGGAAAATGTAAAATGAATGGTTTCACCTTGAATTCTCTTGCTTTTTGAGGTTAATGCTACAGTGCAGAAGCTGCTCTGTTTCTACCAAGTACAGACAGGGCCTAGCAGTATCAAAGTAACAAGTGTTCGTTTTGTCACTACTATGAAACAGTAGGAAAAATGCTTTGAGGAAAGCTGTGTTATAGCCGTCGAGGACACTCGGAAAATTTAGTAGCTCCCCCTGCTGCTAATTGTCATAGAGCAACCACAGCTCAGTCAGCGATGAGAGTCGTTTGTTGTCAAATATTAATCTGTACACTTTAATGGTGTAAATAACAACAACAACAAAAAAAGAACAAAGTAATTTATCTGAAGATCCTTCAAATTTTAATACATCAAGTCTATACTACATACATATATTATTTAATATATCAAGACTATATTTTGTAGGAAGCACAACATTGTTTGGAACTACGTTAGAGGATTGGCTGAACGCAAGAAGAGCTCCCAGATAAGTGAGGCACTCTAAAACCCATCAGGTATATCAGTCAGCAGGCTGATGTGCTTCTGTTGATAGTTTTGTGTCTGATGAAAAATCTCAAGCTGAATTCACATAGCAGACTCTTGCGACATGGTGCTGAGACCAGTTTGTATCTTGAGATTTTGAAGACTTTTCAGAATTAGAGCTTAAAGTAATTCTTTTTTGTGAGTATGAAGACCACAGCTTTTTCTGAGAGCCTGTAGCAGCACCTAGAATCAGCAAGGGAGAAGAAAAACTTACATTGCGTGGAGGCAACTTAGTAACTGCGTTATATCAAGAAAGAAAGGAGAATGCCTGGAATGCGCTAGTGAGCAGGAGAGTCCAGGAGTTAAATTGTAACTTTGACGTTTTAACTACAAGCAATCAATAATAATTGATACTTTTGTCCTGAAGTATGTGGTAACTGTTTCAGTACATCTTCCTGCGAGATTGATAAACTTCGTTTTTAGTACCACGGTCAAAATAGATGGGTTAAATAACAAGATTAATGTAATCGGGAAGCTTGTGTTTGTTTTAAATCTCCCGCCACAGTCATAACTCTAAACTGCTAACAACTGTAGCAAACTGCCTAGATGTCCAGTCTCTTGCAGCTTAAGCACATGAAAATGACATATAGGACATGAGTGAAAAGTACTGGAGTACTTTTCTGTGAATTAGGCTGTAATGTTTTGGGCAAGAGAAGGATATGTGCTGTAACGTGATGTTTATTCTGTACAATTTTTTGACGTGCAATATCTCTTGCTCGGTTTGATGTCGATTTTTGTTCAGATTTCAAGCATTTTTGTTAATCAATCTCACTCTTTGGGTCTCTGTAGTATGAAAGGCAGAGCTATGTGTATAAATGTCATTTGCACAAATAAATTCACATAACACTGCTTGAATTACAAGATATGTTTGTGTTGGCCAATCAGCAATGAATCAAGCTGCAATTTGAAAAGCTCCTCTTGTTGCTCTTCATTGAACCACTGATAAGAAAGCTTCCTGGTGAAGGTTGGAGCTTACAAAAGGTTGTCTCTTAGGCAGACCCCTGAACTGCTATTCCCCAGCATGCTAAGTCACCCCCTTTCATTGTGCCTGAAGGACCAGGGATGTGAAAAGGGTGGAAGGTTGTCCCTCCTTCTGCTATCAGAAATAAAAGATGCTTTAGACCCATTCACTCAAAGTTAGCCTTCAGCTTTTAAGGTCAGGAAGCTGAAATGGTCCAGGGCTTTTGAAACGGACTTTGTCAGCACAAAAGAATGTTAAGGGCTCCTGCTTGCTGGCAGATATGGAGCTCCTGGAGTATTTAGTAGGCGGTCATTACTTTGAAAGGTTGAAAAATAAAAAGGGTATTGCTTTTGTAGGAAAATTAATGTAGCAGAGATCACTTAGAGTTCAAGTCAAAGAAGCTGAACCCAGGTCTGTGTGGAGGAAGATTGAGATGAAACAAAGAGTAATAACATACCTCATAACAGGGCAAGATGGTGCATGTTGTAATGCTGTGATCCTATTGCGCTCAGGATAGAAGGAGCAAGAGTTTGCTTAGAGCTTTTTAATACATTTTTAGATGAACATGGTCACTTGTTTCAAGGAATGCTGTCATTTAGTGATTATGAGTACCATTTATAAATCAAAGTTATTTTTTGTGCTTTTTGGCAGATGTACTGTTCAAGAATCCCACATTTCTCATTAAGAACTGCGTATTTGTTTGCGCCTCACTAGTACAGAAGGACTGTGGTTTGGTTAGAAAGAATTTGAAGGGATGCATTAGTGGAATTTTGAGGGGAAAAGTGGTTCTTAATTTGTATGTGGTTAAGAGAACAGATATTTTTGAAGTGCCAGATCTCTATTTCTGATTATAATGCTTATTTGTTTCCTTTTTGGCTGGCTGGTTTTTGTTTGGTTAGGTTTTGAGGTGTTTGGGGTTGTTTTATTCTTTCGATCCTGTGTGAACTGAATTGGATACATGTATTTACTGAGCCAATTTCTCAAGTCAGATATACTTAATGTCATGCATATTTTTGTTCTTAATTATCAGATAGATTATGTGAGCAGGCTTTTTTGTTTGTTTGTTTCTATGGCCTATGTGTTATTTGTAGAAGTGTAATATTCTTTGTGATCTCTTCTATTAAAGGCAGGCTAGCAAATGCTGATCTGGTCATGGATAGTAAGCTTAGCAGTGTTGCAGGGAATGACTGACCAGGATTGAGTAGGGGATACATTACAAGAAAAATTTTTGTGCTTGTCCTCAGCTGACTGAACAAAAATATGATTAAAATCAATGAATTGTAGAAGGAAGTTACACAGAAACATATGAGTAGAAAGGATAACATGGGAAGCTGTTACTTGAAATATTTTTTGTAGTTTATTTTTAGTAAATTTTAGTTTACATTGTAATTAATTCAACAGAATGAGAAAAGCTATGAATATGGTTGTGGAAGATACGATACACTGCTTGTTTCCCACCACTACCACAGAAGGACAGAAGTAATGCAAGGAACTTGGCAAGTTCTAAATTTGTTTCAAGAACCATGGAAGACAGCCAGGAATATGTAAAGTTCTGTCTAGGGCCAGAGGGGTGACTCTTGTGAACCATACATTCCTGACATCTTCGGTAGGTGCTGCTCCTCATAGGGAATACCGTGAGCAAATCTATAGTTCAGAGAGCTCTGAAGACTTGTCTGTTTTATGTCAGACACACTCCTGCTCTGATACACCTTTCCTCAGCTACAGATTTCTCTTTTAACTTCTAAGGAAAGCTGTTCTTCATTTGGCTTTCTGATACTAGCTTCCAGGAAGCAGGCTGACAAAAGACTACTGAGAAAACCAGCAGCATATATTATAAAATAGCAGTTGCAAAACTACCTCTATTGGTTTATAATGTGCAGTAAAGCATTAATTATATAGTCCATAGGTTGCATTGATTATGAAGACAAATATGAGGAGAAATCTTTGGAACTAGTAGGAAGGTGTACCAAGAGTATCTTGAAATGCTGTAAAATGATCGCTGCTGCAGAATAGGTTGATAATTTTAAAGTCCTACTGCCTTTTTGGTAGTATGATCACACATTTCAGGTCTCTTCAGTCATGGTCTGTGTTTGAAAAGTAGACTTCATTTTTAACCTTGCTAAACTCCCATTACTGATCTGCATCTCTCCGGTATTAGAAACAAGCTGATGCCAGCAGAAAGCTAACAGAATGCATTTTTCTTTACTGCAGTTTTAACAGCATTTACTAAAACATAATTATACAGAGAAGAAATACCATTAAAGTTCATTTTTAGCCTTTTCATCCAGACATTTAAAAATCACTTGAAGTGATTTAACAATAGTAAAGATATTAAAGATCTTATTTGCTAAATGCCACTGAATACCCAATCTCTCTCAAAATCCTAGAACTGCTGTGATTTACTCAAAACAGTGGCATAGCTTTTTGTATTATATGTCACACGTAGGAGTCAAACTACAAGTAATGTGCAGGACACGTACCTGAAGTCATACGTTTGTCTTTATGTGTGAATGGATCTGATTTACTGCTTGGTCACGAAGTGCAGAATCTTCCTTAAAGTTTTGGGTTAACCTAACTTTCCATTGTTTTGCAGTCATCCAGCTCTTTGAAAGCATCTTATGAAGACTGGTTGGTGAACTATGGCTTGAGTGTCTCTCCTTTTCACATGCGATGGCAAACAGCACTCTTCAACCGGCAGTTCTACAACTGGGGGAGGT
Source organism: Odontophorus gujanensis (assembly GCA_013399175.1). NCBI lineage: Eukaryota > Metazoa > Chordata > Aves > Galliformes > Odontophoridae > Odontophorus > Odontophorus gujanensis. The sequence continues at coordinate 526,839 of VXAB01000408.1, forward strand.
GGAAACCCAGATTTCTGTATTTATGGTATACATTCAGGATTTCTTTTTTTTCTGTCAAATGTGTACAGAGGCAGCAACTATCACCATGTCTATGTCTTTTATCCATAGCAGTGGAATGGTAGATCTGGTTATTACAGTAGGATAACAATAAAATTGAACAAACGTAGTAGCTGTAAATGTACCATGCTAGCATAAGTCTATCTCCTCTGCTAGAAATGAAATAGCTAAGTTACTCATGGTGGTACTATAGAAGTAGAAATCCATAATCTCCATTTCTACCTATTGTTTGAGCCATTCGTAGTTCTTAAATACAGAGCTGTTACATATAATACAGTATGAGGAGGCAGATGTGAAAGCAGCTTCTCATATCCCATATCTATCCATTACCGTACACAGAGTTTTTCTCTGATCATGCCTCTGTTGCCAGTCATTTCCCAGGCATTCAGCAGCTATACCTAGTCAGAAGCACACTGCACTCATTCTGTCTTTTACTTGCCTGCTCTTTTCCCTGCTAAGATTGCACGGGTTGCAGTGGGTAAATTAGCAGAGTGGTTAGTACAGATGCTTCTGGGCTGGTTTGGGAAATTATTGCTGAACTGCCTTCCTACTGTTACTGTATATCCAATCTGAAAATAAAAAGGAGTGCGGCTTGAATTTATATTCATTTCCTATATTGCTACTCTCAGAGAGGTAGTTGTGAAAAAGAATTCTGGTTCATATTGGTTACTCTAGCTACAAGTGATTTTTGATTTTAAATAGTTCTATATCAATCACAATTTTTAGTGTTTATAATTTATTACAGTATAATATTTATGCCACTCTAATTAACATTATAGGTACATATTGATTAAAACAAATTTGTTAATTCCCAGGGAATCTTATTAAGGATAGTAAAAGAACTATTATGCTATTGTGTGAAGAAGAGCTAGCAAATTGAAATACCTTAGCTAGAAAATAAACCTTATCACATCCTTCAAGTATTAGAATACTTTAAAAGAATAATAATGATGAATAAAAATCAACCATTAGATGGTCTGATCTACACTGAAATGTTTTTCAACATAATGATTTTAATAAATTGAGTGAGAGGAAAAAGGATTTTGAAGTAATTGATTTTAACCTAGTGTTGCATTTGTATCTTCTGATTTTTCATCTTCAAGAAGTTTGAGCCTCATGTAAATATTGTTTATCACTTTTTTATTGCTGTTGAGGAAGATGCAAGAATGTATGTATGCTATCTCTTCACTCAATCCACATCTCTAAATACATGATGGTGCAGTACAGCATGTTAAAGTATACATTGTAAAGTTATGTTTTTGTTCATGGCTAGTGGCAAGTTATTCATTTTGAGTAACTGAATAAAGATCAGAATATGTAGGAACAGCTAAAAATATTTGAAAATAAATCAAGATGTCATTTGGATGTCAAACATTTATTAAACAATGAAATTATGGTACAAGTTTGTGTTACTGATATGGTATTCATGCTGTTAGCTTCCTTCAGCTAATGTTTTTATATTATACTGAATAGTAGTAGCACTGGGTAAGTTTTGCCCTACTTGTTTTGTCTGTTAAGTTGTGCTAACGTGATTAAGTATCCAGAAAATATACACTACCTTCTAATGCCTATGCATTTCTTGACTATTTTCCTGTCTTTGTAGGTTCAGCATGGGAATGGTGTTTGGTATAGTTGCCATGTTTGGCTCTGTGATTCTTCTTGGAAAGACACTGATACAAACACTGGCTCAGATGCTGACTGAGGCACCAACAGCCCAGAATGATCGTATGCTGCAAGTTGTGGTAAGTGTTCTCAAGTCTTCATCTGAGGGTTGTGAGCTGATGCTAACTATCTTCTTAATGAGATATTCAATACTTAAATCCTCCCATGTAAGAATAATCTAACAGCTGATACTCATTTAAATAAAAATTTGCTGGTTTATTATCAGCCTTAAAAATGTGGTGGTGGTGGTAAAAAATGGGAAAACAAATGAAGGGAAATACGTGGCAAATCTTATATTAAGTATTCTCAGAAGTGAGAAAGCTTTTGAAAAGCTTTAGTTTGTTATATTACTAAGAATACAAAACAGCAGTAAGAATTTACCTTCTATGAACAGTAGAGGCAATGGTGGTCTTGAAGTTTGCAAAACTAATCCATAATCCACAGGAAGAGAGGTGTTCTCTTTCATTTATTACTATACAAAGTGTTAGTGGGAAAGGAAGGAATTGTAAAGAGCTTTGTGTTATTGTGGAAGCAAAGATTCATTAGTGAGGAGATGGCATATTTTTCAATTGTTTAAGGACCTGTGCCTAATTTACAGTATGAAACTGAGGGTCCTGTTTCTGGCAGTATCTAGTCAAAGGCTTAGTAACAATTTGTTTCATGGATTTCTAATGATGGACAGTATACTGTGTGATTTTAGAAAGGAATGTCTCTTACAGATTGGTTGAGATTGCAAATACTGTCTTTTTTATGTCTTGCTTCAAAATGTGTTAAGGCAGTAATGGAAGAAATGGCATTGCACTTAGAGCAGTTTTAACCTTGGAAAGATTCCTAGCTATCCTTATTTCTCCAAGAATGCTCTGTGGGAAGAATGTGTAGGCAGATTGCTCTGCCTTCCACTATATGGCTGTGATGCCCAGCCATTTTTATCTATTTTACTATTCAGTTGAGTAAAACAGGGATTGTGTGCTTCTGTGATAGACCTTCTCATAAGTGGTGAACTGGCTGTTCATTAATGTGCTATAAACTCAGTGCATTTGGTATGGTTTGGATTTGTTTCACACATACTGGGCAAATACAGCAAATATAGTATGTGTTGGAAAAGCAGGCAACCTGGGAGAGAAGTACTGGTACTGCTGCTGTGGTCATCTGGTCCACAACCTGCTCCAGAACTGTCTCCAGAAGTAGGCAGGAGTGAGTGGGAAGTCTTGGTGGTGTGCTGTGTGTCCAAGAGAACACATACTGAACACGAGACTGAAGATTTCTCATTTACCTGCAAATAGGGTCCATCCTAAAAATGTATGTTTATTACATTCCAGAATAAGAAAAACGTCCTTAATGTTTTCTTTCTTTTTATTATTTTTTGAGATTATTTCCTGATCCAGTGGGTGGCAACTGAGTTCATGGTAAGGGAGCTGGAACTGGAGATCTTTAAGGTCCCTTCCAACCCAAGCCATTCTATGATTCTATTGATCTATCTGCTTTTTTGATACCAGCATAAATTGATCATATGCAGTACTCCTTTTTTTTTTGTGCAAGTGACATAAATTAAAGGGAAGCAAAGTAAAGACAAGCCTTTGGAAGTAATCCGGTGTGAACTGTAACTATGAAAGCTAAAGTATAGCATAATATTAACAATTTCAGCCTGGAATGGATTCCTCAGGAACTGTGTATTGGCAGTATCACTGCACTCAAACCGAGGATAGATAGTACTGAACAGGATAGAATGTGTAGGGACAATGTAATGTCATGTATGGGGATGAGATTACTTCTCCTCAGCTGACTTGTGGTTCTCTTTTTTTCTACCTTATTCCTTCATTTCTGAAATGAATTATACGTGGCTGATAATTCTGCTTTCAAAGAGTTTCAGTATTCTGTTTGAGGGAAATGTGGTAGCATAAGTTGACACTAAAAAGTGACTCAGATGAGGTTGCAAATAATAAAAAGTGAGGAAAGTCTTCTCATTTAAATTAGTTACCTTTATGTTTCATAAATGATCAATTACCTTGGAAGAGAGATAGTTAATTGCTTTCTTTTTCTAAAAAAAAGTATTTTTGTTAACTATGTTTCAGTATTTGGCATGGATCTGCTTAGCATTTAACCTTCAGTTTTGGTGAAGGGGAAATACAGTTCTGCTTGAGTTCTATTGCTTAAGATTTTTGCATCTTTCCTCCTTTATTTCAGTCATGTACTTTATTTAAAATATCCATCTGTAGGTAACTGTGTTCTTTCTTTAGCTGCCCCCTCTTGTGTTGGCTGCCTGTTAACAAAAACAGGGAAGAAGCAGATCGTCTATTAGAAGAGGAATTTCTTTTAATAAAGGCATTCCTAAAAGACCATGAAATATGAGAGTGCCTGCTCGCTAAATACTGCATGAATCCTTCATGATATTTAGATTCCCTTTTAGGTGTATCTTAAACTTGCTTCTTTTCATGAGCACTGAAAGCATTCGGTGCTGTTTTCTCATATGCTACTGTCAGGGTGGCACTAAGATGCCGTCTGTTGCTGTGTCCTTGCATGTATGCAGAGCACAGATCCTCTGAGAACACTTAAGTGAACCATTAGTGACACCAGCTGATGCTTTAATAGCAGCAATGGATGCTTAACAAGTGAATAGCAGTTGTCTTCATACAGTAAGGTAGGACTGTTGTGCCAGTTAAGATTAAAAGATTGGTCACGATCACAGTCTGAACAGAATTTGTGAAATGATCCAGTATAACACTAGTGAAAATGGTCCTCTGAAGGATTTCTTTTAGAAAGTTAGTCTCATCAAGCTGTTGCAGAGTTCTGCTGAGGTAGTTAAATGCATATAATTGAGGAATGAGAAGGACTGAATGGTTTCAGTAGACTGGGGTCTGTTCAGTGGGAACTGCTGCCAGGAGAACAGCAGCCAGGAATTGCAGCTTACTGTGTCCAATGAGGTCATTTAAAGACTTTTAGAGGCAGGTGAGAAATTTTTGCCCATAGCAGCTCTTTTCTGCCACTGAATCACAATTAATGCCAAGTGTACTGCAGCTGATGGTACCTCAGCGTTTCTTACTTAAAGTAGGGGGAGCAGCAGGATAGTCAGGATGACTGGACTGCCCCCAGGTCAGCAGCATGAGTGACCCGGTCTTCCTACTGCAGCCATGGCAGCTGAGAGGATGTGGGAGACGAACAGCCCTCTGTCCCACGGAGAGAGAGAGAGGATGGTTCCTCCTTCTCTGACTTGTGCCTTCTTTGGAGCCTGGCTGAAAGGAGCTAGTGCAGAGAGGAGCAGGGTTGTGGTGGGAATCCACAGGATTAGGAGGAATGTGGAGCATGCATGTTATACCTCAATCAGTTAAAATAATATCTCTATTGCAAGTGCTTTTTTAAATGTTCGTTTGCCGTATGTAGACTGCCAAAACTTGAACAATAGACAGAACTCACCTTTTTTTGATCTTTTAAATTTGGGGTCATCTCGTGTTTTATGTATAGAGAGAAGGGAGACTGACAATTCCAGTTGAAGGCTGGTAGGTGTTTTTTTGTTTTGTTTTTTTTTAATTTTTAGGACTCATGATTTAAGTGCAATACATTTCTCCTTTTCTGAAGGAAAAAATTTGTCCTTCCTGAAGTAGGACACACTCTGTCACGGTTGTGGGGACCAAATAGGAAGGATGAAGGCTTTTTTACCTAGAGAGATTTTCAACCTTTAACAAAAGAATATGTATTCAGTGTATTTTAAAATATATTGAGTAAACTGAGAGAAGAGTAACAAACCAGCAGTGCTGTGTGAGTGGCTCTTACTGTGTTGGTGGGCTGAGAAAGCTGAGCGAGAGCAGCAAGGATAGAGACAGAGTGATATGTCTTTGTACCTCTTGGTTTCCTAGTGTTTTGTTTTGTTGTCATGCCCACATGAACAGGTGCCTGGTGTAAATTTGCCTGTCAGCCAGCTGTCCTATTTCTTCTCTGCAATCCTCATCAGTGGTGTGATACATGAAGTCGGCCATGGGGTGGCAGCTATTCGGTAATACAAACTACTTTTCTCTTACTTTGTGCCAACGAAGCCTAATATTCCAGAGTTATTTAATTACAGGGGATCGTTGTTAGCATTTCTTCAACTTTTCTTGAGAATCCATTTATTCTTTATTTCATAACTTCCTGAGATTTTAAGTTTCTAAAGATGTACAATAAAGGACAAAGTTTCCATGAAGTGTGTATTCTACAGATCATGAGAAAGGAATTCTGCTTTGTAAATACACCACGCTGCATCGGGTTTAAAATAATTCTGCTTTTAAGTGATCCTGCTTTTCACACAGTAATTGTATTTCTGGAGCTGCGGCATTTGAAGAGGACTTGCATGCTATTGTACCATGGTATTTAAAAATAGAGTTAAGATTAATTTGTTCAACACAGCTTGTGAAGTAGCATCTGAAAAGGCTGAAGCAGCAAATGTGATTTGCCCCTGTTAATCTCAGTGATGGTTGAATTTTTGATTACAGATGAGAATTTTAATATCACTTAAATGTGATGATTACTGCAGAATAAAAGTTACGTGACGTGGTTAGTCATTGCACTTAAACGACACGCCAGCATAGGAGAGATAAGGGGTGCTTTCTGGAACTGATTTTCAGGTGTCCTCCACATTTCTCCTAAGCATCACGTGCATTAGATGTCCCATGGGCATGAAGTCCTAAATTGTTTTGCTGATTTTCTTGAGTGTAGGAAGATATGACAGCATCTAAACCTGTTTATGGTCCTGAACATTCGCAGTCAAAGGAATGATGTGGGTCCCTATTTACCATACAATTCATTTGTCGTCAACCTTGGTTTCTCTATTCAATGTTTTTATCAATGGAGGAAGAAATTCTTACTCTTGCACATCCCACAAAAGGAAGAGCTAAGAAAATTTCCTAGAGGTGCTGCTTGTTAATGGTAGAGTATTCAGGAGTAACTATAGAGCTGTTTTCTGACATTTGTAACTCTTATACATAGTATGGTATAAGAGTGGAATGATACGTTCACTCAAGATTTGGGGTGATGGCTTGAATATTCAACTTCAATTTATGTTTTTGTTAAAACTTGATTCTCATCTATTTTTAGGAGAAAAAATTGTATTGTCCAATGTAAAATTGCTATTGGTTAAGATAGACTTAAGTGGTTTTTTACTGTTGCTTGTTTTTCCCTGTTTTTCTTTGTTTGTTTGTTTTTGTTTTGGGTTGTTTTTCCTCCTAGTACAGGTTGGGTATATAGTGTTGTCAAATTCTATCCTCAGGTTTTACTTAACAGCTGTACAGTGGAAAAAATCTATTTGTTATTATTGTTTATGATAATAATGTTTTTTGGCAAATCACTTTGACTCTCTGAAATTGATTATACACTTTCACCAACTTCAGTTCAAGGTAGTATTGGCTGTGAAATATAAAAGCTTAAAATATTTGAGTCTCATATTAGTCAAAGCTTATGCCAAGAGTCTTTTTTCCATCCTTCTACCCAAGGAATGAGGTACAGAATGGCTACAAGAGTGCAGATTTCTTATTTGTAGTGAGGGCAGGGAATGCAGAATGCATTCCATGCTGCATGCAGGGAATTTGTGTATTCACATTCATTTTGCATAAATTTTTATCTTTTCATGATTTTATGTCTTCTTTCATTTTATACACACCACATTCTTGCAGCTGAGATTGTACAAAAAGTATCTAAATATAATGCTATGCACAGTGTACTGCCGCACACACACACACAAAAATTAACTGATTTGTGCCTGGTTTGCAACAGTTGTCTTTGAACATGATTGCCACATGTCTATAAATCCCTTATGAAATATGTAGCTTCAAAGGGAACCAGAAAGTGCCCTTTGTAAGTGTACCTGTCAAAAGGAAGGCATAGCTTTTCCAGGTGACGTTTTATAGATTACTTTGAAATTGAATCATAAGGGTTATCATTTTGTACCTTAACATTGACCCTAATGTTTGATGGTAAAGCATATATTACTTCAAAGAAGTAATTTAGTAATTAGTAATTTAGAAGTATTTAATGCATTACTGTTGCCTAGGAAGCGGAAAAGAAGTTGAACTTGGTGTTTATTTTTTACCAGCCTTGTAAACACTCGTTGCACAAAAGTGGCAATTACTGCAGAAAATATCCTCTAGTTTAATTATCTTTCTGTCCTTCATGTTATGAAAAATTAGTTTTATAATCACAGTTTCTGTCATTCTCATAGTCAAAAATACATGGGCTATGAAGAACCTCACAGTTCTTCATTTTCTAGTGTACAATAGCTTGCATTTTTCTTTTTCTTTTTTTAAGAGAACAAGTACGATTTAATGGATTTGGGATTTTTATCTTCATTGTCTATCCTGGTGCATTTGTTGACCTCTTCACAACGCACTTGCAACTAATATCACCAGTCCAGCAGTTAAGAATATTTTGTGCAGGTAATATTTTGTGCTCCTTTGTTAAGTCTTTGCTTAGCACAGTTATTTTATAGGCGTTACTTGTAAATCTTTGGTAGATGACTGAACGTTTAAAATGAAGAACCATTGAAAACTTCTGTTTACCTAAAAGCGATCATTCTGTTCTGAACCTAAAATTGTGATGTGGTAATTTTATTTTTACATTGTTTTCTGAGAGTGATAGTTCTGTTCCTAGGAGTTTGAGTATATTTTCCTGCCTTGAAAAATGTTAAGTCTTAGGTCTGATTTAGAATACTTATAGATGTGGCTGAGAAAAAGATGTAGTTTCTGCTAATCCTCTCCCACTAGCATAAGCTCTTAGACCAGCTCAGGTACAGAAGCTCCTTTGACTCTTTTTGCAGATTGAAAGGCCTAAATAGTGAAATACTGGAGTACACAAACTGGAAAATGCTCAGACAGAAGGTTGATGATATGAGAATGCCATTTGCTGTCACAAGCGAACATTCTTGTTTGATCACAGCCATTTTCTGCAATAGGAGCTATGTTATTTTCAACAGAATCTGGAGTGATTTTCAGTGAAGTGTGAGTTACGTTATTATATAGTTGACTGTGTTATGATGCTGCTATCAGAAGGAAACAAAGGCTAAGCCACAAACATCCAAAGAGAATAACGGTTAATGGCTCTAAATAAGCTTCCAAATGGTTTTGATTTGATGTCTTTCATTCTAAACAGAAATCCCTGGATAGTGGGAATTAGAGAACCACTGCTGTGGAAAGTTATACTGAGACTGTGTTATGCTTCAATTGCTTGTATTACTGACTCGTAGAGATAAAGAAGGTTCTCAGCCTATTGAAGGAAAGATAAAACAATTAATATTATGCTTCTATTCATGATAATGATAGTTTCCTGTTGCAGTGAGCGAAAGAAAGCAGCCGGCCCATTGTACTATGTATATATTAACACTGTTACTTGAATATTGTAATTATAAAGCTTTATGAAGAGTATTTTAGACTGGCACAGAAAAGCTTAGCAAAGCGTACTGGCAAGTTTTCATAGATCAGGTAAATAATCATAAATGTTAGGAATTTAAAGATATCTGTGCTCCAAATGCCCTAATGTACCAAAATCATTTGTTGCAGTAAGCTATCTTATGAAACCCTTTTTCTCAAATTAATCAATTTCCATTTTCAGCTAGTATGAAGAGAAGAAATAATAATTTTCAAAATGAGTTGTTTACATTTATTTCTGGAAAATAATCTAGAAAAATGAGTTAATAAGCTGCAATAGAAAAGAATTGCTTGCATAGTTTGACGAGTGAACTTTTGTAATCGTTTTGAGAAAACTGGAAATAGGGTTATACAAGGTAGGAACAAACACTGCAAGACTGCTTAGCATCGGTAGCTTGTTATCACTTTGCTATAACAAATATATGCAGGGTTTTTTACAATTAGTGGTATGTATATTTCAGCACTAGGATGCTTTATGATGCTAAAATTTTATATTCAGTAAATTTGTCTTGTTTTTCAGAGCAGCCAAATGAACCTATTATCATATTTTCAGTATACTGAAGATCTACACTTACAGACAGAAACTTTTGGACTTTTATATGGCAGCTAAATAAAAAAGCTGAACAGTACTGAATATTCCTTTAGTAGTTCACTTATACTCTGGAGTTCAAACAATATATTTGTTGTACAGCAGATGGCATCATGAGTTCAGGAATAGTGAATGAGCATTCTTGTGAGGCTTACATTTTTAGCTCCCATTCCATGCCTAGTAATTAAAAAGTACTGCTGGGCAGCACTTGCTTATAGTTAGCTCAAATCAATGTATTTTTTTATTATTATTTTATTTTGTCTTATCTTTAACAGAAAAAGAGAGTTAAATATTTTTGAAGTATTGTTTAAGGTATGTGAAGGGTTGTGTGAAGTGTGCCTTCTAAAATATAAAGAATTGCCTCCAAGGATGAGGCTGTTCTAGCAAAATGAAATCTGTGGTATAGACATCCGTGTGCCTCTACAAGTATTCTCATTTTTAGGCTGTTTGTTTTCCTAAGGGTCACTTGGGATGAACTTGAAGCCTTTCTATTTTAGGCTTTTCTGCTCACAGCAAACTGTGTAGATTATTCTATTAAGGCCTATGTTTTGTTGGCTGTTGGAAAGCATTTCTTGTCACTCTCCAGCAGTTCCATCAACTCTTTTTTTTTTTTCCCCTTCACTTTACACTCCAATGACCACCCTGTTACAAAGCAATTTTGTTTCTGTCTTAGATGTTTAGACTTTGTTAAGCTAGAAAATATAAAGGTTTTGTTTTAAGATAGAAGGTTAAAACAAAGTATTTTCTTAACGCTTCTTCTGTTGCATTTGTTTGTGCACATATGTCTGTGTGTTTGATAAAGATAACTGAATGCTGAAACACTTTATCTCATTATCTTTCAGCGAGATATGATTAAAAAACTCACAGAAACAGAAATTACTTTAAGAAATATCTGTTCCTGGAAATGGCACCAAACTCAGCTGAAGTACTCAAGTACTTTCAATGTTTCTCATTTGTGCAGCATCAGAAACATTTCTGTACTGTAAATATAGAATTGAATTACCTCTTACCAAACTGAAGCTCCCTAAGAAAGGAACAAGGGGACTTCAGCATTGAAAAGTTTTCCTGTGTTGGTCGTGAAAAATGTGTGTCCAAGAGCATAAATGAAATGAAAAAATATATTTATTCTGAATGTTCTGCCATGAATTCATTTTTCATTAATTATTTCAGGAAAGTTAATTAAAAGTTAACATTAAAATCTTGCATTTCAAAAAACACCTTTGTGGTTATTATTGTTTATTTAAAAACGTTTTTTCCTTCTTTTTTTAGGAGTGTGGCATAATTTTGTTCTTGGTGTTGTGAGTTTCATGGTTTTATTTCTGCTGCCAGCCATTCTTTTCCCCTTCTATTACACGGGTGTTGGGGCACTTGTCACTGAAGTAGCAGAGGTAAAAAAAAGTTCCTTACTGGTTTCGTATCATATGGTTTGTGATCTGAGGAGTAGAGCTGTCCCTTATTATCACAGTTAAATCTAGTCAATGCAGTGCTCTTCAGAATCTAATACACTGTGCGTTTTGTCTGCTTGAAGTTTGTTTCTTCATTTCATTTTTTTATTTATTAGTAAATGAATGATGATGGCATGAATAGTTAAATACTACTAAGCATACTCTTAAGGCTGTTTAGATATTTGAGATGAGTTTGCAGGGCTTATTTCTGGGTGTTTTTTTGTTTCATTTTAGTACTGATACCGGGTTAATCTACTTGGAAATCTATTATCACTCTGCTTATTGCTATCTGTTTTTAATGTTGGAGATTACTTTTCATGCTTCTTTGGTCAGCTGGAAGCAAAGTAGAGTTAGACTGCTGATTTTCTGGAAAGATTTTTTTTTTCTGACTTAATCCAAGACAGCATGTGTGAAGAAAAGCAGAACTGAGAGAATTCAGTCTTTCTTGGATTTAAAAATGAGCAGCTATAACTCATGAAGAGAATGATTTTTATTGTGCTTTATACTTCTAACAGTATAAGAACAACCTGCATTGTTGGAACATTTAGGGTATTAACTGAAACTTCTTCAACTTAAAATGCTGGGAAAAAGCACAGCATATTAACGTGGATGAAAATAATTCAGATTTGAATAGGTCCCTGGAAACACTTGGAGACTTGCCTTTTTTCTTTTGCACTAAATAAACTTTTCTTTGTGGAATATATTACTTTTAGAATCATAGATAGTAATGCTCTATCATTAGTGAAAATGATGAGTTCCAGTGATGCCTCAGATTTTCTGTAAGTCTGAAAATGACATCTTTACTTCAACATTTAACCAATGTTCAGCATCCATTCAAATGTAAATGGATCCTTGTAGTTTTAACTATATTAACAAGACTGACTTAGTGTTTCTTCTCAGGATTCTCCTGCCAATGGACCAAGAGGTCTTTTTGTGGGAGATATTGTCACTAGTCTACAAGACTGCCCAATTTATGGTGTAGAAGACTGGAATTCCTGTCTGGGAGACATTTCACAGAAATCACAGATTGGCTACTGTATAAATGCAGCTACTTTACAGCAACTAAGCTTTCCAGCTAGAGGTATGGTTTTAAGTACTCTCTTCAATATTTCATATTGTAGTTTTATCATGTCTTAAAAACTACTTTGTATTTAGGATTTCTTGGTGAAGACAGATATCTTGTAAGCTGAGTCTGCTATCATGTCTTAAGCAGTGACCAATACGCCTTTTCTTTTTGTGAAATGCAAAGGCAGGGAGGGGATAGATAAAATAATTCCTCTTGTCTTTCAGTCACTCTACAAATATCCTGTATGATCTGAATAATGAAAGTTGTCTTTTCAGGATATTATACGACTTGGTTATTAGTAATAATACAATTATGTCCTCTATTTTGCTTCAGTTGTATGCATCAACTCAGTGATCTTTTGCAGCTGTAAATTCCATACATCACCTTATTACTTTGATCAATGTGACATTACAAATTGTGTGGCTTAACCCAATGATGTGCTTTATTACGGCCATTTCTTCTGATGTTTCTCACTAGAGAGGTTTTATGTTTCATTTGGTTCTTCAGCCTCGCAGTTTCTTTGCCCATTAAACTCATATTTGTCTGGACTGTGTACATTGCTTCTGGAAGTCAGTCTCTTTTCTTCTGTTTTCATTTATACATTAAAGTTCTTGTTACTGCAACAATTCACCCCACCAAAGAAGAAAAATGTGAACTGAACTAAGTTAGAACAATAAACAAAAATAAAGTAGAACAAAAATGAGCAGTCAAGCTAAATTGGCTGAATGTCTTGAGACGTGCTCTACAGCTCTCTGGAGTTTGATTTGTGGATGCATCCATGGAGACTGAATACCAGAGGTAAGGGGCTGCAGCTGGGCAAATCCTGATGATACTCAGAGCTAGAAAACAGGACTAAACAGGAGGTTGAATAACTCAAGTACCCATGTTTTTTGATGCATTATAGTTCTGATATGAGATTGAACAAGTAGTATTTTGAATTTTTTAACATATAAGGAAAGTAATCTTACAGATGGAACTAAGATAGATATTTAAAGTGGAAACTAGTGGAGTACAGGTAAGATCATGCTTTTTGATATGTAGCAGTTTGGATCATCCCTCTGAAAGTGAGGGTAGTTCTAGCAAATGTTTTCAGCTGGACCAGGATGGCAAGTAAGAAGCTATTCTCAGATACCATAGCTATATATTCTGAGATTCTACTGTTCTCTGAAATGTAATTTCAGAGTCATGGATAATAAAACTAAGTATTTTGCACCGGAATCAGTGCTGTTTAGATTGAAATGCTAGGGACTTAATACTAGAGACTTAATATTGCATCCAGGCTTGGTTGCTGTATTGTGTTAGCAGTTCGTCGCACTGCTGCATTCTAATCAGACCAGTCTGTCTGCATTTTCAGAGCCATAAGCCTCCAGCAGTGAGAAATATTCTCCTGAAATTAAATGAACTCCTTTCATTCTCTAGTAGCTATCATTTGTCAAAACCTTGACAGTTCACAACTAACATAAATACAGAGTATCAATAAAAATGTATATAGCAAATGGACCCTATCTATTTGACAATAAAACAAATGAAGGATAAACTATTTGAGTATGAAGCTATACAAAAAACAGTGCCCGAGGGATATTCTTGAAATTTAAAAAAAAAAAAAAGTGTTTTCAATTTAGTTTATATGGGGAACTAATTTCATGGTCATTCACTATTCAAAAATATATCTGGTTGCTTCAGGGTACTTGAGGAAAGGATTGTATGGTACAGTGCTCACACCTGTAAGCCCCAGGCATAAAGCTCAATGTTAATGGGCTGCTGTTTATGCAGCATTAAATCAGCAACCAACAGCTCAGGCATGAGCTACCTAAGGAAAGTGCTGCAGAGTTTCTGTAACACAGATTCTTACAGTGACTATTCTTTTGAATTTCCTTTTTTTTTTTATACTGTTGCTGTAAAGTTAAGCTGAATTACGATTTAGACGACACCAATAGAAAGATTCTGTACCAGGATTTAAAGCATCATTTTTTCACTGCTGCAGTTTTCAACGCTTGGAAAGCTTTCAGAACCTGAATCTTGTAAAGGTATTTACATTTAATAGAAGACATTTTGAGACTTGGTTATTTCAATAGTCCACCAGTGAAATCGGTACAACAGCCAACGTAAATCTCCATGCCAGCCCTTAATACAAGTTGGAGGCAATAGCTAAAATAATTCCTTAATTCATAGTGCTGAGAACACTGAAGTAATAGATCCCCTAGATCTATTACTAGATCTCAAGGAGATTATTAGGATGAAAAGTTCAGCATGTGAAATGATTGAAATCAGATGATATTCTTAAAGTGGTACAGCTTATTTTTAGTTGCAGTGAACCATAGCTAGGCTCTGTGATTTACTTTAATTCTTGAAGGCTACAAAAAAGTGATTTTATTTTATTCAGAGACTTTGATTTCTTTTTAGAAATTTCCTATACTATAATATTGATCCTTTTCTCTTTTGCCCGTGTTCTTTAGTCTATAGAAGACTTGATGGCACAGTTGAATGTTGTAGTAACAACAGCCTCACAGACATTTGTTTTTCATACAGCACTAACTTGGACAGCCATCGGGTAAGTTACTTAAAGTGCTTATTCTGTTAGGTAAATCTGAAATAGTTTAAATGAAGGTAGAAATATTCACTAATATTTGCATAGCATACTGAAGTGCTTAAAGAATACTTCTAGTCTGCATTATACGTATATGAGTACATTACTTTTCTTATTAGTCAAAATACTGTAATTTTTCCCATGATCTGTCAAGCAGTGACTGGAAGAACCAAAAAAGATATTATACTCCTCATTTAGGCAGAAACACACTTCCCCTATCTTCAAAATTTGATGCAGAACATTGGTGAGAGAAAAAAACAACTTTGAAGAAGAGGGTTACATTTTTTATTTTTGAGCTTCTGTCTTTAAAGGTAGTGAACACCACAGGCAAACCAAAACACCAGACTATCTGTTCTGTTATTTTGCATGAAGTTTGTCAGTGCTACTCTCCAGTTGAAGCTAAAACCATGCAAGTTAAGATCCTGGAGATGCATTAATTTTTTCAGCTTCAAGGCCTCCATTTAATTCCTTTTTCATCACACTGATTTTCTTTAGCATATGGAAACGTCAGAAGTTTCCCAATATGATTTTGCCTTAGTGTCTTCAAACTAGGGAAATGTTTCTTAAAATACGTGATCTATATTGACAGTGATGGAATATTTTTAACAGTTCTGCTTACAAGAAGGAAGAGCAGGAGTTGCAACTTTGTGAACTTTTCTACAGGTGCCAATTTGTTATTGTTCTGATCTGAAGGGATAAATATTTATATCTGCTATATTTACAAATTCTCTGTCTGTAAACTTCCCACTCCAGTGTCCTTTTGTTGTATTTAGCCACTAAGAGTTCAGCATGGACCAGCAGTTCACTTGAAATATGGTAGTGGCTGGTAACACCTTGCAGTAGAGCAGTAGAGTGTTTGATAAATCATTGCCCTACTGAGCTTTGACACTCTTAACCTCATATCTGGTACTTAGGAACAGCAACAAAATAAAAGCATCCAGAATCCTGTGACTTACAAATGTCTTTAGAATGGCTGTAAGTTTTTATGAAAAAGAAACTTAAATAGTATTTTCAATGCTACAGAGCAGTGTTTGAAAATGTTCTTCTTCCTCCTAATTATCAAAGAAAAAGCTTGTATTGAGGTTAATGGAGAGTGTCTGACATACGTGCATCTACAAAGCTTTGTAACTGTCAGGCTAAGAAGCAAGAAAATCCTCTTTTTTCTTTCCCAAGGCAAACAATAGATGAAGAACTTTCCTTGCTTGTGTTTAAGAACAAAAGGAAAATTACCATGAGCTTTTACGAGAGACATGTGGGGAAAAACAATTTCCTGTTCCTTTCTACTGTTCTCAGTTTGGCCTGTGGGGAGCAAGAAAGATCTGGTCTTTCAGCCTGCGGAGTGAATGAGTATTACATAGGTAGGACCAGAGACATAGCACTGCATCAGGTGCTGTGTTCATCCAGTAAAATAGATCACTTAGCAACAACTTGGCTTGGGCAGGGTGGTTTGTTGCTCCCCTGAACATAAGGTTTTGTTCAGCCAAATAAGCTTTTAGATCAACGAAGGCTGAAACTTCTTAAACAGGTAAGTCAGCAGTACACTGATGCAGGCTCTGTCCATTAGAAATCCCTGGCTTATGCTCAGATGCCTTGATTTTTGTTGTGCATGTGTGTACCTCTTTAAAAAGTCAGCTTTTGTTTGGGTGCATGTAGATCTTCTTCACCAAAAATGAATGACAGGTTGAATATATAACAGGTAGATGTTCTGCAGGACCTGGAATAAAAACTAAACAATAATCCCTCAGATTCTAGCTCTTTGTGAGCTGGTAACATATCAATGAGACCTTTCCATTGACTGAAGAGGGAATATATATATTACTTTTTTTTTTTTTCCTGATCTGTTGGAAAGTGCCTTAAAATTTGACATTTAAAATGCCTTTTGCAGTATGCCTGTCTGCCAGCACGAAAAGTTATTGAAGCCAGCAAAGTTTGTCGAACCAACGCAGACTGCCAGAAGGACTTTGTTCCAAGCTTTTGTGTGACTCCTTCTTTAGAGAATCAAACAAGGCTAATCAGGGTAAAACATCCACCCCACATGGACATGCTGTTTGTAGGACACCCCACGCACCTTCAGTACACAGGTTTGTATAACTTATTAAAGCAGTCTAACAAAGAAGAGTTCTAATAGGTTTACTTTTCCTGGCTGCTCGAACAAGGTCTTGGAGCACTTGTCAGTTAATTTGTTTAATGCAGAATCCATTTCTTGTTACAGCCAGTGGAGGGACATGGACTTCTCAGACCTAAAATGAAATGTGTACAGTGCAGTGAGTTATGAAGGTAATAGAAAACATATGTGATATGAGATAGTTGTTTATTCAGAAAAGTATGAAAGAGCTATTACTGTAGAAGATCTCATTTGGTTTAGTTATGGGAACCAGGCACCTGCATTTTGCTAACACATAAACTTCTCAAAATGAAGTATTGTGAAATCTCCAGGGCATCTTGCTCCAACACCTTGCTTGAAACATTAGCATGATTGCCTAAATCACACCCAGTATTTAAGTACCTGTGTCAGATTCCCATGGCTACTAAGCCACAAGTACAATCGCAATATAGCTTTTTCCTGATTATTTTTTTTAAGCGCCCTAAATTAAATAGCTATAGCAGTTCCTTATTTTAAAAAGGACCGTGGCTCTCTCTTAGACAAACTTGAATCATTCTGCCAGGTATACAAGGAAAAAATAATTCTGCCATTGGAGCAAGAATGGGAAGAATGAATGGACTGATATACATGCTCACTTTTAGCTTGAATGGCAAGTTGAATATAAGCTTCAGATTCTTAAGTACTTAAAAAAGTATTAAGTGTTTAAAGTACTTTCCTCTCCTTTAAAGAACTTGTCTGTTCCTCACAAACAGCCTCACAGGGAGAGGTTTTGCTTCAGGCATCTTGAAGAACCTCCTTGGAGAGTCATTGTGCTTTTCTGAATAAATATTAGAATGTGATACAAAAGAACGTTAGAAACAGTGATGAAATCTGGTTGTGTAAACAGATTAGCATTCTTGCATAAACATATCTTTAGTTAATCTGCCAGTTTCTATCTTTCTGTGCTGGTATTATTTTGATACGCCTTGAAAAATTAATTGACTTATTTCTCGTAGTATGCACTACACCCTCATTTAAGCACAAAATGTGGTCTTTCGACTTCTTATTTCTGCCTTCTTGCCACTTAGGAAGAAAACCATTCTTCAGCTGTGTGACACCAAGACACAGTTCTGTATTTGATGACATCTATTCCATATGCAATCGTGATTTGTAAGAGTAGTCTTTGATAATTAAGTTCCCTTTCTCAACTCTCTAGCTTAACGATATGCACTCTAACAATTGATATTGTTCTCTTCCAACATGTTGGAGCAATGAAATTTTAGTCAGTGTTTCCTATTAAGCAATAATTCTGCAATACAGTAGAACTTGATAGTTTTTCAGAAATTATTGAATTGAGTATTATTGAATTCATCTAGAGAGGTAGTTCTACGTTAAGAAGTTACTGTGTCCAAATAAAACTTACAGTTTTTTTTACAGAAATAGAATTTTAAAATGATTTTCTATATATTTAGAGTTGCATATCAAATGTGTTAATTTGAAATCTAAGCAGTGACTGTATTACAAACTTGGAAAAACACCAGAGCTAAAGTCACAGGACCCTCGACTGGGTATCAGACTGGCTGCTGTACCATCACAGATTTACTTGCCTTCCAGTGAAACAACATCAAAATATTACAGGCTTACTTTACACATTATTGGCTTAGGGCCAGCAATTTTTTGTTGTTTTCATTTCTTTTCTTTTTTTTTTTTTTTTTTTTTTTTTTTTTTTTTTTTTTTTTTTTTTTTTTGTGATTTTTAATTCTCCTGATTTAATAATTCCAATATGGTACATTCATTTGGTTTTGTTTTTTTGTTTGTTCGTTCTTGTTCTTTGGTTTTTGTTTGTTTGCTCTGTTTTGTTTTTCGTTACAAAGGAAAAATAATTTCTTTCTATGCTGTGCCAATTTTGAAATAGAAAGAAACTGCAATGATATTCCTTATTTTTTAATATAACCTTCTTGCTTGCTGGAAACATTACCTTTTAGAATAATGCTACATTTAACATACAACCAAATATCAGAGTTGTAGAAATATGTACTGTACCTTTACTTTTTCTAGTAATGCCACTAAGTTATGTTGGAACAATATTTTAAGATCATAAGTGTATTGTTTTCTGTTTAGGGCTTGCATTGCTGTGATGATAGTCCTGATTTATTGAGGAGCTGTAATTATCTCATATTTCCATTTGAAGCCAGCTTCAGCATACATTATTTTTAAAAATTTATGTCCATATTAGCTACTTACAAGGAATAGGCTACACAGATAAATGTTTCATTTTCTCCAAAGTAAAGTATTGTATTAAAAATATTTTTGATAATGTGGATTAACATCTTTAGGTATTGTTTCTAGTATAAAATAACTGTAAACAACCACACTCCTAAACTTGTACTGCAGGAGATTCAGCTGAAACTGGGGAAAAAAAAGGAGTGATTAGGGTGGACATGTTGATTAATCTTTTTAATTGGCATTCTCTCTGTAAAAAAATATCGAATGTAATCTAATTTAAATTTATACTGTTGATTTAATTTGTGTGGTATAACTCAAGACTTTCAGACTTTTCTTACAGCAGACGTATTATACTCTAGAGGTTCTCCTTCTATTGGACAGATGATGATATGAAAGGTTGAAATGTAGGTCCCCTGTCATTACTGCCATTCAGTTTTGCAGTATTTCTTCTTTATTTTGAATGTGTGGGGTTCTTTTATTCCTTCATGTCATTTCTAGGATTGCAAAAGCTTGACTTCCTTCTTGTTGGCTTCTCTGGCTCTTGTTGGGTGGGCAAGATCTGGTGACTAACATTTCCATTTGGAATTCACACTGCTTGAGGGAATGTTACTGTATCGGCATCACTCATCAGAAGAGAGATCAACAAACTGCAAGATTTCCATCATGAAAAGAACATGGAACTAACCTTCAAGATAGCTTCTCCAGTACTGGGCCACTCACCTACTTCTGCTTTGTTCAAGCCTACCCAAAAAAGCCACTTTCTAGCTCTGGGTGTTTTTGGAGGCAACAACTGCCATAATCTCTGTCTGGTAGAGCTTGGTTTCACTCTCTTGTAACAATTTTAACCCTTATTGTTAGGGATGATTCTTCTTTGCTTTCTACCCTAATGTGAAGGGCTACATGCATTGTTTTTATGGACACCGTACAGAAATACCTCATGCTGTAGTGTGTGTTCTTTTTGCCATAAGGAGATTTTAGAAAGATCTTTGATCAACCTCTATCTATCACTGCCTAAACCCTTATTAAAAGTATGTCCTCTGTACATTCTTCTCAATACTTGCCAACACCACCTAGCATTAGCTAGAAATTCAGAATTCAAGAAATTTGAATTCCAGGTTAAATAATCTGAGTATGGAAGGCAGTGGCTGTTCTTGTTCACCCAGCTTTGCTACTGTTCTCCTCTTTCCAGCAGTGTCTTTTGAAGACAAGCCTAGAGAATTTCTATAATTTTTCTTGTTTCCCTTAAAGGAAAGTCTTATCTCCTACCATTAGACTTCATCCACTACACACCTTACTTCATATTGCAGTGTCTAGAGCTCACTCCAGCAACTACCTGAAGAGTTTCTTAGTTCTTTGGAGAGAGCTTCAGCAGCAAAGTTCTGATCCATGTCTAGGGACTCTTAGAGACAACAAGCTATTTGTTGTATCAAAGAGGGAAAGAGGTTAGTGAACCATTCTGAATTTAGACATGATTTCAGGTTCAAGATGATGATGCTGTTAGATGTTTGTCAAGAAGCAGTCAGGTTTTGCAAATACAGTATATTGCAGTGTGTGCCTTTTGAAACCTTTGAATATACTGTATTTTGGCTCATGAACAGGAAGTCTGATCAGATGTTCTGATACCAGCCTTCAGCTTAATGAATTGTTTGCCTTGGATATCACTCAACTTGGATGCCTCTGGTTTTCTGAGCTGGATGATATCCATGATTTTTGTCTGTATATTCTTCACTCATAATCCAACAGACTTGCCTGCTCTCAGAGCCCCTAAACTTCAAGACAGATGAAAGACAGAATGTGATTTTTCAAACCATCTTGGTCCAGGTGAGACAGTTTTGGGAAAGTTCTCTGCTTGGCGCCACACCAGAACTGTTCTATTTTGGGATGCCATGCTGTTAAGGTCTCTCCATCCTATTGTACGCTTGTTTGTTGCACTCATTAGCCCTTCCAGCTCATCAGAAGAGAAGAGAGCATGTTTATTTGGCTGAGTAGACCAATTCTTTGTCTTGTGTTCCTTTGGAACTATACTTTTCCCTTTGTTCTGGTGTCCTGGAATTGTTTATTGAACCTGAAGAAATTTGATTTCTCTCTTAGTGAAGATGCACTTAGCAGCAATAATGGTATGTTATGTCCTAACACTGCGTTTTCCAGTGTTCATAGATTCATAGATACGCTGGAAAGGACCTACAAGATCATCTAGTCCAAGCATCCTCCTATCACCATCCCTACCCACTAAGCTACTAAATCAAATCCCTTAGCACCTCATCTAAACGCTTCTTGAACAGCGCTAGGGATGGTGCCTCAACCACCTCCCTAGGCAGGCCGTTCCAGTGCCTGACCACTCTTTCAGAGAAAAAATTTTTCTTAAGTGTGAAAAAAAATGTTTTAAGTGTTCTCTTAGTCCATGGTTTTAAAATATCTAAAAGGATAGGTTAAACTGTTCCCTTCCCAAGGGATGCTGTATTAAGAGTGGGATTTGTTTTTTTCTGCTCAGAACTCTCATTAATCTGTGCTTTGAGCTCTTTTATTTGTGGGGACAGCATTTTTAATGGTGATAACTTTTGACCACATTGGTAGGGAAAATTCAGGCCGCTTGTTTGCCTCAACTCTGTGTGCAAAGTCATTCTTTAGGGGCAGAGTAACACTTGCATTTACTGTGGAAGCTCATTCTTAAGATGATTTTCTAATTCTACCTTAACTTACCTGAATGTTTTTGGTCTAGGAATAACTCTGCTGTGCTAGGAGTGGAGTTTTATGGTTGAAAAGGAGTCTCTCTTTCAGCTGTCAAAGAACTAAGACTTTCAAACAGACCCTGAGGCTGATAGACTCAGCTGATTAATCTGAAAGACCATGTCAAGGATACTTATGAAAAAACCCAGATGAAGCATCCCTGTACTAACAGGGTGCACTCTGGGAGACTTCAAGCTACCTCTGTTTTCTTTGAGGAGAATGTCTCTCATACACATTTGAAATGCAGTCAGCTGAAACTTCATCTACACCTTTAAAGATGTTACAGGACGAAATGAGTGTTTCAAGGTCATGTGGATTTTGGCACTACAGTCTTCCAGTTACTTTGTATGGAGGATGCTGAGTGTCACACCCAGGTTTTTATGTCGCACTTAGTTACATCCTGCAATCACTTAAGGTATTACCTGAAGACAGAAGAGGAGGCTATTTTATTGTACTGGCTAACTGATGTTAAGAAGTATAATGCATCTGTGCATCATTTCCCAGAGTGCTTACTCAGAGTGACTCTGGAAATTTGCTCCTTGTTTGCTCCCCTTCCTTGCAACATGAGTCGAGCTGCAGAATCTTCTGCAAGAAAAAAATTTGGGGACCTTGAAAGAAAGTGTCCATGTGTACCCACAGTATGAATGTATATATGTGTGGACTGCATATGTTGAAAATTCCTGGTAACTTTAATCTCCTTTTATATATCTTGTTGTCATTTTTGAAAAGGACTTAAATTATACCGTATGGTTTTTATGAGTACAGATGTCGTCTCTGAAAATATGTCTTAGATCTACTTTTACTATAATAATGCTAAATGTATTTTGTGAAGTGCCTTTACTATGTTAGTATGTTTAAGATAGAATTAATGGCTGCACTGTGTCTTCAAAAACAAAAATAAAACAAGCAAAACCATATTTAGATAGGTTATTTATCCTGGGAGAAATGTCATTTCAAATCTAATTGTTCAGCAAAATTATAATCTAGAATTCACAATGTTAAATTTCTGGAATGGCTTTGATTTATTATTATTATTTTTTTGTGTGTGTGTGTGTGTGTGTGTGTTTATATTTTCACTTCAGTCAGTCTCAGCAGTTTTGTACCACGACATAACTTTCTAAGCATCGATCTGCCTGTGGTGATAGAGACATTCTGCAAGTATCCTTTGAAGTATGTTTGTTCTTTAAAGACAAGAAGGGAACTGTTTAGAATTTGGTGACCCAGCAAAATTGCAGTTGGGTAACATTTTAGACAGGATACTCTGAAACGTTTCTGTAGAGTTTTGACATATTTATCCCATCTCTGCACTGATTACTGTCCACGTGCCAAGTCCCAAATGAAATCTCCCTCTTCCTTGATTCCTTGTGCTTAGGAGGATATTTTTAGTCACTTGTTTGGGTTTTTTTGGGTGTTTATTTATCTAGTTTTACTATTTCTTGACAATGATTTTTAGCAGTTCTGACAGGAAAGTCAAAGTAATCCTGAATTTATGACAGGACATATGTTATTGCTAGCTTTCCTATGTCAGAGCTTTATTAATACCTTTTGTGAGTCATCACGGTGAACTAAATAATAGAGGGTAGTTGTTCATTTTCACTCTTGTTGATGGTGGTGTTCTTTTATCTTCAGCAGAAAACTTGTCCTGTTCAAAATGCAAGGTGACAGTGCGTGTAAATATGCTTATTAATGAGTGAGATTGTGTATACACACAAATAAAGTCTAATGGGCTTGAATATGGCTAATCTAAGAATACTTAGTCTTAGCAAGGCTTTACCAACCACAGAAATTATCTACGCTTGCTTCATTCTCACATGCACTCGCACGCACAGAAATTCACTCAGCTTTTCTGGCTAACAGTTAAGTAGGAGGGAGGCCAGATTTTCAATTGTATTTTAGCCATTTACTTGCTCTAGTAAGGGAGTGCTTTGGAAAATATTCTTAATCATTATTTCATACTTAGATCATAGCCCTGTAATACCTTCTTACCTCAGGCATAATGTCAGATCTATAACGTTGCTCCAAAACCACACAAGGCAAGAGGGGAAGATAGGCAGTATTAAGCATGATTTTGCCATCTCCTGCTCCTGAGTTGTGAAGAGGAGTTAAAGCATCCAAACCTAGTGCTTGTTTTTCACTTAAAAACATGAGCCGATAAGAGCACTGCTCTGAGCCATTATGTTATGGTATAAAACTCACTGTTCTCATATAATTTCCATGAAATAGAATGGCAACCTAATGTTTCTCCTTGAACACTAGAAATAAAAAATGTAGGTTTTGTCAATTTTGGTTTCACATTTTCTTGGATTTTATTAATGAACCTTAACTAATGTCACTCAGATATCTAATTTCACTGTCAGGAGCACTGGCAGTTATCAATGCTGTACCGTGCTTCGCTTTGGATGGTCAGTGGATATTAAATTCTTTCCTGGAAGCCACGCTGAGCTCCTTGATTGTAGAAAAACAGAACAGAGAGCTTGTTGGCTTTTTAATTTTGCTTGCTGGGAGTACACTTTTGGCTGCCAATGTTGCACTGGGACTTTGGATGGTTACAGCACGATAGGACTTTGGATATTCATCAGTTCTTATATTACATGGACATAATGAATCTATTGCCTTTTAAAACTTGTTCAGTACTCAAATGATTCCCTTAAAATGAAACTGAAAGAACAATCACTAGAGGCTCCTGATGTAACATAAACCTGTACAGTGTTGTGTCTGTGGTCTTGGGAAGAATATGAGAAAGAAGCAAAAACCTTTTCATGTACTCTTTGAGCACTGAATTAATTTCAGAGAAGTTCCATTGTAAAGCTTCACAGGAAAAAAACTCATTTATTGACTTACATCTCAGAATAAGGGAATTATTTGGCCTCAAACATTTGTTAAGTGGAAAGAAAAAACACTTAAATCTTATTTTATAATTTGAATAATGAAAAAAAAACAAAAACAAAAAAAAACCGTGGGCTCTGATTGTTTCTCAGTCAGCATTATTTTGAGTGTCTGCTTTGCTTTTTAATCTGGTGTTCTACCAAACAGGACTCTCAGAAGCCCTGAAGTCTTCGTCCCAAAATGGAGTAAAGCTAAGTAAATGTTTACCATGTGTTAATGAGGGAGAGGCCATATGGGTTAGTATCTTTCCTTTACAGCTGGACAAAAAGACTGGAAGTATGTTGTCCTCAGGGTGCAGATGGGAAGTGCCAGTGTCTGTTGTGAATGAGGTACGTGGGAGGATAACAAAGCCCACGTCTGTGTTTCTTATGCATTAGGTTGAATATTACTATGCACAGATGAAGATTTTTTAAAGACAGTGTTTGTCAACAGTAGCTCAACAATGACTGAAATTCAGTTTTTCAGTGCTATAGAGTGCTGTGCAAGATTATTGCTAAGTGATTATATTTGTGTCTTTTTACTCAGAAAATAATATTGCACACAGTTAAAAGTGAAGTTTGTTGTTTTTATATGTCCATCTTCTGACCCTGTGAATGCTGTATGCCTGGTAACTCACATTTCTCTGTCTTTCAGAAGGTTGCTTTCCTTTGCAATAACTGAAGCATTGAAGCTGCTCTGGGATCAAAATTGTTTAGAGGAAGAACACGATTCTGAATCTAAGTTATCCTAAAATTTGGTTTTGCTTTCTGAAGTTAATATGGACTATATATTAGTTTTTAAATGAGCAAAGGAAGAGCAAACTGTTTTGCTGACTCAAGTATGTCTGATACGTTCTGAAGTCCTTTAAGTCTGTAATGTTTGGTACCTCAGAAGGATTGTACACTGAGCATCATGTCCTCCTGTTTTATATAAATCAGATTTATTGAGATGCTTGTCTCAGTACAGGCTGATATTTCAAATAACACTGCTCTGGTTTGGAAACCTACATATTTGAAATATGGAAGTTTTGGAAAATATCTTGCAGCTTCTATCCCATATAGTGCTCCCAATAGGAGCTTCTACAGCTCAGAGTTCCTTTAATGAGATGGCCTTTCCATTCATGAACTTAACTGGAAGCTAAGCTAATGGGTACTGGCCTGCAAGGAATTGTGAAACACTCACGATCAGCTAACGCAGATTATCTTGATATGAGAGCTAAAAGGGTAATTTTAACAGCAGGGAGCCCTGTTCCTGGTGCTTCTGCATGGATTCATGACTCTGATATTAACATTTGCCTACTGATGTGTTATGGTATTTTTGCAATGTAGCCTTCATGTGAGCTGGGCCTCCTGAGCTCACCTCTATGGGGTGGCACGCCCATGCCTCTAATTTTCAGTTGTTTCAACCCAGGCAACAGAATCAGTTCTTCAGCCAATTCATCATGAGTCGGTCCTGCTGGGGACTATCAGAAGTCATGAAGTGCAGGAGAGGAAAACAAAACTATCAGAAGCTGCCAACTGGTTTCTTCAGGAGCCACCTTGAAAGGCCTAGCTCATTGTCACTTTCAGTAACCTGCAGAAGATTCAGAGTAGCAGTTTCTGATATGCCGTTCTTCCCTCTCTCCATGAACAGCAGTGACATGTCTTACACAGAGCCTGGCTCTCAAGTGATGCTCTAGAATACTGTTTGTTCACCATGCCAGTTTCCACTGTCTCTGTGTCTTGCCCAGTTGACAGTGCACAAAATTAATTTGCACTCTAGCGCAATGTAACAAGTCAGGATATTAACTTTTCAAAAAGTTGCAGTGCTGTCTTAATTTTTAGGGGAATAAGAAAGGTACCTGTGGTGATTTCAAAAATATCCAGTGATAAACATTTCAAGTTTGATAGTTTATGTATTCATGTTGACTTCAGCTGCTTGGGATGATCTGTTTAGCATAAAACTCCTTCTGGAGATGGAAGAGGAGTTGTTTTTAAATAATGCATCCATTACATCTGCTATATGGAAGCTAGCAGATTGTTCCTGGTTATCTAATGTGCTAACAAAACATGATGTTTTACCAAACGAAAAATCCTATTGATTTCACTTTACATGATCACTGAAAATGAAACATGCACTAAGTAGAATTTCAATCTGTGTTTGACCTCATTATCAACATGAGGGTAGAGAAGACTTGTTGGTCATGGCTCTACCAAAAGAGGCAAGCTAGTACACTGTAAAGACCCTGGATAACCGCTGTGGTTGAAGTAAGAGATGTAGGGGTTTAAAAATAACTAGTGGGTCCACTTTTCTTTGTACTGAAATGATACGGAACAGGGTTTTGATTTAGGCAGGTGTAGGTACTTCAAATCAAGGTTTTAAGCAAACTGGAATCACTTTGGTGACCCAGCACGTACCTTAGATTAACTGTGGAAAAAGGTAATAGCTAAGGTGGATCATTTTCTAAAGAAAAAGTTGTTTAGTGGATCCATTTTATTATCCTAGAATCCTAATGTATGGATTGCATTCTGAAAAACAAGTGCCATTTTTTACTTACATACAGTTATTGGGATTGTTGGTTTTGTTTTATTTTGTTTTTACTGTTTTCTTTGTTTAGCAAGGGAGAACTCAAGGGCACCTAATGTTTTGTGTGATGCCTTTTTACTCTGGGTTATTTGCAATGTTTCTTCTATTTATATTTTTGTAAAAATTAAAAAGAAATCTTTCTTTAAAATGAAACCTTTCTCATTATATTAGCCTCCCAGAATAGAACTTATTCTTTAATAAAGAATATATCAATATCGTTATAAGGAGTTATTTTCTCAAATGTGAAACAGAGCACTCTCACTGTTTGGATGGATACTATTATGTATGTCTACTCTGTTGTCCATACATTCCATATATTCTTTTTAAATCTGTATCAGATGGAAAAAGTAATGTCAACATTGGGAAGTGTTGTACATAGTTTTTAGTTGAAAATTGTCAGAATTCTATAATTGTAATCAATTATTGTTCTAAATTTTTTTTTTTCTTTAGGGAGACTTTTTTTTATATCAGCAAAGACTTCCATAGCATGGTCTGATAATGCATGGTGTGACATGATGACAGGTAACTTCTTAGCATGTAGAATGTTACACACTCATAGCTAGCTTTGGAAATTAAAACCAGCTTGCTTCCTTATAAGTTAAATCAGAGAAACTTTGCTGGGGAAATTGCAGAAAAATTTGAAGATTATTCAGTGCAAAGTTATGAGCCAGAGTGAAAAATCTGTTAACTCACCCTTTGGAATTGCAATGAAACAGCCAACTGTATCAGCAATTACATTTTTTAGTGTTCATTCTGATTTTTTGTCTCTGTGTGTGTATACATAAATATATATTGATAGTAGATACATATAAAGCCACATTCTGTATTGCTGCTTTTTTAGAGATAACAGTTTCCATATTCTGCAGTACAGGTATTTTTCCTTCTCTATATGAATTCCCTGACTTTTTCTGGGTTATAAAAATTGGAACTGTGTTGTCCTTCCATAACTGTTCTTTAGGGTTTTCTTACTAAAAGACATGTGATGGACATAATGTAACCGCAGCTGTTTGTGTTTGGTTCATCTGATGTTCAGAACACATTTCCTGCTTTCTGAGAAGCTTCAGCTATAGACACGGTAAACAAACATTTCCAGGGTGGTTAAAAGTGGTTGATTCTAGAATCTATCACTCTCTCACCACTGCTGTTTGTGCCATTCTGAATGATGACTGGTATGAGTGAGGCTGTGCAGAGAATAGAGAAGAAATGTTTTAAGGGCAGACCTTCCCATAGCATCAGGGTGTCCCAGGTTTCTTCACTACTTTGCTAAAATATGTATTTTTCTTCAGTACAGAGTATCAGCAATCAAAGTTTGCCATTAGTTTGCTACACATTTTATAGAACGACGTTCTATAGCAAATAGTTTTTTCTGGGTGGTGGTTTGTTCATTTTTTTTTAAATGACTTACTTTTATCTTCTATCTGGAAGGTATGAATTTATATCTGGATATCATTTGTGACAGATGAAGAACAGCTATAAAAGGTTTATGTAGCCTATTCTGTATTTAATTGTTTTAAAAATTTGTAAATGAAATGTATAGTTATTTGGAAAACAAGCATTCCATACATCTGCATTCAGATTAATTCCCACAGCTGGACCTGTCTCACTTTGTGAGAAAGGAAGCTAAATCTAACTTGGGTAAGTACTAGTATTAGCAGTTATTTTATACCCTTTTATCCTGAAGTGCATGTAAAACTGCATCCAGATTTATTACCAGTGTAACTGAGTTACCTGTGGTACTTATGCTGTATATAATGAAGCATCTGGAAAACGTTGTAGTAGGGTCTGCCACCAAACACTGGACCCAGTGTGAAAAGGTAGGAACAAAGAGCAGGATAAAACACTGCAATTCCATTCATTACATTTGCATTGGTGTGAAACATGGAAAAAAATCAATCTTGTAATTCACATTTCAGAGCATGCAGATAGATTTTCTAGCCTTTCACTGAGTCATTCAATGAGCAGTGCTCAAACTTCTTTCTTTCTTTTATACTTTGTTGTCCCATTGATAAATGTGCACTGAATGAGTGGTTGGGATAGTTGTAGCTTACTTAGTAAAATGGACCTGGATTATTTCACTTCTAGATGTTCATCCAGGGTTTGTTTTGCAGCATCATGCTGCAACTGACCTTCACTGAACATTAGTCCCAAAGTTCAAAGGCTATTTCCAAGTCATCACAAGAGAAAAGAGGTTTCTTCCTTTTTCAGGTTGTGTGTTAATGTTTTTAATTTCTCTCTTCCGTAACTTTGTTTTTTGATTTCATATGCTCTTATCTGAAGGTTGTCAATGGAATACGTATTGTTTTGAAACCCACTGATGTTTTTTCCTCTGCGTAGCCTTATTTCTCATGCTGACTCACAGCTGTGGAATGTTAAATTTCTAGACCCTTTGTTCCCACTATGCATTGTCCATGATCACTTTTAAAAAGGAAAAAAAAAAGCTTCATTCTGAAAATGTCAGTTAACAAATAGTATGTAACACTTTGAATAATGTATTGTGTTTTTTGTTGTGCTTTTCTCTCTATTTAATCAACCAAACAATAAGCATTGTTTTGTGTATGATAAATGTATCCTGCAAAGAAATTCATTGTTGGATTGTTAATGTGCTTAAATCCGTTTTTAAAAATGAGGTGAAATGACTTCATCCTTTATTTATAGCAGTTATTACATTCTGTCCTACACTGTCATGCTCCTCTCATATGTAATCTGCACTCTCTATCTGGATAGCAGAAATCTTCCTGCTAGCCTCCTTAGTGCTTGACCACCTCCTAAAATTAACAATACTGTCAATCTGCTTTTTTGTATTTCCCAGTTTATTGGCATGATAGATTTGTCATAGAAGTGCATCCAGAGAGACAGCAGCACGCTGTTCCTGAGCAAAGTCAGCTTTATCATGATGTGCCCAAAGTACGCAACGACTGTCTTCTAGGAGCACAGCCCTCACTCTTGGCTAACTCCTACGTAATTCTTTCCTTCTTGCATTGCAGACGTCCATTAGCTTGTTTTGTAGTGAAATACTTGATGTGGGCTGTTGTATCAAGATAAATGGAACCCCTCCCCTGGATGTTAAAGCCAGTCCTATGTGAGGAACTTTAATTCAGATCTTTGACATTAAGGTGATGCTGTGTGTCACAACCTTTGATTTGTATGTACAAGCCAGTGCAGAGCAGGGCGTGTATCCTAGCCAGTTCTCACCAAGTCCCCTTAAGGTATCCAGATGCAATCTGGGGCTGTGCTAGCATGGCATCACCGGACTGTTCAGCCTTATTTGAGGATGAAACTTTGTCGCTGTTTCTTGAGCAAAGTCATCAAGCAATAGATAGCCAGGTTCTTTGTACTGAGAACTAAACTGTCCTTTGTTGCTTATTGGACAAGCTGTTACTTTATACAAGCAGAGCTGTTTCAGCAAGCACAGCTTTGTTCCCAGATAAAAGATTACTCTGAAAAACAGGCACAAAACACAGATCACCAACTGTGGGAGGATTTCCCAGATAGGTCTGCGTGCAGTTCTCTCAATTTTTGCATGTGGAGGTGGCTTTTTTTTTTTTCTTACTGATAAAGTTTTGGGTCAACAGTTCATTTTTTTCTTCTTCAGCATTTGAGCATCAGTGATCCTGAAGTAGATATCGTTGTGAAAATGTTACCTAATTATGTTATTATGTGTGTTCTGTGGTCTTGAATAAAGTCAGTGATGTACTCATGGCATCACAAGGAATGATGCTTTAATCATTAATATAATTTGAGGATAACATTTAGAAAGGGGTACTCTATCAGTGCATCTTGTTGCTAGCTTAATATAGTTCTTTTTGCCTAGTGGAAGCATTCCTAAACATGGGGGATTGAAACTGGATGGTCTTTAAGGTCCCTTACAGCCCGAGCCATTCTACGTACTCTAATCTAAGATTTTCATCAGCACTTCAACTACCCAATAACATGCAATTTAAGGTTTGATTATAATTTTATAGTGGTAATCCGTGAGAAAATAATATCCATGAAGTATAAACAACAGAGCAACTTAGGCTTCTGCTAACTCTTTCCTCCCCCTCCCCCCCCCCCTTTTTTTTAACCTCAAACAGATGTGGGTCTACTGTTCACTCTGATACTTCCAGGGCTGCGCTGTTGTTGAAATTCTATGCAAAGTTGTTACCAATTATACATCTCATTCTCTGTATCTTTAATTATTTTTTGGCATCTACCTTTTTTTCAGTCGCTTTCAAATGCAGCAGTGGCTCAGTACTGTCTAACCGCCACTTCTGACAGTCTTGGAAACACATGGTTGCACATCTTGTTTCATTTCCCCCAAAAGGAATCATTTAAATGAAAACAAGAAGCTCTTCTCTCTCTCTCTCTTTTTTTTTCCTCATTTATTATCCTTTTTACTTGTTACTGCACTGGGAAAGGACCCATATCTTTGTCCTGTCACAGCTCTACGAGGTTCTCTATTAAAATATTACCTGCTATTTTTTAAAGCATCAATTCCTCTGAGCCTTTTGCATTTCATGCAGTTACCCACACAGGCGTCTAGTGTGGTCTGAGATATCCTAAGGTGTTCTTAGGTTTGTAATTTGACTTGGAACAAGTTGGGGAATTTGACTATCCAGGCCAACTGCCATAGCACTGTACATGGCTTCTTCTCCCTTAGAGGATCAAAAAAGTGGAGGTTCAATTAAGAATGGGATAAAATCAGGAAAGCAGTGTTGCAGAGAGAGGTGGTTTGTTCATTTACAGCATTTTCACATCAGAAAGCATGCATACCTCACAAATAGAGCATGGTATCAAGCATTTCTACAGCCAGCTTGCAGATAGCACTGATGGATTTCCATCGCTGGCAGCTACAGGCACTGCAGTAAGGACAGAGACATGACGAAAGCCTGTACTTCCCTGGCAGTTCAGAGCATCTAGGTCTGGTGCTCTGGTCACTGTGTATGTATTGGCTCTGTTCACTCTTTCAGTAGCCTGGCTGTGAGGTCGGAACTCTTCTCCTGTTTTCTCATTCCCTCTCCTACACAAGTTGACCTCACAGGTGCAATTACTAAGAAAAATTAATCAACTTTTACAGTGTTTAGCCCCTTGGCTTTATTTTCACTCCTGCAGCTATTTGAATAACTAGCATAAACGAGACTGAACCACCTGTATCTCTATCATCACTGCACAATCAGCAAAGTTAGATTACGAGCAAGCATTGCAAACCACACATTCCTCAGTACTTACCACTGTTTTTACCCACAAACTTTTTTTTATGATAACTATTTACTGCTTAAATACTTATATACTATATATATATAGTAATATATATATATATATAAAACTTTATATACTTATCTGGACTTGAAAATACCAAAAGCAGTTCTGAAGAAAACACAGGGTTACTTAAAAAGGGATAGCTTTTAGCATGTGCAAATGGACTGGATTGAAAAACAAACTATGTCATTGTAAAATGAGATATTAAGTGTGATACTAAACATGATAAATTACTCTGTCTGCATATATGCGACCCTTCCAGTTCCTCCTCTGTACTCTGTACCAATTCAAATGCAAATTACAGCTTTTATAGCTGTACAGTGTAGCTGAAGATATTAGGGATACAGCCAGACCAAAACCAGGTTTGGTGAACTGAGCTCATCATAGAAACAGGGAGAAAAAGCCTGACAGGGAACGTAGCTGACTGAGGAGGGAATCAGGAAACTGAACTTGTCCTATGGCATGGTGAAACAACAGAAAGAATCCAGGAAATGAGTGGCCATGAGGATTTAAAAAGAAAAACAATAAACTGATTATTAACTACAAATGCATAAGAGAGCTTGAAAATCTGCTGCCTTCTAGATCAAAAGGGTGCTTTGAAATGCAAAACAAATCTTTTTTCTTCTGCCACAGATTTGTGTGTACACACAGATGCTAATTTGATAAGCATTTGGTTAACTTCTGCTAGCCTGAATTAATATCAGTTAGATAAAAAATGATTGCTAGTGGCCTGAGAAGGCTGTGAAAAAATGGGCCTTAGCTGCAGGGAAGGAAATGTTTTTGTCAGGTCCATAAATAAGGGCTCACAGTGAAGAGAAGTGCCACAGTTCGAGGCCATCCAGCTGGGCACGCCGCTGTGCTTCATCCCTGTGTGACCTGCAAGCAGAACGGGCTGAAGTCCTAACACTGAAACTTGCTAGGCCCTACAGTTGGTATTGTGCTTACCTAAGGCTAATGGGTCTTCTTCAGCCCTGCCTCTACACATGCCCAGCCTGCTGCGAAGCCTGGGGGTGAAGCAGAAAGCATGTCTTTAGTGTGAGGGTGATGGACAGTTTGTGGGGTCGCCTCCTAGGAGATACCTGAAAGCCACCTGGTCATGGTCCTGGGTACCTGCTCTGGGTGTCTCTGCCCTAGGAAACAGATGCCTACAGAGGTCCCACACACGCTGTGTCCTAAAGGTGTGCTGCATCTCTTGCCCTAAAGGCTCATCTGAGCTGTTCAGTGCAGAAGTGTCCCACAAAATGCAGTGAATTGTATCTGCCTTGTATTGAGCCATCTGCGTGAGTGAGAGCGGGAGACAGCAGACAGAAAACACTCTGGATACAATCCAAAGTCCACCTGGTGACCAACTGTTCGGACTGTTCATATAATGCCACTGTCAAAACCAAGGGCTTGGCCTAGCTGTAAGCCCCAGGACAGTGCTGAGATGTTTTCAGGAATGCTGCAAATTGTGTGATTCTTGATTGTAGACTGCTTTTTAACCTTTGATGTATTTGTTTTGGAGCATAAGGAACTTGCTAAGTGTTCCTGCTAATTCCACACAGCAGTGTGAGTGAGGTGCTTCCCCTACAGAAAGGTACAGACCATGTGAGAATGAGCTTGTTGGAGAAAAAGGATAAAGGGGTATTGACAGTTTTAAACTCTGGGGAAATGGTTACTATTATTTTATAGAACAAAAATGTTTTAATATTTGATGGTCATTCTGCTTTTCTCCACTGTTTGTGAAATACCTTTTGTCTAAAAAACCTTAACTCCCTTCCCAGCTCAGAAAGGGTGTAGCATCAGAGGTGGAAACAGATGAACAAAGGAGCTTTGAGACCACCCCTCTCCTCTTCAGCTGCTCTAAATGCCTGACCTTGGTGTATCAGTGAGAAGAAACTGTGGCAAGCTTGGTGCTGATAAAAGCTTGCAGTTCCCTGGTTGTAAGGAAAGCCATCTGTCTTAAGAACAGCCTGAATAACTACACAGTCAGATGTCTGAAACTAGAAATTTCTACTGGCATGTCCCAAGCTTTGGAATGTCAGTAGTGCTGTGAAGTCTGACAGTGCAGGCAGACAGTTATACCTGGTTCATAGATCCAAATTAAATCAAACCTGTGAAGTAAGCCCTGACTATGAGGCTCATGTGAACATACAGCCAAATTACACATGAGTAGTAAGGTTATTATCAGTTTGAAAACAAAAAGGACTCCATCCATCCATGCTCACCACAGACACGATCTGGCTACGCTGAGGTCGGTGGGAAAAATCTAGTTCCTGCACGGTGATCAACATTGAGTTTTAAAGTGAAAACAGAATAAGATGACCTGCAGACTGAAGAATGGGACCTGGCAAGGTAGAAAAATACTTTCCTTCCCAGTTTCTTCAATCTGTAGCTTGAAGCAAGGATTTTCCCTTGCTATAGTTAACTAGTTTTGCAATGACCCTCATCTGTGTGGTTTAAGACATTGGCCTGTTCTCAGTGCATCTTGTAAAAGTTACTCAGTCTCGAAGCGTGAGGATGTAGCAATCAAATGGAATCAGTTTTATTTGCTTTGGACTGTAACAAGTTTTCAGGGCTCTAGGTCACTGGACAGGGTGCTCAGAGGAGAGGAATTCAGGGACTCACCCACACCTGACTTGAGTTACTTGCTTTGATCATTTGGATAGTCATCTCCTGCCTATATAGCCAGTAACAAGATGCTATCTGAGGAGCACTGAAATGGAAGTGCTTCCCTCCCAGTGTACTATAGACCCAGCTGGAATACTGTAGGCAAGTAATAAAATTGCACTTTATATATATGCATGTGTCATTAAAACCACTGAAAAATGGAATCGCAGAGTAACAGAACTGATCAAGTTTTAAGGGACCTTTAAAGGCCATCTGGTCCAACTCCCCTGCAATGTATGGGGACATCTACAGCCATATCAGGGTGCTCAGAGCACTGCTCAGCTTGATCTTGAGTGTCTCTACGGATAGGGCACCCAACCACTACCTCTCTGGGCAATGTGTGTCAGTGCCTCACCACACCAATTCTAAAAAACCTCTTCTTTATATCCAGCCTAAATCTCCCCTTCTTTAGCTTGAAACCATTTCCCCTTGTCCTGTCACAACAGACTCTGACAAAGAGCCTGTTGTTCTTTCTTAAAGTCCGCTTCTAGATACTGAAAGGTGCTATCAGATCCCCCCAGAGCCTTCTCCAGGCTGAACAGCCCCAGCTCTCTCAGCCTGTCCTGATAGAGGAGTATTCCATCCCTTGGATCATTTCTGTGGCCCTCTTCTGAATGATGAATGACTTAGAATTGCTAGGTATCTGCCATTATCAACCTGTTCATGTTAAAAAAAAAAAAAAAAAAGCAATGAAATAAGAAAAAGTAGATATAAATGCTTAAAAATATTGATGATTAAGATCATGTTTTAGGAATTGGTCTAGCTAGGATAGCTTTAGAAATAAGCCAAATGTATGTCTAAATATGGGGACCCTCAGTTATATCCATGGCATCAAATGGTCCCTTTCCACTTCGTATTATACATCTCTGCTGTAGTTATAAATAGGCATTTAATAGTTGACAAGCCTTTTCTCCATCTTTTACAACGATCATAGCCAAGGGTTGGAAAGCCATCATGCCTGCTAGAGCATTCACTCTAAGTTTAACACTGTATTTACAACTTTCTACCTTCTGCCTTTCCCAGCAATGTCTCGGCCTTGACTTCATCACTTCACTAACAAATCCTGAACCACTTCACAAGAGTTGCTCGTTTCTGGCTTCTGTAGTCAGTAAAAACACATTTTGTTAATGAAAAAGTGAGAATTTCACTGCAACTCATTTCTATGCAGTCGGAGAGGAAGGAAAGGAGGAGGAAGGCATCTGTGTATTTTACTCCGGATTTAAGGAATAATATTTGTCAACCTTTCTGTTCTTTATATCTTTTTAAAAGATGTGACTGTGAGGAACTGACTGAGAAGGACTGTTCCTAGAATTATAAGTGCAGGCCTGATTGCATTCAGTTGGCCAATTGTGGCATCTGTTTGAACAGCTGCACTTCTGGCTCAGGTTTATAAGCTGCTTGTATATACACCAGTACATATAACTTCATACAATACCTTGCTTAATGCTTTACCTCCCTGGAGGGCATTAGGGAAGTTAGAGTCGAACATGCATTCATGGTGAAAAGTAGTTTGCTTTAGAGGGAAAGAGGCTTCTGCAGTGAATAAGCATTGACATGCACCACATAAAGATTTGCTCAGAGTGACCACTGAATCTGGATTGCCATTCAAAATCATCTTCTTTTCCAATGCAACGCAACAGAAAACCAAGTTCTTTAAAAAGAGCCAACCTGCACAGCAAAAAGAAAACTGTGAACGTTTGGCATTTACTACTCACTGAAAGGAAAAAGGCTGGAAAATCTGAAGGAGGTTACCAATAAAGGCACCAACTATATTGTTACCATTAGCTTCCAGGGGCCGGAATGGAGCAGTCTATTTTACTGTTCTTAAACCAGTTTCTTCTGGCTCATCACACTTTACAGTAAAGCCATCAAAACCAGTAGCACATTAATTTTGATGCAGAATAGCTATGGGAGATGCTGAGGAAATCTCCACATCCATCCAGGCCTGGTTTGGCTTCTAGGAGAGCCAGTGAGGTGACAGTCCATGCAGTAGAATCACAGAACTGTAGGGGTTGGAAGGGACCTCTAGAGATCATCAAGTCCAACCCCCTGCCAAAGCAGCTCTCTAGAATATTTCTACCATTAACAAATCAGAAAAGTTTTACAATATCTGAATTAAACTTTCAACTAAGACGCTGTAAAACAGGAGCAATAATATTTTGCCTTATTTATTTATTTATTTATTTATTTTGCCTTTATTTGAACTGTAAATTCTCTAGAAGGAAATACTCTTCTCCACTGTGAGGTTGTAACATTGTTTGGAGAGCGTGGCCTCCTGGTACTGAAATGAGGATGGTACAAGAGCAGTGTGCACTGGAAAGAGTGGCTTCTAGGAAAGAGACATTAGCTCTTAAACATGTTCTCTGTCACATGGCCCAAAGCTGAACAGCAGTAAGCATTTCCAAAACAGATTCCACCAAGAAGTCTGCAAGAGCATAAGCAAGCAAGAAAAAGAGGCTGCAAACAGCAGAGAAATCAAAAATCACTGGAATGAAAGAGGACTAGCAGTGGGAGAGGATGCAAATGGCTGGCATCAAACAGCATGAAGTACGGCCTGGGAAAAGAAGAAAAGCAGAAAGATCTGAAAACACACAGGAAAGCTTAGCAAATGACTGCAGAGTTTCAATAAGACCGAGAAAGCTCCATCACTTCCTGAATAACCATACAAGATCTTACAATGAATGAAAGATATTAGGGTGAATTAGGAATCAGAGCTATCGACAGAAGGATGTTAAATGGAAAGACAGTCTGGCAGAGGGGAAATAACAGCCAGAGCGTTAAAGAAGGAGATCTCCAGTCAGGGAAGATATTAAATGATGAGCACACAGAAGAAAGAAGTGCGAATGGACCTGAGAACACAAAATGTTCAGAGCAGAAACGGGAAAGATCACAGGGGCTTGTGAGGGTTAAAGAAAGGTCAGACAGATTTCCATTGCTTTTCCTCCATGCAGAGACACCTCATCTTGTTTTGTCTTTTTACCTTCTTGTATTGCTAGCTTTGATTTGCACCACAGTTGTGTGACTTGTTGCTAGCAGATGCAATTTCAAGCAGCTTGAAATGCAACCTTAGGTTTTATGGCAACCTTTTCCTTACCCACCAGCTCTTCTCAAGCCATTTCCAGTTCATTCCTGCCATGACTGAAACACTGCACGATAGCATCTTTGCAAACCCTGCAGGAGCTGCACAGGGCCAAAACAGAATCTGTGCATCCCACTGCTTCTCAGTTTACATTTTTTAAAGTCAGTTTAATCCCACATACTTAGTCCTGTAAGCAAGCAATTTTAGAAAATTAAATAGGAATTTCCCCGTGTGTTTATAGCATGCTCAGGATGATAGATTTGTGTTTGCAGTTAAATATTTCCCTGCAGTGTTTACTGATTAAACATTCAAGGCACACAGGGAACATGATTGTGGGCTTGACTGCAAGCCAGCTGAAGAGAGAAACTTTCATTGATTCAGCTGGTTTTTAGGACAGATAAAAGAGCCCAGACACTGGTTTGCAAATGAATGTGCACATCTCTCTACTATCTTTGAAGAGGGAACTCTTTCTTTTATGGACAGGAGCATTTACAAGTCATTTAACTCCTAAAATTTTGTAAATGGTGCTCTGAGCAGTTTCATTCTACAGAAGGATATACTGTAAATGTGTTACTTGGGGCCACCATTAGAACAAATTGCATATAATCCAAGCAATGAAATATGCCATGTTTGAAGTATTTTGTGTGAACAGAAAGAGTCCGCAAACAATGCAAGCAATGACACTTATTTCCAGAAAGCAATCCCTTAAAATCAGGCTCCAATGAGCATTACAAAGATAGAAACAAGGTTCACTACCAGAAGCATGCTAATGCTACTGACAATGTATGATTTGATTAGAAACATTGCTTACAAGGAGAAAACTAGGGTCCCTTTGTCATCAAAGAGTACCACTTCTGCATTGAAGAAAACAAAACTTGTTTTAAAATGTAATGTTAGTGTGGCATTATCCATGCATGAAAAAGAAGGATAAAATTCAGTCAGTAGTAAAGTCACTTTGTTGCCAACAGGTCAGTAGTTTCGACAGTCCTTTATGCTTAGTAATAGAGGAGTGAAGAAATTTAAGTGAAATTTAAGTGAAGATTGTCCTGTAAGTTAACCCCACAAATCATGTGGTCCCATAACTGGCAGGAGGAACCCTGGAGTAGGAGGGTTCACCAGATTGCCTTTTTGGAGGCTCTTAAAGAATGAACTCAGGCAACTGCATAATTTTGTTCCAATAAGCCTGTATAATATATTGGCCAGAGTTAAGTTTTATGGCTCTGCTTGACATAGTCAAGCATGGCTATTACAAAGAGAATGCATCTTGTCTTTTCCTGAACTACTTTTATTGCAGAATCTGTTATTCATCATACATTTGTTCAAAAAATGAAATAATGCTCTTTCAGATTCGCTCTCACACACTTCCTAAGCAAACAGTAAAAGTTAAAGGCTGGCAGTTCAAGATTGTTAATTGTTGCATGGGGCTATGTCAGTTTGAGCAGGCAATGAAGTGAAACACAAAAGCGTATGCTTTAAAGAAGGAATTGAGAAGAAAATATAATTCAGAAGTTTCATTTCAGCCTTCTTGGATGTCTTTTTGAATCCATGTCTTCTGGCACTGCATGGACTTGGAGAGAAACCAACAAAAGCTCTACCAGCACAGTGAGAGGCAGTACTGTAGACTGTGACAGACATAGTCCCTGAAAAGTGGGAAAAATGGAAGACGAAGGAAGGAAAAATTGAGCATGCAGAACAGAACAGCTTGCTGCTTGAATTCATCTGAGTACAAACTCAATGCCACTCTATCACTGCCTGGATCAGAAGACAAAAGTAACCGCAATTTCTAATACCCCACAGGTGTGAACCAAGAACATTCTTTTCGTCTTACAGCTGAAACCCGGCACCGTAACAATTCCAGCAAAACACAGAAAGCACAGGAGCCACACCAAACTAATTTCTTTCTGATACCTGCCACGTGCTTTAGGTCATAAAAGCAACCTTTCGTCAAGCACAACTGAGAAACTAAGATGTTTCCACATCAGAAATTCTAAGGAGATTATCTGCTCATGGACAAAATAAATGAATGAAACGTTGCATTTGAACTTTGAATATGGAAAGTATTCCAATCTGGTTAACTTTGTGATTTTCTTGTACTCCAGGCTAACGTCAATGGCACAGTATTCATTATACAGGCGTTGCAGTAAAAAACCTCAAAGCAAACTTGTTAATCCTTAACAGCTATGCATACCATTCTGTGCTCATCAGAAGTTCTGTCAGTTCAAAGTTAACCGTCAGAGTTATGAAGAGATTAAAAAAAAACAACAACAAAAAGGGATTTTTTAACCTAGTGGCTGACAGGAGAATATAATAAAGAATGTCTGAGGTACTGATCAGATAATGTAAGGCAAGTAATAAAGAAGTATTAAGGAAAATTCAGGTGGAATATCAAATACAGCCATCCCAAGTTAAAGTGCTGTTTAAACTGCATTTTTAAAGAATTCACAGCTGAAACACTTTGTGTGCTCCTGGGTTTACAAACCTGTAGAGGATGAAAGTAGTTTCCACCACATTTCAGACAGACTGTAATTTACCCAAGGCAGGATAATCTGCAGCAGTTTAAAGATTAAGCACTGATCTCCTGACTCAGACTACCGCTCTCATTAGAAGACAGGATCGTTCTCTTGAAGTGTCAACTGAAATGTTTTATTAAATGCCTGAGCTAGCAACACTGTGGTACAAACTCCACAATCAAGTACAAGTTATTTGACAGCTTTCAGGTTGCAAGGCCGTGTATGCTGCTCTAGGCCGAATATTTTCATGCTAATTCCAAAAGTCATTTTTCTGTAATTAGTCCAAACTATTACTTTAAGGGGTTCTGATGAAGTTTTGATATCGGACTAAAAAAAGACCTTCTACATTAATATTTTACCTTATCGATAGGTTTAGTATCTTGTAGCTTACATTTTGGAAGATTAAGTGCACTTCTGCCCGTTTCTCCAAATCTGGTCTCTTCATTGTAACTCTAATTGTGAAACTATTCAGGTGAGATATACATCATTCACTTTCGATCATATTGCTGACTCTATCTTTTGATTTAATTACATTGCATTTAAAAACCCATTTATAATTAGATGGTACCTGGCAACATCTTAGAGGACCTGCCTGTGAGTAACCACAAAGTCCTTCCAACTTCTTTCCATGATGCCTTTAATAAACTCAGATATGGTCTAGCAGCCAACAGACAGATCACGGCCTGCTGAGTGGATCAGTATTATCTTGTCGTATTGTTTTTCCCTTGGAAAAGTCATCTCTTTACCCTAAGATGAGCTGTTCCTTATGAAATGGAGAAGTTTGTGCACAACTTTCTGTTAAGAAGAAAACTTCTGAAGAGTTATTGCTGCAGTCCCTCACGTGACAGTGTTGACTTCGTGTTGAGAGCATCTCTGAATAGAAGGAAATCAATTTAATCTGTGCAGAGAACTGTCTGGATATGGAATGCCAGACAGGCATTCACCTGAACTGTTCAGATTCAACAGAAAGAAGCAAACCACAATTTGATGTGTTTTAGACATCTTCAGTAGGGTGAGATGAATCGCATCTTGAAAATGGCTCTGCTGACTGTTAAGGCTGTTGAGACAACCAGGTCCAACACAGACATCTGCACGGTAGACATCTGAAAATCTCTGCAATGATGAGCTCATCAACAAAGCTCATGGGAGAGTCTAATGTGGATCAGCCTTCCTGCACCACCGTTTCGGCCTTTTAGACTGGCAGCTTTATTTAGCCTGGAGATCCTTTTGAGGAAGTGACCATCTTTTCACTTGGAATTAGCATGGCACTTGCAAACAGAAACGTGACAGGCAGGATGGTAAAGCTTCTGCTAACAACCAAAACTCCATCAAGTGAACATGCATTAACATCCCTCATACAGCTATGACAGTATGTGCGTCATGTAAGTGTAGCCAGTATGATTTATCAGAATGTACTTGAGCATTTTTGTCATTATCCCTTGTTGGGTTTTTCTTTCTTCATTTATTTTACTGCATTTTATTTTAAATGCAGTTACATATACTTCTGCCTAGGATGTCCAACGGCCAAGTAACAGAACTAAGTCGAGTACTGTCTGTAGGGCACCAGGCAAAATTAAAATTCTGTCACCCCAGATGTCAGCAGTAAATCTGTCTTTGGCTTTGATGGTAACAGCCTTTAAAATAAGGAGTCCAAAGCATAGATACACATAAGATTAAAAAAAAGCCCACATTATTATTCACCAACACTTCTCAGACTGTACACTGAGGTATCATTACTCAGAAAAGAACTAGAGAACAACTTTATAAGAAACAGTATTTCACAACACATATGAAGTAAACTAAGTATTTCTGGTCTCTGTTGCAGGTGAAACATCTTTTCCACTGTCTGTTTTTCACACAGTTTATTTATTTATTTATTTATTTATTTTTATTTTCATGCATTTTACCACCGCCTTATGCTAGCTGTGGATGAACTAATAATTCCTATTTTAATCAATTTGTCATCCATTCTTCTGTGTGCAGGACTTCCTTCCCTATAAACACTTTGATCAGAAAGAATAGCATTTCCTTCATGTTATGCAAAGCTCGGGTTACAAATTCCCCTTATTTTCATAGTTTTTAAAGGAATACAAGCTGTCAAAAAACTTGCTCTCCCTGACCTTATTATTATTATTACTATTATTGCTCGTTTTTTTAAGATTTCATTGGTCTCATTTCAGCTGTAAGTGCTGATCTGGATCAAAATAAAGGAGAACACTGTCTACTGGATACTGAATCTATGATGAAAGATAGCAAATTTGCCTGCTCAGAGTGGTTCTTTGCTGTCCAGGGGCTAGCCTGTCACTGAAACCACCTGCATAAAACGGGAAATGATAAAATCATAGATGGTAGACAAGATGTGACTTGGCTTGGTTGGGAAAACAGCATTACTCATCTTGTAATTGTTAGGAAATACAAACTGGAACAGAAGCAGAACAGAACAGAAAGAACTGCAGAAAAACTGACTTATCATAGATGGAAATTTTGAGAGGGCTACCCTGAAGCTGCAGCTGTAGCACCCTGAGCCATCCCCAGCACTGGTTATCTGACCTCCCCTGGGCTTGCCAGGGCTATGCTTTACATATAATAAATCAATTTTTTCCTGCTGTGTTCTTTTTGCCTGTGAACCTCAGGTCCTATCCTGTAGCTGGGTACGCAAGTCACCAGCTGGAAGAGGTTAAGATATTTTAACTAGCTGATGCAGGTATCAAATGTTATGATTTAGGCCATAAAGGAAGATCCGCATCGGCAAGTGCTCCTGATATATGAAGAGCTGTATCTGGACTACGTGACATGCAGGAGAAAGAAAGTGGACAAGCCCAGAAAGACTTTTTTTTGCTGTCCCAGATAATGATCATCTGATGTGGGATTGGGATCATTTGATGAGCTGAGCATGGGATCAGATGATGACTGGGTACGCAGGGAGTGAGGGATATCATCTGATAGAAGTTATAAAAAGGTTTCTCTCAGGGGCTATTTTCAAAGAACAAAAGGGAATGCTTACACGATATATAGCAGTTCTGAGAGATGACCAAGATGTTAAGGAAAAGCTTGACCCCATTTTGCCCTGCCATGTGATGGGTTCAGGGGCAAGATTGTGCTGGGGTTAGGAAAGCAATGTTCATCTAATATTTTTCTGCATGTGGTGTGGGGACGGCGGATATACTAGTCGGGATTTGGGGAATTTTATTCCATGGTCAAATATCTGTAGAGAAACATGGAAAGGGATGTGTCAGACCTTTACATTTTGGGAGTTAGGAGGAAAACAACAACAACAACAACAACAACAAAAAACCATAAAACCAAGACGTGGGTGAGAGGCAGGATCCTGGGCTAAGGTAGGACCCACCAGCAAGAATATTGGTGAAGAGGTGAAGGTAAGGAATGGTCTCTCAGTGGTTTCCATGGATGTTTCTTGGTGTTACCAAAAGAATTTGTGAGTATGTCAGGCTTGAAACTCGACTGGTGAACGTGCTACCAAAAGTAGGGTGTACCCAAAGGAGGAGGTTGTACAGGATGGTCAGGATTTTTCACAGAATCACTGATCTGTAGGGGTTGGAAGGGACCTCTAGAGATCATCAAATCCAACCCCGCTGCCAAAGCAGCTCCCTAGCCCAGGTTGCACAGGTTTGGAGCCATTGGATCTCAAGTCTCACTTCCACAGTAAGCAGGTAAGCAGTCTCACTCCAGAAGACTGCTTACCTGTTTGGATCAAAGGAAATCCCATCACAAGGGTTCAAATACAGCACTCTGGCCAATATCCAGGAGAGGGCTTTCAAAAAGCAGAGTATAATAGCTGCTGTAATTTATGATAGCATTTACTTAAGCAATTACTTCTTATCAGAGTTTCCTAAAACTTCCTGAAATTGTTCTCTTGTTCTGTGAGGTGCCTTACATCCTGTGATATAATTTGACTCTCCAGGGTCCTTGTTTGCAGACCTTAAAAAAAATTAAATCTTCACTCATCTCTGTAATCTGCATGAATGTGTTTCCTTGCTTGATTCAATGTGCTTGTTTGTCAAGTTAGATATTTTTTTAATGGTTTCCAATAAGATATAGACTCTGCAGTA
The DNA here is from genome assembly GCA_013399175.1 of Odontophorus gujanensis. Taxonomy (NCBI): domain Eukaryota; kingdom Metazoa; phylum Chordata; class Aves; order Galliformes; family Odontophoridae; genus Odontophorus; species Odontophorus gujanensis. The sequence goes on from VXAB01000408.1 coordinate 571,642, forward strand.
GCTAAAATTTAATTTGAGACAGAGTCCTATCTTTTTCTTTTCCTTTACAGTTTAGAGCAATGCCCTAGCAAGTCTACTTATTTGATCGTGAGCATCCAAGAAAGGGGAGATAAATTTTGTTTTAGTAAACAGTAACATGCTCAAACATAGAAGCAGAAATGAAAGAAGTAGGTTCATTAGAATACTAAGCTCTAGTTTTCTGAGCCATTGACATGTCTTCATAAGATACACTGTTTTTCTAAGAGGTGAACTTCATCGTCAGTCATAAATGTGGTACCATGTCCTTACCTCAGGTTATTTTCTAAGAAGTCAGAAACTTACAAGACCCTTTTTCCCCCATTGTGCCTTGCTAAAAGAAATTATCTGTCTAGTTTGCATCTTCCCTCCCCTACAGATTGACTACAACCTCTATCAATTACAAGCAAATATTAAAGAATTTGAGTTGTGGTGGTAGAGTTTTTTGTCTGTTGGTTTATTTCTCTCCGTGTTTTTGTCATTGTTAACATTCTGGGGTAAAAATCTGACCCAATACAGTCAATGAAAGTGATGAAACAACTTCCAGGTGTCTGTATCAAACTCCAAGCCTTTTTTGTTTCTAGTCCCTGCTTTGCCCATTTTGTTACTATCTTCCAACAGTCACTTCAGCATAGGCTGTTACCACACTGCACTGTTTATTTAATTGTACCATACAAATGTCTCTGTTTAGCATAAATTAACAACACTGTGAATTTAAGAATCAGACGTGAAAGATTCTGTGTGTATGCACCCATTAAACGAGCATGCCTGACTTCAAGGCTTCATTAAGCATTGCAAGATGACCACTTTATTTGCAGGTGACAAAGCTGTGAGATACACAGGTGGTCTTAAACAAGTGCTAACAAATCTGTGAACTACCTAAAATTACACAAGGATAAAGGTCTTCTTACAGGATATTTCTTTGCTGTCTATGAGGAATATGTTGTTTATAACTTTAATTCTTGAGGTGAACTTCAGGCTGTGGCAGCTTTAGGTGAAATATTTACAGATCAATTAACATAGATGGACATAGTCGGAGAGGATGAACTGTGAGTCTGTGATTAAAAACACTGTTACGTTCTGCTTGAAAAACACAGACACTTGAAATGTTTGGTATTTTGGCTGGCTATGAATCTGTACATTGATGTAGGTTAAAATGCACTTCTACTACAGGTTGTTGAACACAATTAGAGGCCTCTATCCAGACTTTTTGCCAGTGTAAGATTGTTTCCTTCAGCCTGTGTGTCTTACATAATCTGCCAAATCTCCCTGCAGAGAGTAGGGTTTCTGTCACTGCACTTCAGAACAAAGCATTCCATAACTGAGCAAATAGTGGTGCACAAACATGTTTCTTTTTTACCTGTTGCATCTACTTTAGCAGTCTCTATTGGCTTCAAAATATGCATGTAATCCCATACTGAATAAACTCTTTTCATATAGCCTGCGCTAATCTTAACACTGTGCTGTCATCCGAACCCTGCAGTATTGATGAAACATGTTTTAATGTTCCAGCTCTTTTGATCATGTCTCGTAAATCAATCCCTCAATTTCTTTAATTATTTTAATTGCTCTTCTTTAAATTCCCCTTGAGAGTAATTTTCTAATAGGAAGATTCCTCAAAATATCCCAGGCATGACCTAGTTAAGTAGTAGGCAAAGTGTAGCCATGCCAAAGGAATGGAAGAGAAAAATCTGTTTGTTTCTTCCTCAAGTGATGGGATCCATCGCTTGGAGGCATCTGTGGGTTTTCTGATGTTTCTGCTCTGTAACATCACATATAATTTACTGTCCACTTTCAATCCTATAGGTCAATACTGCAGACTTCTTCCTCTTGCTGAATGCTTTCCTATGGTTGTATCAATATTTCCAAGGTGAACCTTTTCTTTTCCACCCATATTCCTTTTAAAAATCTGTTCATGCTGTTTTGCCAGCTTTCCCATCTCCACCTAACTTAATGAGCAGCTGTGAAAGTCGTTTATGCCTAATTATTGTCCTTTACACTGAAGTCTAAGAAAGATTTGATACCGTTCTCTGAAATAATTAATTTAGCCTTTTCAGCTCTTCAGAATAAGTCCAGTGCTGATCCATAAAATTATGAACCATACAAAAAAGAACACGGTAAAATGATCCTTTGTTCTGTTTCTTTTTTTCCATAGCAAATTTAATTAAAAAGATAATGCTCCACCCATCTTCCAGTACTAGTCTAGAACGGTCGGCCTTAAAAAGCAAAATTAAAGCCAAGAAAAAACCTGCTCTATTTTTTCCCCTGTAAACCTGGTGAAGTTGTTCATGTGTATATAAGGGCATAATTGAGCTAGGCTCCTGGAACGTATGAGCAAATACTTGAAGGTATACTTAGGTGACAACATCACCATTACTTTCTTCTGACTACTCCACAATGGAAAGATAATGTAATTGCTTCAGCTAAACAAAAGGCATTGGTTATTTCCTTGTTGCGCTGAAGTCAAAGACAGTAAGATTCAGTATGTAATAACTGAAACAACTGCCATTGCTGCAAACAAAGGTGAGAGACATCAGAGATCATAAAGTATGGGAATTTTCCTGACTGCCCTCAGCAGCATGCCTGAAAAAAAATAGTAGAGAGACCAGAGAAGGCAGCAAGGCAGCACTGGGTTGGGTTTTTTTTGTTTGTTTTCTGAAGGCATAGCACTAAGAAAAAGCAGAATTCTTCGTGAAAAGGCAGTGTGCACACAGAGTTTCTTACATTTGGGGAATCAGGACTATGCAGTCCCCTGTAACAAGCAGGACTGGATCAAATATGTTTAATAGGAATCTGCAGAGCCCCATACTTTGGGTAATTATTATTATTATTTTAACAAGTCTCTCATGGATTGGCAGAGTCAAATCAACACCAGCTGACAAAAAAATGAAATTACTGCAAACTTGCAGACATCTATGCCTCTTTTGATACTTATCTCCAGGGAACGTTTTTGCTTTGCTCTGGATGTGTGGAACTGCAGTGTTTAAAGCACGGACAAGTAAGATTGCAGCAAAAAAACGTTACTGCAACTCACAGAAATAATGAATGTGATACATCAGCTTACATAATAGTGATTATTTGTAAACCCTTCGTATTTCTTGTAAAATTTTTTATTCTTTAAGCTGTGGAACCCCATGAAATCATTGATACTGTTGTGTGGTTTGCATTAGATAGCATTTCTGCAGATTCCTGCAAGAAAGCAGCCAAGAGCTGTAACATTTGTAGTGACTGACAACATTAATCATCGATCCTATTGCTAGCTGCTTCTGGGTGGGATGTTTCTGGGTTTGTAAGCACATATGGCTCCTATCATTTGTGGTTTCCGCAAGCAGTTTTAGTTATCGTTCATTAAGAAGACCTTAAATAAAAGGTTTTAAAGATTCTCGAGCGCTAGCGAAGCCTTGGGAAGGCAGCAACCTCTCTGCTCTGCAAGGGCAGGGGTGTGAGCCAGAAGCTGAACCACGGCCCCGGCGCTAGGAGACCGTCCAGGAATTTCATTGCAGGGGGCCGAATCTTAAAGAAAACGGGGGGATGCTTCGGCTTATTTTCCTTCAGCCGCACGGTGCGAGCGAGAGCCGCCTGAGGGAGCACCCTCCGCCGCCATCTCCCGCCTTTTCCCCAAGCCCGGCTTCTAAACGCGGCCGCCATCTCCCGCCTTTTCCCCACGCCACCCTNCGCCTTCTAACCGCGGCCGCCATCTCCCGCCTTTCCCCCACGCCCCCCCCCCCCTTGACCAACCCCCGCCCCATCCCCGAGTCGAGGGGCCCCTCCCCGCCGCCATCGCGGCCCCGCCCGGCCCGGCGAGCTCCCACCCCCGCGGCGCCGCCGCAGCCCCGCGCACATATAGGCTGCCCGCCGCACTCTCCTCACCGCCGCCGCCTCCTCCAGGCATGGCACAGGGCTCTACCTCACTATGGCAGCAGCAGCGCGGCACAGCACCCTGGACTTCATGCTCGGCGCCACAGGTAACGGCGCTCTAGGGCTTCATCCTTTCTTCCATCCTCGTGGGGTCGGGCCCCTTCCTCGGCGCGCTCCCGCTCCTGCGGCCCTGTCTGGCTGTGGACCCTGCTCAGCGCGGCCTCCTCCTGCTGTTGCGGTGGGGCCGTGTGCGGCGCAGGTGCCCCCTCCCCACTCCCCCTCCCCGGCCTGCCTGCTCTCTCCGCATAGGGCCCGCTGGACGGAGCGGAGGCGGCGAGGCGAAGCAGGCCCCGCCGGACCCTCCGCGAAGGCGTAGGGGGAAGGAATTGGTAATGAAACGCAGTTTGAGGTGAGCTCTCCGGCTTTTCCGGAGCTATCTGTAGAGGGCACGTTCGAGCCGGCGTGCGGAGGGAAGCCACCACGTTTTTTTTTTCTGCGGGTAAAATGGGTGAAATGTGGGGGAGAGCTGAGATGGGTGCCCGAGCGCTGCTGCACACCGTCCTTCCTCTTCGTTCTCGCAGGGAGGCGGCAGTCAAGGCGGTTAGCCGCATCTACACGAGAGATGTATCGGTATCTTGAAGGAGGAGGGAGATTTCCTCCTCCCGAGGGCTTTGTTGCAGACTGTGCCCTTGGTGATTTTGCTGTATATGTGTTTCAGTGAGAAGCCAAGAGCTGGGAAAGTGGAGAACCTAATGGAGGGGGAATGGCTGTTTATGTGGGTTGATAGCGATAGGACAAGGGGGAATGGCTTTAAACTAAGACAGGGGCCATTTAGGTTAGATGTTAGGAGGAAGTTTTCTCACTCAGAGGTTGATGGTGCACTGGCTCAGAGATTGTAGATGCCTTATCTCTGGAGACACTCAAGGCAAGGCTGCATGGGTGCCCTGGCTCAGAGATTGTAGATGCCCCATCTCTGGAGACACTCAAGGCAAGGCTGCATGTGGCTGTGGGCAGCCTGCTCTAGTGGTTGGCAACCCTGCCCATGGCAGGGCATTTGAAACTAGATGAACTTTGAGATCCCTTTCACCCAAGCCATTCTATGAAATCTATGAATTGTTATCAGAGCAGTTTGTTTTTGGAATACTCTGATATAGTCAGGGTGTCAGTAACCTGACACTTGAAAAGATGCAGTGCATAGGCCCACCATTGTCTTTGAGTCTTGCCCTTGCTTGATCCTGATAGAACCAGGAACGTGAGTACCTCTAAAACTCACTTTCGTAGAACATCCTACCCTTCACTCAGTGACCTTTTTGCCTTTTTGTTTTCCTGAATTTCAGTGCATAGCTTTAGTGCTGGCATCTGCACAACAGTCAGAAGTGGTAGGGGAAGGAGCAGGACTAGGCCTGTAGAAAATAAACTAGTTGTAAGTTTCCCTGCTCTGTGATATTAAAACTGCAATATTAATTAACTAGACCCTGTCATAGTGGTCTAAAACTTAGTAGAAAGCATTGTCTGTTTTCAGATCTGTTTCCTTTCTTTAAAGACAGTATTGGCTTTTTTTTTCCAGTAAAGATGGATGTACCTGAGTGGAAATGAAGGATGGACCAACTGCAGAAGCTTGCTGTATAGCCCAAAGGGGGAATCTTTTTCCCCTCTTAACCTTGTTTAAGCACAGTAGACACTTTGAGTGAGAGGTGAAGAACAACTTCATCCATAACAGCTGTATGGCAACTGCTGAGTCACAGCCTGATCCACTGGTTGAGCACCTCAAGAAAAGATTGGGTCAGCCTTGGGAGCACAGGTGAAGGCAGTTCCCCTGTGTGACCAGAAGGGGTGGAGCCAGGCTCAACCCCTCTTAGACCTCATTTAAAGGCTGGCTGCCACTGAGGAAGGATCTCTTGTCGGAGATCTTTCCTTTGTGGAATTTTTCCCTTTGAACCTAGATCCTTGGTGGGTGAGATTTTCAGTTTCTTCTTTGTAACACCTTCTCATTACACTGGTCCTGTTGCCATTATACCACTACAGCGGCTCTGAAGTTAATTGTCCTGTACTCTGTACTCATTTGATGTTTTCCTCTCGTGCTTGTGGCACAGTATAAGAAATTGTCTGAGAGGAAAGAGTGATGAAGGTAAATTTGTTGGTAGTGTTGAAGGAGTTGAACTTCAATACTGAATCCTGGATCACCAACTGATCTTTTTTTTTTTTGTGCCTAAGTTGTGTGGACAGTAAAACTTGGAAATGTTCTATTATGACTTAGAAAACCCATGCACCCTTTTTTTTTTCCCTTTGCCCTTTTGAGGCTTATATGTTATCATTACATTTCAGCTGAACTATTGCAGAATCTGTGACCTTGGTAAATGCACACTCTTTACTCCTCAAAATGCTTCCTGTCCTCATATTGACTTTCGGTACATCTTACAGCTGTTAACTTCATAGCTTGTAGGAACACAAGACTTCAGGCTATGAGAATAGTAGTCTTCAGTAGGAAGTTTGTATCATTTTACTACAAGATTCATTGTAAGTGTACATGGTCATGATGTCTATTTCTTCAGTGTGTACAAGAGTTATATACGGTGGTTGAAGCTGTTTGAGTATGCTTGTTAGTGTTTGTGTTAAACATGGTATCTAGTTGGTATTCCCCTTTTCCTAAAAGGAATAAGAATGCCTTCTCTGATAATGTCCAGTATAAAGATTAGACTTGACTGTAAAGGTGAGGTACTCTTTCTGCATTTTGTCTGCATTTTGAATGCATCAAGAGAATCTTTCCTTATGTGCTCTGTTGTGTGTAACTTGTTTTATTCTTCAGCCTTTTGAGGGCCCTGAGGGAGTAAAGGAGGGAGTCTATGGTTGAATCCTGGTGAGGGGATCTCCAGGACACAGCTCTATGTAGGTTTTCAGGTAGGATTTTGTAATGCTTATGCAGCCCTGCTGAAAAGGACTTGGTGGATGTGAGCTACCGATGTGCTGTTGCACCCCTGAAACCAGCTATATCCTGGGCTGCATCAAGAGAAGTGTGACCAGCAAGGTGAGGGAGGTAATATTGCCTCTCTATTGTGCAATGGTGAGGCTTCACCTGGAGTACTGCATCCAGATGTGAAGTCCTCAGTGCAGGAGAGATACAGACCTGTTGGAGTGTGTCCAGAGGAAGGACACAAAAATGATCCAAGAGGTGGAACACCTCTCCTTTGAGGACAGGCTGAAAATGCTGGGTCTCTTCAACCTGGAGAAGAGAAGGCTGTGAGGTGATCTGATAGTGGTCTTTCAGTATCTAAAGGGGAGCTGTGGGAAGGAAGGGGACAGACTTTTTAGCAGGGTCTGTGGTGCTAGGACTAGAAGATAGGAGATCTAGGCTGGATGTGAGGAAGATGGTTTTTAGAATTAGGACAGTGAGGCACTGGTTGCTTAAAGAGGTGGTGGGTGCCCCTTTCCTGGAGGCATTCATGCTGGATAGGGCTCTGAGCACCCTGATCTAATTGTTGGTGTCCCTGTACTCTTATTCTGTTAGCAGTTGCTCATGCTGCAAAATTATATGGGTTCTGATGGTGATCTCTTCTGTCTTTTTGTTCGTCATGTGCCAAAATCCTTTACAAGATCTTCCTTCTTCAGGCAGTTCAGTTCTCTCCAGATATTGGACAGTTGTTCATCCACTATTCTTCAGAATAAAAATGTGTTCAGTAAGTATCTTGTGTGAATAGCTGGAGTAGTAGGCACTTTCAGTGTCTGTAAGATTGGTAGTTGTTGGGGATATTGAGTGATAACCAGTAATGAAAATGTTGTTGTAGGGAAGTATAGAAAGGAGAAGGTGGTACTTGTTGGTTTCAGATAGGAGTGGGGGAAGTGTAGGAGAAGGATGAGTAACCCCTTGGGAATGGGGTTGCTTGGGTCAAATGAACTTGTGTGCCAATTTCCTGTGTCGCTGAGATAAAACTACAAACTTATAATGTAGTACAAGACTAGAAGAATCAGAAGAAAAGGGCCTTTCTTTTGTCTTAACAAAAACATCTCTAATTGTGAATCTTCATGGAATTTTAGTATTCTGTTAGATAGAAGCAGGTCTGAATCTTTGGGTAATGCAACCTGACTTTGTGATGGTCTCCTCGAGGTGTTTAAAGGCAGAACTGCAGAGCAGAAGTATCTTGCCTAGCTGTGTCTCGAGCTGATGAACAGACTGCACCTGCAGACAGTGTGGTGGTCCTTATCCTAAAATATAAAAGGAATGTTTTAATGAAACCCTTATTTGTGAAAAAGGAGCAGTTCATTTTCCTTTTGTAATTGGAGCAGAGGAGGCTTTAGTCATGTTTCTGACTTCTGGGCCCTTGGGATTCTTAACACTCAGTTAGTTTGTGGGCTTGAGACTCCATTCAAGCTTGTTCTTGGTTATCACTTCAGGAAGTTGCTTTGAAAAGGTAAAAACTCATTGGAAAAATAACTTGAAATGTGTTACTGTTAGGGATTATTGGGGCAAATACACAGTTCACAGCTGTACAGATATGCTGGCAAAATTCAGTGCAGGACATAGGTGTGTGCTGGTGTGAGGGGGAGCAGAGTTTATTTGAGCTCATGCCATTGAATGAAAGAAGTTCTTATGAAACTGCTGTGGGAATTCTGTGGCTGTAGTGCTGGTAAGGCAGCACTTTGGTTTCTAAGGAAGAGGGTGAGTGAACGTGTATGTGTGTGAAGGAAAACAGACCAAGTGTTTTTGTTGAGATGGAAAGAGGAGAATATGACCTCTTGCAGGCTGAGCTTCCTTTTTTAGACCCTCTGGCAGTGGTTTTGTTCCTGTCCATGGCTCAGTTCTGAAATTGCACATGGGGAGGAAAAAAGTGAGGAATATAAGTCTCTTGTCAGTAGAAGTGCACATGAATAAAAAGGAATAGCTGCAGCACTTCATGTTGGAATTGTCATTGGATGTGGCCAGTATACTGAAAAGTTCTTTAACCTTATTTTCCATGTACCTTAATTTGTGCTGTGTGTATTGAATTTGACTTACAAAATCAATGTTCTTTGATTAGCATTTATGAAAAGGGGAGTTGTGTGTGTATTATAGCTCTGAGGGATTTTTTAAGCAGGATGTGGAGGAGGCATTAACTACTTTACAGGTTACATGAAAGTACATGAACCTGTCCTGGCTGAAGCATCCCTTATAATGTAAGAATGTGCTGTTAACTGCTGACTGTGCTACAACTTACAGACTTGATGTGCTTCTTGACCATTAAGAAATGCTCTTGGGTGACACTTCTGTATATGCTTAGGGTTCAAGCTATTCTCACATCCTCTGTTATTTATTTTAGAGCTGTTTGATGTACTCCAGTATATTTACAGCTGGGATGTACTCCTGTATTTGACATTCTTAAAGTATAAAAATTAGTTGGTCATATTGTTGTTTTGAACACGAGTATTGAAATAGGAGAAGAAGGCAGATAGAAGTGGTAGATTGGAAACTCTTGCAGTTTTTTTCCTGCAGATGCTTGAGAGCCTTGTGTGTAAAGAGGAAAGGGTTAAACTAATGTAAATGTTTGTAGTTTAAGATTACATATGGAAGGCTTATCAACAGATCTTTTGTGTTGCTATATATATATAGCTACTTTTAATTTTATTTGTAATGTACTGTTGTTGTACTAGAGATGCCAGGGCTTTGTTTCTCTTAATGGGCATGTGCCTGCTTCTGTGATCTGGGTCTGGCTGCAGTTAGCTGGAATGAAGCGTGTTTGAGCACACTGTGAGGGAAGCAGCATCTCTTTGCCCATCTTAACCAGTTCTGTCAAGAGTAGGGTTGTCTGAAGTGCTAGAACATCTGGCTGCTGTGATAACATGCAGGTGATATGCTTATCTCTTTGTGTTGGTTTATGTTACAAGAACTTGCTGACTTCTTGCTGATGGTGTCTGTGTGTGAATGAAGACTATATAGCTTATGGTTGCACATGTAGTATTTACCTTGGCTAAAGGTGTATTTGCAGTCAGCTTACAACCGCAGGTCAGGAATGAGCCTGTGTTGTGCTGCTCCAAGCAGTGCCCCGCAGGCCTGCAGCTTCTTGTTCTGACAGGCTGGGACCAGGGATGGGCCTGCCCTGCCTTACAGCATGAGGCTGCCCTGTCAGGAGACCTTAATGCAGGAATGGAAGGGTCTATTTTTAGCAACAAGGATTGCTGTAAACTCATTCCCTGCTTTTGTTGGTTTCCAGTGCTGATGAGCAAAATGCTCTATGAGAGGAACTCTGAAAATAGTTATCTGAATCTCTCAGGTGATAGAATTTAACGGCTGCTTGCTGGGGCATGAAGCATCTCTCCCATGCAAACGTGAAGAATACAGCATGAGAGGTGTTCTCCCTGAGGGCTTGCTTTGAGGCCATGGAACAAATTCATACAGGAAATGAGGGCTGCTTTTGACATGAGTGTTTCTATTTGAGGTAAGCTTCTTTGCCTTTTAAATAGCAAGTGTGTTATGCATAGCAGCCGTGCTATGAAGTTTTTTTTCCCATTCTTGTAATTCTAACTCTTGGAACTAGAAAAAAATACTTAATGTTTCTAGTCACCTTGCTTTGTGCCTTTCTGGAAGATGGTCAGGTTGCAGGAGATTGATAACAGGAGGGCAGGTATTGTTTGAGCCTGTAGAAGTTCTCTTATCAAGTATGCTTCCTTTTTTTTTGCTCATTTTTTAGATGGAAGGGCTAAAGCTTTCAACAAGTGATAATATTGTTTAAAATGCAAACAATCTTTGTATGCCAGTTGATGGACTTCAGTTTACATGGTACTAGAAGAGACAAATGAAGCTAGTGGAGCTGATGTGTTGAAACCATACATTTGGATAGTAAGGTTTGAGCTGCATGTCAGCACTCTGGGATAGAGTTACAGGAAGTTTAATGAGGAGCAGCCTTCTCATGCAGAATTCAACTTGACCAAGCAGCAACACTCTTGAAAGAGTGTAGGTTGTGAGACTTAAATGCTTAATTTGTCTCATGCATGGATGTTTCTTCTCTACTGAACAACAGTGAATCTGCCAAGTGGAAAGAGCATAGTATTACAGAATAAAGTAATGAGAGAGAATAAATAAACTAGTAAAAATGTTTAACAGAGCAACGAAACTTTCCAAATGTCAGAAGCTGCTTTTAAGGCCTGTAAATGTTTCTTCCATAGCTACAACAGAGCAGCAGGGGTGCTGATGAACCGTTGCACAGAATTCCAGAAGATCTGCAACTAAGTTAACAATCACTTAGCTGTAATTAGATTCCAGGTTTAGTGAAACAACTTTTGAAGTCTATAATTTGAGAAAGTATAGGAAGAAATTATCAATATTGAAGTGAACTGGAGGGAGTGTTTAACACTTCTGAAATCTGCATGTTATCTCTTGTGTGCCTGCAGAAAATGTAGTGACCCAGCAGTTCTTAGCTACTTTTGTCTGTTTCTGTAGGGGCAGTGCTGAAGTAGGTTTTGGTTCAGGGTTGTCTGGGCTATCAGAATTTGGTGTCTTAAGATTAATTTTATTTCTAGCAGAGTGTTCTTGTAGGATTTGTTTTACTTACGCAAAAAACAGTAGTTCAACAGTTGAAAACATTCCCTTAAATGTTCCCAGCAGTGAGGGCTATTAGCAGCTTTGCCATTATTGAACAAGGGAAGAGCCATCTGTATGTTCTCTTTAATCTTCATTAGTATATTGTGGTCAGGAATCACCAGCGGTGAGCTTTTAGATGTTGCTGAATCTGCAGGCAGGAATCCTGTGCTGGTGTAGTAAATAAGCCAGGGGAAGTTTGTTTGCAATACCTGACTTGCTGAGTAACTCTTGATTATCATCTCCGATGACAGAAAATGCTTATGCAAAGATGATCAAGGGAGGTTCTGGAAAGCAGTTATTCTTTGTCTTCATTCTTTCCCCTCAGGTAGTTTCATATTCAGACATGCTACAAATATTTTCACCTTGACTTTGCAGGCTCTTCTGTAGTCAGCCATTGTTATAGCAAAATGTTACTTTTACCTTCTCAATTTTATTTATGTTGACCATAATAAATAAGCTTTCCTGTAAACCAGTGTCTGCTGTGCTTGAGTTTATATATGGATATGCATTTCCTGGGATGCTTTTGTGGCACATGAATAAATTCTTCTAGAGTGAACCACAGGAGCATGGCATAATGCAAAGGCTGGGTGTACCTGGTGTTACTTCTAACTTAAGAAGATTTATATCACTTCAGCAAGTGGGTAGGGATGGGTGGCAAAGTTTCAGAGACTGGTAAACATATTCATAGAAAGTTTAACAAGGCTGAACAGCTTCATGTAAGTGATATGTTTTAAGCCTTCACTCAGTGGTTCTGCATGGTTTAGTAAAACAACCTCCACTCAAGTGTGTGGCTGTATTTGTAAGAATCCCTGACTCAGCTGCATCCTCAGCTGGTCAGTAGGACTTATCCTTCCCTACCACTGAGTGCTTTGGAAAGCAAAATGCCTTCAGTGAGGCTCTGATCCTTTCCTGAATGCCCGTTATGTTACTTGGAAGTACTTCTGTGGCCTGACTGAGTTGGAATTAATATACAACCTTGGTTATGAAGAGAAAAAGTAATAAAAATGCCTAATGTCTGCAGCTAATCTTAAATTAGTCGTAAGTGTGAGAGGTCTCTAAATTGGTAGCAGGTGTTTTATTTTTGTTCTTTCAATATGTATCTTGTAGCAGCTGACTCTTTTTTGCTTGAAGAGATTTGTTTGTGTAGCTAGTAACCTCATGTATCCAGGTGCTTGCCTATTGAAGCAAGAAAATGAATTCAGTTAGCATGCCAGTTCAGCTTCACGTTACAGCATTCTTTCATTGCTGTGACCAGATTGTTAAGGAGGAACTGATAGTGTGATATGTAGAAGTCTTCCCCCACCTCCCTCTCTTTACAGTATGCCCCTGACAAGAGCTTCTTGTGGAGTTCTGACCTTTGACTGTCCCAAATTAGATTTGCTTATAGCCAGGTGGGTCACTTGCAAGTTATTTTGTACAAGCAGTTGCTCCATAAGCAGCTGCTGACAGAAGAATGTAAGAATATTTTAAATGTGATTTGGTTACAAGCTAAAAGATTGCATAATTCTGTTTTAATAATAATAAGATGCAATAACGTGGATATGAGTTCTCTGGAATTATTGCCACTTCTTAGTGTACTTGAATCCTAGAGCTTTGGATTCATTTAACTGATATTCTTATATTCAGTTCTCAGGTAACTACCTGGACTGACTGTGTCACAGAAGGATGCATACAGAACTGTGGGTTAGGTTTTTGGTAGACAAGTCAGACCTCAGTTGAAATACAGTCTTGCCCCAAGGGCTTGTGGTTACATTTCTGGCTTAAGCACCTCTTTACCTTTCCTGCTTGCTTCTTTTTACATTAGCACTACCTCTTAAAATATGCGTCTGAAGCATGAGATAGCACTGCTGGTGTAAAGGAAGAGGCAAGAATGTAGCAATGAGGAAAGATGGGAGTGCTCTGTTTGTTGGTAGTGCAGTCTTAGGTTGGCATCAGTCAACAGAACATCTAGAATTGAGTCCCTAATTGAATGCTTTAGGAAGAAGGTGTTCAGGGGCTGTGGATTGTATGTGGCAAGGGAAGAGAGGGGCTGCTTTTAACTTCTACTAGTGGATAGGAGAGTGATTATTGCAGGAGGAATGTGTTCAGTGAAGTAAAAAGGAAAAAGAATGTGATCCAAGGAAATGAACCAACAGCATTTAAGAACTTCTCATGTCTCACAGAGATTTACAATCTCTTGGGAGTGTTTTGCATGTATTTCTCTTGGCAACCTGAACTGATGGGATGATATCTTGTGGGGGTGTATAAGGGGTGAATTATGCTATGAGCTTTCAGTCCTTTGAGAGCTCTTCTTTGTTTCTGTTAGACTTCATGAATAATTCTCAAAGGGACACTTGGATGCACTTGATTTATATCAACTATGGTCCTTAAATAGTGGTACGGGGAAGTTAATGCATTGCTTTGTAGCACGGTATAGCTTGACTTGCCTGTAGTCACTATGTATAGTGTGAAGCACTCAGGGTTGCACTGTGGGACACAGGATCTATGAAAACTCACCAGGAAAAAGCTGCCTTCTATTCTTAACCTGCTGTAATGCAGAATAATGACTTTAAGTGCATAAAGAAACCTGAAACTGATGCTTCTCTTGTGGAAGAGTGAAGAGCAAATGACTACATCTAATTGCCGTTATTAAACCTCATCCTGTACCATGCATGATTTGTTGACTTGTACATAAGTGCAAATTAATTGAGGAGGATGCTTGTAGTCTGTCTTACTGCTTCCTGGTGTTCTCTGCTCTCACAAAGCTGGCAAGTGTGAAACAAAAGGTTTTCCTATGCAGGTGTCCTCGATAGCAGACTCCCAAACACAGTACGGAGACGCATGCTTGTTGATGAAACGCATTGCTTTTCATTTGTATTTGTTGAACTGATAAGCAAAACCCAGCTTCTTTGTTGTGAAGAGGACTGAAGACAGTGGATTTTTAGTGTGTTTGGAGAGGAGGTCCTTCTCTTTCTTGAGCAAAGTGTGGATTCATGTCCTCGTTCTTTATATTAAAAAGGAATAATTCAGGCAACTGTTATTTTGTGCTGTAGCAAGGCTGTTTTCTTTGGATAGTATATTTCATTAGTATGAAAACATATTAAGAAAAAATGCCACACCAAAGGATGGTGACTAAATAATAACTAGTTGCCTGCAAGTAACATGCTGCTCTCTATTCTCATGCTGAGGGTAGAGGAGCCCTGATAGCGTGAGGCTGAGGATGAGAAATAAGAGAAGGGTTGTCACTGACAAGGTTTGTTTTAGTCTAGGGCCCTAAAACAAGCACCTTCTTGAAATATAGGTGCTGCAGCCCCCTACTGCTGTCCTCTTCAGCTGGCACTGGGACCTGACCAGGCTAAAAGCTGAAAGCTTCTCTCAGTGCTGCTGCATTTGTCGCTCTTCCACCTTGCTTCTGTTCACTTGCTTTGCCAGTGATGTTTTTGTAGAACTGGAGTTGTCAGACAGTGTCCACATGTGAACTTTAGACATGCGCAACAAAATGATATTATTAATAGATGAAATGATGAATTTCCATGGCTCTGAGCTGTGATGAGGTGCCAGCCATTGGGGTTCCTGTCTTACATAGAAAACGCAGAATATACTTGTAGTATGTTAATTTTCAATGCATTTTTAATTAAGCATTTCATTTGATTTCTCTTCAATTCTCTACTTAAAGTGTAGCTACCAAGGGAAAAATACAAAAGCATTTGAGAGTGCTTTAACGTGTTATATTGTTTCACTTATGTTCTTGTTCCCTACCGCAGAGGGTTCAGAATCATGGTTATGAGGTAAATATTCTCAAACTAAATCTAATCTGTTCCCATAACTTGCCAAGACTTTAAGTCCTCTGGTATGAAGAGATCTTAAAACAGGTTTACTTTTTTTTTTTAACTAGTTTGGTTCTGTAGCAGATCACTGAGATCAGTGCTGGAGGAGGATCTGGTTGAAACTGGAATGAGAACATCCTGGATGCTTAGAGTACATGTAGCATTTGAGCTGCCCTCCTGTTTGGAGATGACTATCAATTCTTGTCTGCTGAAACTCCGTAGGAATGTCTATGACTGTTCTGAAATATCTCTTCTTGAAGTGTACTGGGTTGCTGAAACAGTCTGACTTGATCTGATTGGACGCTAACTCTTGGGAACTAAGTGTCTCACAAATCTTCTATGCAGTATTCTTGTTTTCATTCTGTGGAGTTGAAATACTGGATCTTCTCATTCCTTCTGTTGAATATCAAATATTTAAAACAGGATTTCATACTCGGTAACTTGAATTTGCTTCCTTTGTTTCCTGAATAGAGCACACACATGCTAAGACAACAACCTACTTGGAATCTGCAGCAAAATGTTAATTCAGTTTCTTCCTTGTGGTTTTATCACCATTGTCCTTGTTTCACTTAACACTTGTTAAAGCATATCTAAGTTTGGAGTGAAGTAGTGGCAAGTGGATTTAGGAAGGAAGATCTTGAGATTCTTAAAGCTTTGTGATGCCTTCAAGCAACCACTGATGCCTTAAAAAGAGTCTCCCAACTTTGATGAATTAATTAATTAGCCCTCTGAGGCAAACCTTTTGTGGCATAACCAAAAGGAGACCTGATGAAAAGAGTATGTTGTTTTAACTTCATGAAGTTAATCACATAATAGGAAGAAGTTGTGCCTGGCTGCTTAGTAAAGAAATCTGCTGTAGAATGAGGAGCAGCTTGTGAGGGATTAGTATCTTCATGGAACAGAAGAATGTGATGACTTATCCTGCAGTCTATGCCAAAGCACACCCAACAGGAATTCTTGGGATCGTTCAAAACTGAATGTGGTATGAGCATTCTAGTTCTTCTAGGGGTTCTCTTCTGTAGCTTATTCAGCGTCTCACAGGAGCCACAGAAGTGAAGTGGTCTGGGAGTCAGTTATGTACTAGCTCTGTGTGGGGTTTCATGCTCATTTGCTGGCCTGGAAGGATATGGCTTGCATTATTGAAGTTAGTGTCATACCAGACCAACCATAAAGAGTTGTGGGTTTTGCAAATGATAAAGGACTAGGGAAAGCAAAACAAATGGCAAACTAGAAGAGGAAAAGGGAGGAACCTCTCTTCCCTTCCCGGTGCAGAGCTGCAAGAACTAGAACCAATTTAAGAACTGTGGCTCTAATTATGTTTCCACTTCGTTTGTGGTTATGTCCATAAAATATGTTGACTGTCTAATCTGTTACTGCAATAACCACAGTAACTTGGCAGGGAAGCTTTGTGCTTGTTGTCCCCTCATCATGGTGGTACCTGGCTCATGCTGCATACGAAGCCCAAATATGGGGGTTTCACAGCAGGGTGGGGAAGAAAAGGCTTCACAGGTAGCAGGCCTTGTAGATGCTCCCTCAGTGAGAGGGGCTGCTTATGGACTGACAGGGTTACGGTTGTGCCAGCAGTTAAATTATTCACTGCTCTCCAGTGGTACTTGTTTTCTGTTAATTAGAATTAACAATTAATGGGGAGTTAATGAGTAGGACATGAAAAATGGAAGGTAAATATCTCACAATATGAATTAAAGGTCAGGCACAATGAGAAGTAAGAAGCAGAGCGTTTCTACTTCTCATAACTATTCTTGGCAAGGTATTAGGGAATTGGCTTGCTCTAAATGTATTGCGGAGGGAAATTACAGATGCTTTTACCTCTGTTTCTGCCTGTCTGAGGAAAAAACAAGCATGGTCTTCATAGGAGGCAAATAGGTCACAGTAATTGGGCTTCCAGTTTGTTTTGCTGTTTGCTTATGCTAGGGAAGACAAACTGTGTGATGTACTTGGTGTAGTTTTCTTCATTTGCCTGAAATGTCCACATCAGGAACATGCTGGAAGCTATTGCTGGTGGTTTTTGAAGGTGACAGTTGTTTCCAAGGTACTTGGGCTGCTCCAAAAGTAATGCCTCATTTTTTTTTTGTGGGCCCACAATATCAGAAGAGGATGTTGGTGTGGCATGGCAGTAGGTGCTGAACCTTCTCAACAGTATCCCTGTACATTTCATGGATGTGACAGATAGCAGCAGAGGGGTGGTGTGACACAATGGTGTCTGATGCAAATGTGGCTGGGGCGAAGGTGTGTCTTTGAATTTCACCATGCAGGAAAAGGTGGCACCCATTGGCATTCATTGATGCTCGCCAAATGTTTATGGAGACCAGCAAGTGAGTGTGAGCACACTGAAGTGGTGAGTGGTGCAGTAGGGACAGTAGGTCACCTTTGGCAGTGTGGATTGTTATGAGCATAACATGCAGGCTTTTGTTCATGACTGTGTTGAAAATAGATCAAATTCACAGCTTCAAAATACTATCAAACTGATGTGTTCTTTGTATCTGTTGTAGATTTTGTGGAATTAAATAGGAGACACTACTTATGGGGCTGCTTATGTATATGCAGTTGAGGGCTGTGAATAAAACAAAGTTGTCTTAGAATAGCTCTTTATTTGGTGCTGGGTAGAACAGTGTCAGGACTGGAAGCAGTGAGTTATAAGCGCTCTGCAAGTAGCTAAGCCAGTCGATTTATCAGAGTAATTTTAGTTCCTTGTGATATTTGCACGGCTTAGTCTTAAGTGCATGTGAAACAGAATGGTTATACTCACCTCACTGGGGCTGTCAGTGGCTTCTCACTGAGACTGTCACACCAGTAACCATGACAGCAGCTAGGTTTCAGTTCAGGTAGGTGTAACTTTACCAGACTGATAGACTTCTGTAGTCAATTCCAAACAACTGATGGGTTGCAACTTGTTATTGGGATGCTTGTTTGAGTGCTCAAAGTACTTGTATAACAAGTTTCTATATTTAAAAAAAAAAGCATTTTAGAAAAAGACCTCATGCATACACTGAACCCATTGCTTCTAACATCAGCATCTTCTATCTGAAGAAATACCTGTATGTATAAAGCATCAGCTTGCTTTTTGAAGAAAACTTTGGTTATCTCCAAGTGAATTGGTGGTTTTTTTCCCTGTAGCATCTTGAAGGCTATGTGTGTGTCTACACTGTCTTAGATGTTAGAAGAAATAACATTTCTCCGTGGGTTTTTAATCTGCTTGTGACATGGATGGGCATCTGTCAAGAGTAGCCTTGACTGTTCCCCTGTGAGAATGGCTTACAGTGCCAATTCCTTCAGTCAGTTATTTAGCTGCTGTGAGTTGTGGAAATGGTGGAATGATGTTTTTCATGATTTTTTTTTTGCTCTGTAACTTTTCTGAGTCACTAATGTAAGCTAAGTACACTTTCAAGGAAATGATCTCAGAAATACTTAAATATAGCAAGCATTGAATATCCAGTAAATTCTGGAATTTCTTGTCTTATTCATCATACTGTTCCCAAGCAAACATGCATTCAGAAACTTTATCAGTTTCTCTTCAGGAAAGAAACTGTATGTTTTTCCACATGTCAAGGTGGAAGCAGATGCATCTTTGCTTCTATTTTGATTCATATTAGCATTTATTTAACACTGCTGTGTGCTTTGAGTCAGATACGTAGTGCATTGCAAATTTAAGACTTTCCCCTTTGCTTCTTCTGTTGGTTAAAAGAATGGAAGAGCAAATGATCACTATTTAGATGGGGGAGCTTGCCCTGTCTTGTTTTCAGTGCCTTAAGCCAGAGGAAGTAAATCTACTTTTCAGTGCTGCTCTTCATTTGTGGGATTGTGGGTAGTGGTTGTTGTGGTTGTTGGGCTTCTTTAGTAAATAAAACTAATTACATGAATAAGACGTGGATTGGCTTATGGTACAACAGTTGACCAGTAATAATAGGTATGGGGAAAATTCTCAATCTGACAATTGTAGATAGACCTTTTATGCACAGGGATAAAGACTGTTTTAAAGGAACTTTGTTGATATCTCTGTGGACTAGAAAATATGTATTTCCCAAACTTAATTAGGTAACAGCTTATTTTGTGTTTTTCTTCCATCTTTTGTGTGATCAAATATAAACTTGAAAGCAGTTGTTCAGGCAGAACTCAAAGGAATGGTAGTGTATCGTGTTGCCAGTGAGAACTATTCAGTGTTTATATGAAGAAAACAAAAACTGATTTAACTGGAAAATCCTTGCTGATTATTTCCCTGTTCTTTCTTGCAGCTGATTGTAATGCCATTCTTAAAGCTCTACAGCCCGTTTTTCAGGAGCAGGGAATGACAGAAACAGTTCATAACTGGGAAGATCATGGTTATTTAGCAACCTACATCAAAAAAAATGGCAGGTGAGTGGGTTTTATTTCCCATCTGTCTACCCTTAAATATTTTTCTTCCTTTATTAGTGTTACGGGGTATGAGTAGAGTGGGCTTACTGGTCTTGTTTGTGGAATGACTATAAAATGATGCAGAATATTGTTGAGAACATTGTCTGTGTCATCTTCTAATGTTATCAGAGCGGTGGTTTGATCCAACCTTTGCTTGGTGCAGGGTACCCAGGACCGTTTCCAGGTGGTTTCTGTAGATGTCCAAGTAGGGCTGCCTTTCATGTTAGCCTGTGCCAGTGATGTAGTACCTGTACAGTGTAGAATTGCTTGCCTGTGTTCAGAAGGAACACCGTGTTCCAGTTTGTGCACATTGTCACCTTTCCTGACACTGGGCACCACTGGAAGGGGCAGTGCTTCATCTTCACTGCATCCTCCCTTCAGGTATTTATAGACATTGAGATTTCTCTAAGCCTCCTCTTTGGACAGGACAGCCCCAACTCCCTCAACATCTCCTTGTGGGAGAGGGACTCTAGTTTTTTCATCTTTGTGTCTCTTTGCTGACTCTTTCCAGTAATTTTGTCTTCTGCTGAGGAGCCCAAGAACTAGATCCAGCACTCCAGGTGTTGCCTCACCAGTCAGAGTGGAATAGAGAGAAAGCTTCTCCTCTCTTGAACTACTGGTCATGTTTTACCTACTGCAGCCAAGGATACTGTTATCCTTTCTTGCAGCAAGTATATACTCAGTTGGTTGTTCATTAGGACTCCTGAGTCCTTCATGGAGCTGTTTGTCTCCTAGTACGTGCTGTTGCCTGAGGTTATTCCTACCCAGGTCAGGACTTTACACTTCTTGTTAAACTTTGAGATTTTTATAAGCGCACATGTCTATCAAACTCTGTGGATAGCTATGCAGCCAGCAGCAATACGTGTTCAGTCATTCAGCTTTTAATTGTGCTACCAAATGCAACTTCTAGTATTTTCACTGGAGGATAGTTGTCAGTATTCCTGCTACTGCGAGGACGTGAAGATTGGGAGATGGATGTAGTGGCCCTCTTGTAGGGGAAGAAGTGTTGGTCTGTTATGCTGGATCTTGGTTGTAGATATCTTGGTATTGTTTACTGTGCTGTGTAAAAGAGCTGGGCAGCAGTGCAGTCTTCTAGACATCTGTGATTTGTATGGGCTGACTTGCTCTACCGCTCTTCATTCAGCATGTTGGTTTTCAGCAGTAAATGTAGCACTTGCCCCTTCTCCCTGTTCCCTATCAGAAATGTGGCTAATTGTCAAAGTTTTTCGATCTTCATTTATGTATAAACAACTGTGGTGATGTTAATGCTAAAATGTGTACAAATACTGTTAGCTCAAAGTTACGCTGGCAAGTGAAGCTACTTAACCCTGTGATTATTAAATAAATGCTCAAATGGAAGTTCTGATATGGCACAGGTCTGGAAATCGCTGCACTCCTAAGAGGAACAGTTCAAGAGATCATCCTAAACATAGTAAAACTGAAGAAGGAACACCACCACTATGGAAGAGCTAAGTATTAAGAGGAGGCTGTTCACATTTCAAGTGTTTCTTATTGATTTATAAATGGCATTCCACTAAATAGGGTTAATTGCTTTCTTTTTCAATATTAACTGCAGCCTAGTACACAGTGGAGTTCAGATTATTTTTCCCTGGAAATTCTCTTCAGCTATTCAACTCGTCTGTAAAAGTGTGGGTGAAATGCAGTTTTCTGTGCTTTGCAAGCCATGTTGACTGGCTTGGGTACAGCAGGAGAACTTTCTGTAAGTTGTGTCCTCAGGAGTTTTGTTTCCTTGAGTCATGTGGTGTTTTGGATATCTCACAGAAATTGTATAAGCTTCCTCTAATGTGACCTTAAACAGGTTATTTCCATTTACACTTTGATATATTTTCAGTTAACTGAAATAAATCAGTTTCAGTTAAACAACAGGAAACTGGACAGGTCAAAAACAAAGCACAGTCCAATCATACTTTTCATGAATGGCAAGATGAACTGGTTAAACATGCAAAGGATTTGATAGCAACCACATGGGCTTTATTCTAATGCTGGCAATTTTGTCTGCTTTTTGGAGGTGTTTAAAATACTGCATGTTTTTAATGCTAAGTAAAATGAACTAGAATAGTAAAATGCTGTCTGATACAGGTAGTGTGAGAATGGCTTGGGAATGTAGACTTCTTTCCCTTCAAAGTGAGGGCCTTCTGGAAGTAAAGTAGTATACAGTGGTAAAGCAGAACAAAAATTGTGACTTTGGGTGGGTAACATGCCTGAAGCTGCAGTTCTCATGTATGACTTCCTGTAAGGATGCAGAGTACAGGATTTCCACAGCAAGTGACAGGGAGCTGTCTAGCTTGCTCAGTCATGAAAGATGCATGACTCTGCGTTGTGCGAGGAAATGATGTGAGGGTGTGCATGCAGATGCATTTTCTAATCATCCAGAGATGACTGAGCTTGTCAAATAGGCAACTACTGTAACAGGCTGGTGCTAACCCCAAGAAGAGCAAATGTTTAACATTGTGAAGTAATACTTTAAGGAGTGTTTACAATCCAGTGTCTGTGCTGATAACCCCAATAGCCTGTAGGATGCCCTGTCACAGGTGGTTTGGTTGTGGGTACTGCTGTTGAAACCTTGTCTCTGATGAAGATACAGTATGAACAGCACTGTGAAGGGCTGCTGCTGTTAAATGAATTGGAGCTTATTTGCAGTTTATGCCATGTTTTTCTGTTGGCATTACCAAAGCTATGGGAGCTCATTCTTTGTAGTTTAGCAAGCTGAAGTCAATCCTGCCTGGTCTGTTACCTTTAAAATTCCCCCTTGGCTGGAGGGACACAGCATAACAAACGAATTGAGGGAAGGTAATTTGATAGCATTTTACTAATCAGGTTGTCAAAACAGAGTGTTATGCCCATTCACACTCTTGAATTGCTCAGGAAATTGCTCACTTTAGCCAGTCAAGTCATTGTTTGCAGCAGTGTGAATTCTTGTTCTTTTCTGTTCTTGGCTGGCCCTGTTGAGGAAGTGCTGCCCTGGGAAGTGGTAGCATGTGCTAGCAACAGTTCTGTGAGTTTTAAGATCTCAGCAGTTTTGTTTTCCTGAAATGCCTTTTCAGATCACTTGCAGAAATAGTATACATTTTTTTTGGGAGCCTTGTAAGTAGCATGCTTTCATTTAAGTGTCCTTCATTGAAGTGTGGCTCTGATTTTAAGAAAAATTTTCCAGTCTAAAGGACACTTTTGCTGAATGTGTATGGTACTTTGTACACAGTCACGAGGCCCATTACATCTTAGGATTATTTTTTTAATAAAATCAGGGTAAGAAGATCATTGAAGTTGAAACTGTATTTTGATCGTGTCACTACTTGTGACACTTGTGACTATTCTGAGTATATGTGCAGCTGCTATGATGTTTCTTGTCCCTGAGTACATGTTGTGGGTGAGGAAGACTAAAATACTTCCCTGATCTCTCTTTTGTCAAGTTGCACCTGAAAGCTCCTTTAAAAACTCTCAAAACCTGTAATCCTGATTCACTGTTTCTACAAGAATCTTACAAAGGTTGCGAGTTTCTCCTATTCATGCATCCATCTTAATCTTCTCTGTTCTGTGTTCTTTTTTTCCTGAAAGGTAATCCTAGTGACGTTTGAGTTCATTGTCACAACAGTGGGAGATTTAACCAGTTGAAGCTTTGTTTGTCGCTGAGATGATGATGATAATATGTTAACACCATGAAGGGAGGGTTAGGTGTTTCTACTTCTTATTTCCAACATATTGTTTAGCTAACTACTGTGCCAGTCAGTGCATCTTAAAGGAGCAGGATGGACATTCCTCAACTCAGTGCCACATGAAAATATTGTTTTATTCATTTGCTTTCATGGGGTGTGAAAATTGAAGAGCAGTTGGAAGCAACTGCTAGGAATCAGCAGCACTTCGGTGTTATGGTGGCTTTCATTGTTTTAATTTTCTTCCTTTGTAAAAGAACAGAAACAGTCATACAGTGAACGACCGGTTACTTTATTCCCTAATGTCCCTAAAGTACTTTCTTAATTAAGATAAGGAGCATTTAAAAGAAGATAGTCTCTTCTATGTTATTGTCTTGATAATATTTTTGTTGTTGATATTGTTTTGGGATTTCCTATTATAAAGTTCTTGTTTCTACTCCCGTGGGTAATCTGAGAGGTGACAAATTTCCTTGACAAGGTATTCTTCATGTACTTTAGTGTTATGTCAGGGCTCAAAGTTAGTGTTTCAGCAGGTAAAAGCATTGATGCAGTGAAGAGAGGGCTGCTGTAGATACTAGTCTGTGTATCCAGCTTTTATCTGTAGGAAAAAAGTTGAATATGCAGGATTCTTCTTAATCCTCAATCAAGTAGCTGAGGCAGGAAAGATTTCAAACAATTCTTTCTTAACATCTGCTGTTCCCTGTTGTCTAAAAAATATAAATCAGTCAAGATCTGGTATCCTGAGGGCTCAGTCACAGTCTTCCTGTAATCACAATCCTTGCAAGTGCAAAAAGCCTGGGTATTGCTGTAGAAGATGTGCAGGTGGGATGCTAGGACCTTGTTATAGCAAGGGCTGCTTTTCATACACCGATTTTGTGTCCTAATGGGAAAGAGAGGGTCCTTCCTTATTTTTGTTTTTTTTTTTTCTCATTAATTTTATGAAAGTACTTGCAAGCATTGAAAACTAGGATTTTTTCCTGTGAGACAGGAAGAAAAGGGGATTACTGTGATTAAAAACTTAATTTTTGGAGATGTTTTGTCATTCAGATTGTAAAGTAATCTTTGCTGTAATTTCAGAGATAGAATTGCATTATTGTTGTTCTAGTATCCTATAACACCCTGTCCTCTCCTGTTGTCTTAAGAGCTGCTGCTGAAAACCTTCATTCAGATGTTGCAGTCATTAGAGAAGTGAAGAGAACAAGAAGCAAAAGTAGTCTGCTGGTTTCAGCTATTAAGTCTGTGGGTTCAGCATTGGTCTGCCAATATCACTGTAGTGTTGCTGATCTGATAGCTTTTCTGAATGTCTGCTTTCACAGTTTAACTTCTGTGTCTTAGTCTTTACAGGCTTTTGAACTTTTTGTACTGAATTTCCAATAGGTAATTTTTAGCAAGTGGATAACCAGCATGGATATGCATTAGTTTCATATCATAAGCAATTCTGTGATATGACTCTGTGTTGGAAGGGACCTCAAGGATCATCAAGTTCAAAACTTCCTGCAGCAGGCGGAGTAGCTAGCTGTGAGAGCAAAGATCAGGCTGCCCAGGGCCCCATTCAACCTGACTGCAAACACCTCCAGGAATGGGGCATCCACAGATTCTCTGGGGAGCCTGTTCCCTCTGACATCTAATATAAACCTCCCTTCCTTTAGTTTAAAGCCATTCCCCCTTGTCCTATCCCTCGTGTTTATAAATTCCCTTTAGATATTGGGAGACATCAGTGAGGTCTCCATGAACCCTTCTCTTTTGCAGGCTGAACAAATCCAGTTCTCTCACGGGAGAGGTGCTCCAGCCCTTGGATCATCTTTATGGCCTTCCTCTGGACCCCCACCAAAAGCTCAGCATCTTTTTTTTTCTATGTTGAAGGCCCCAGCCTCTTGGCCACAGTACTCTAGCAGGGGCCTGAGGTGGACTAGAGCAATACCCTGCTGGTCAGCTCTTGTTTAATGGAGCCTGGGATAACAATGGCCTTCTGTGCTGCAAATGCATGCTGCTGGTTCATGTTAAGTTTTTCATCAGCCAGAACCTCGATGTCCTTTTCTTCAATTTCTTTGAAGGTTTTTCAGTTTCTTACATGTTTACTGAGGGTGGATATTACCAGTTGGACCCTCAGAACATGATTTACTGGCCCACTGCACAATTCTAGTTTGTCTACCTTGGGAGAGGTGTCCCCATGAGGTGTCAGTACCCTATTATTGCTGTGAAAGTTACAGTTGGACTTAGTGAATGGTGGCTCAGGGTTGTCACCATCTCACTGCTCACACCATCACCTCACTGTGCTCACATCCACTGTTTGATCTCCATTAGTGTTCAGCAAGTATTGATGAATGTTGGTGGGTGCCATTTTTCTACATAGGAGTTAAATGACAATCCTTTGCTTCATCTGCACTTCCATGTTACGTGTGGTTTTCTCAAGCTACAAAAAAAGATATGTAAAGAACAAGATATCTGTTTATTTCTTGGCTGTCTTCTCTTTGTCCTTTCATCAAGACAAACTGGGATAACTTACTCTAAGCAGGCATAATTTCCTGGTAGTTATGTCAGGGGAGTATGTACTTAGTAGGTTTTCAGTGATTTAGTTAAATAACCATTGTAGTACAGGCATTTTCTAGTGTCTAATCTAAAATACTTGTAGGGAAGACACCTGGTGGATGATTGGTTAAATGTAGAGGTCATTAAGTTGGTGCAAAGGTGTAGATATTGGAGAGGGAAATCATGGTGGAAGTGTGTGCTGTATAGAAACATCTTTCTATAAGCAAGATGTATGCATGAAGTCTGGAGGAAAATCAGATACTTTCGAGGTCATCTTTGTAAGAGGGGCGTGGCACCCTGTTTATCTGAAAGAAGCACAACTACAGATAACTGATAACCAAAGTCAGTTGTACCAGTGAGTGTGTTTTATCCATGCATCACTTAGGTGGTTTCATTGTTTGATCTCTTTACAGTTATCAAAAATTAACCTTCTTCAGGTCGCAACTACAGAATATTGAATGTTAATCTGGCTACAGGTATAGGGTGCATTTGCTGCCTGAAGCTCCCACTGGGATGTAGGAAGTGTTGTAGGTTTTAGCCTGACAGTTTAAGAAAGGAGTTGCTGTGAAGCTGAAATGAAAGTTGTTAAGGGAGCAGTAATGTGAATTTTTTTCAACAGAAATTGGCTTGGTTTTTAACTTTGAGCCTGAGGGAGGTGATAGGAGGGGATGAGGAAAATAAAGGGGAATTCAGAGGAGTGTCCCTAGCTTTACCTGGAGTTTCTCAGTGTTGTGCTAATGAACCTCCATTCCTCCAGAGCCTTTCCTTGCTCTGCACTTATCAGGCCTGTCTTCTCCTCTGTTCTTTCCTTCAGTGTTTGCTTCCCTTCTCTTTACTTCCCTTGTAATTTCCTTGTAACTGTTCTTTTTGTCTTCTCCCCTCCCAGTTATGGAAGGGTGTAGCTTTTGCTTCTCCCTTTGTGTTTTTTTTGTGTCCTTTCCCCATAGTACTTATCTTCTGTTTGTTGCGAGTTCCTGACAGTCCTCCTCCATTTGTCCACCCTGTGTTTAGCACATTGAAGACTTGTTCATTACAGGAGCCAAGAACTCAACATACAGTATACTCTTGCATTTGTATTCATCAGTGAGGGTTTGCTGTTGCAATTTCTTGTTTGTTTGTGAAAGTTTGTTTCTGGTGTATGACTTCTTACTCAGCTTGAATGTGAACATGGTTTCTTTGAGAAATTACTGTACATTTTTTTTGAAAATATGGCAAAAAGTGAGAAGTAAGAGGAGCGGAAATGTCCCATTGTGTTCTGTAGGCTTGATTACGTTATGAAGAAACCCCACCTATCCAGGCAGGCCTTGCTCAAGGAACTGAGAGTAGACAGTGTACTTCCCCTCGTATAATGACTGCTGTGATTTTGTATGCCCTCTCCATTAACTTGCTGCCTGCTGGTTGTATTAGTTATGTAGTGATTGGCATGCACTTGCAGCTTTCTATTTACTGCTGAGTGCCTTCTGGAGAAAGTTTCAGCTCTGTTCTATCAACAGCTGACAAGCTGCTGGGAAAAGAAAAAAAAAAGAAATGGCCATTCTGAATTTAACTATGGATATCAGGCTTTCTTTCCTCACTCTCATTTTTGTTAATAAAATCATCATCTCTGGCTCTTTGTTTTGTAGTTTTGCCAATTTGAGAATTCACCCTCATGGACTAGTGTTGGTGGACCTGCAGAGCTACAGTGATCATACAAAAGGAAGAGAGGAAACTGATCAGGTAGAAGGGATGTTTTTACTGTGCTTACTGAACTGCATGGCAGTTCTTTTCTTCAGGTCTATTAAAGTGTATCTTGGTAAAATATTTTTAATTGACTTTGTTCTACCTTTGCTCTCACACACATGAAATAGTAGTGCCTGTTGTAATCACGTGTGTGTAGCAGTGCTCACATATGCTTTCATGTCCTGGGCCTCACATTTTTTGCTACAGAAGTTGCAAAAATGTAGCAGCCTCATTTTAGGGTTCAGTTCCCTTCCTGTACCCAGGGCAAAGAGAGGAGGAATGCTTAACCCACTGCATGGTATACTGGTGTATCTTTTTCTTTCCTAATTTGGGAAGGTGGGGAGCCTTTGTTCTAAAACTTCTTTCCCAGGGAGAAAAATAATTTTCTTCCCTGACATGAAATTCCAAATTGGATTGGGGGGGGATGGGAGGGGGAAGGAATGAAACCTTCCAGGATTCTTGTGCTATCTCTTTAGGCTAAGTATGAGTGTTCTGGCTGTTAACTGCAGTGACAGCTGTTAACTATGTGTTTGCTTGCTACTAATTAATCTAAGGCAACCAGCTAATTATTCACGGACTTCTAATGTTGTGTTGCAAAGTCTTTTACTACAGATGCTTCTTATTGCCTTCCAAGTACTCTAATTTAGAAGATGTTTTACATCAAGTGATCACTCCTATAAATTCCACCTCTTTTGTTGCTGTCTTTTCAGCTTCTAAACAAAGTAGAAGAAAGAATGAAAGAATTTTTTCATAGCAATCTGAAAAGGGTAAAACGGTAAGTTCATATGTATACTTTCATATTTGTCTTTTCTACTGAAGACAATAAATTATGCTTTGCTATGCTGCTGTGATTGAGTAGCCTGGCATATGAATTTTTGTTTTCCAACAAATATTTTGTAACTGTTTTATTGCAGAATTGAAGACACTGAGTTTTCTCATGTTAAACTTGACCTTCAGTGTTGTTACTTAGGCAAGAATTATTCTTTTCTGCAGCAGTTGCTTTTTCTCCCACCAATTCATGCAAACAGAGCATTTTTGCTGTGGAATTGCTGGGGAGCCAAGGGTGGCAACAGGCCAGGGCATAAACTTTATCAACAAGGTGCAGTCCCCCAAGTTCTTGAATGGGGCATACAGGGCTGGGCTGGCCTGCTGATGGTACCAGGCAGGACCAGAGTACCAGCATGTGGGTCAGCAGTGGGCAGGTGCAGCTGCAGCTTAGCTTAGGCAGGAGCATGGGGCCAGAGACAAGGTGAAGGTCCTCTCCCAGCATCATCTTCCATGACTTGGTTCCAGTAGCCTGAGCAGGATTATCCAGCTTTATCCCATGGAGCTGGTTTACTTAAATATAAGATTCTGTCAAACTTTAGGGACATTGACTGTTACTTTCTGACTGCTACTGAGAAGACATTTCATACTGCTGTTGCCCAGAGGTCTGGAAAGGACATGCCTCAATTTGATGTCTTCATAGTGACCAACACCTTGAAGCATAGGGAGCTCTTGTTGCAGGTGTGAATTTGCTGGATGATTCAGCAGGTGCCTTAAAGAATAGATTAAAAGACCTGGAAGTGGTTTTAAGGAAAGTAAAGGAGCAGTGTAAAATCAGCAAGATTCTCTAATGCCAAGGAGCAAACTGCTAAATGGCTAAACAACTATGCAGTACAGTACTATTGCAGAGAAGAGTCTGCAGGTAATGGGAGACCACAATTAAAGTTATAGTGATTTGAAGAGTGATACACTGTGTATTTTTTCTTCACCTCATCCTGGCGAAGTCAAAGCTGGAGCATGGTGTACAAATATTGATCACTTTCTATATGTTTGTGTTGAGGAAATGCTATCTCTTGGAGGACAGTAGTACTGAAGTACTCTGCTGGGAGTCTGTAGAATCCCTATCATGTAAACTTGTTAAATATAAGTTAGGAAGGTCTTTCTGAAGTGGTCTAGATTAGTTTTGTTTCCTGAGTATAGGAAGGTGAATTTCTTCAGGCAGTGATTCTGGACTGGATCTTAGTTACACACCCCTCAACTTTTTAAAATTTATTTTGCATCCTTCTGGATCATGTGAGCTCTAGTAGAACTAGTGCTGCTGAAAATGGTTTTTAGAATCATGGAATCACCAAGGTTGAGAAAGACCTCCAAGATCATCTAGTCCAACTGTCCAGTTACTGCTAATAGTACTCACTAAACCATGTCCCTCAACACAATGTCTAAACGTTCCTTGAATACCTCTAGGGCCGGTGATTCCACCACCTCCCTGGGCAGCCCATTCCAGTACCTGGCCACTCTTGGAGAAGTATTTCCTAACATCCAGTCTGAGTTTCCTCTGGTGCAACTTGAAGCTATTCCCTCTTGTCCTATCACAAGTTACAAGACAGAAGAGGCCAACCCCCAGCTCACTACAGCCTCCGTTCAGGTAGTTACAGAGAGCAATAATTTGCCGAGCCTCCTTCTCTCCAGACTGAACAATTCAAGCTATCTCAGCCATTTCTCCTAAGGTGTGTGTTTCAGCTCCCTCACCTCAATTCATTGCCCTTCTGTGGACATGCTCCAGGGCCTTGATATTCTTCCTGTAGTGTGGAGCCCAGAACTGAATGCAGTACTCAAGGTGCGGCCTCACCAGTGCTGAGTATGGAGGGACAATTACTTCCCTGTTTCTGCTGGCAACACTGTTTCTGATACAAGCCAGGATGCTTTTGGCCACCTGGGCATGCTGCAGGCTAATGTTCAACTGAGCATTGACCAGTACCCCCCAGGTCTGTTTCCTCTGTGTGGTCTTCCAGCTGCTCTGCCCCAAGCCTGTAGCATTGCCTGGCGTTGTTGTGGCCAAAGTGCAGGACCTGGCACTTAATCATGTTGAACCTCATCCTATTGGCTCTAGCCTAGCTATCCAACCTGTCCAGATCCTTCTGTAGGGCCTTCCTCCCCCCAGGCAGGTTGACACTTCCAACCAACTTGGTGTCATCTCCAAACTTATGGAGTGTGCACTCCATGACCTCATTCAGGTCATCAGTAAAGATATTGAAGAGGTGGACCCTGCTACCAACCCCTGGGGAACACCACTCCTGACCAGTCACCAGCTGGATTTAACTCCATTCACCACCACTCTCTGCACCCGGCCCTCCAACCATTTCCTTTCCCAGCCAAGAGTGTGCCTATCCAAGCCATGGGCTGCCAGCTTCTGCAGTAGAATACTGTGGGAGACAGTGTCAAAAGCTTTGCTGAAGTCTAGGTAGTCTACATCAGCAGCTTTTCCCTCATCTTCTGAATGGGTCACTAGATGATAGTAGGAGATCAAGTTGATCTATTTGTAAAAGAGTTTCTTGTTCCCTTTTACCCCAGTGGCCAGATTTAGTTCAAGCTGGGCTTTTGCCTTTCTAATTTTCTTCATACCCATCGTAACAACTACTTCATACTCTTCTGAGTTACCTATCCCTTCTTCCACAGGAGGTAGATTCTCTTTTTCTCCTGGAGTCTCAAGAAAGGCTCCTTGTTCATCTGTACCGGTCTTCTTCCCTGCTAGCTCATTTTGTGGCTCAGGGGGACCATCTGCTCCTGTGCCTTGAAGGCTTCCTTTTTGAAAAGAAACTAGCTGTCCTGAACCCTTTGCTCTCCCAAGACTGAATCCCAGGGATCCCCACTCCAACCCCTCCCACTAGTCCTTTGAACAATTCAAAGTCTGCCCTCTGGAAGTCTAAGGTAGCAGTTTTGCTGTCCCCTCACTTGACTCCACCAAGAATTGAGAACTCTGCCATTTCATGGTCACTGTCAAAGACAACCCCCTACCTCCACATCTCCTACCAGACCTTCTGTGTTCTTGAGCAGAAGGTCTAGCAGGGCAGCTCCTCTAGTAGGCTCTCTCACCACCTTCAGGAGGAAGTTATCTTCTATACACTCCAGAAACCTTCTGGACTGCTTCTTCTGTGCTATGTTGTATTCCCAGCATATGTTAGGAAAGTTGAAGTCCCCCATGAGGACAAGGGCTGGTGATGATGCAGTTTCTTCCAGCTGCTCGTAGAACACCTCATCTGTCTCTTTATCCTGGTTAGGTGGTCTAAAACAGACCCCCATCAGGATGTTTACCTTGTCAGCCCATGCCCTCATCTTTCTTTACCCATAGTGATTCAACAGTATCATCTTCAGCCACAAGTCAGCCACAAGCAAACTCAGGAACATTGAAGCATTTTCTAATGTAGAGAGCCACGCCACCACCCCTCCTTCCTTGTTCTTTCTGTTTTTTTTTCCTTGATCTTGTGAATAGGTGCTCTTGCTTTTTCACCATGTGCTGCCATCGTGTGGTTTACTGAGGGTACAAACTACTGCTGTGTTTGCTGAGAATCACTAGGGAATTTGCAAGAAGCTTGTCTGTCTGATTTTCTCCTGCCCCTCCTCCTGAAAAGAACTTAATTATCGTAAGTGTACGTGCAAGAAATTTGATGAACTCTATGCCTGCACAATTTGCATAAAATGGAATTCAGTCATTTTAATTATTCGCTACCATTTCAAATGTACTTTGTCTCTTCAGGTCTAATACTGATTTCAATTGTACTTGTGTTGGAATTAAAAGAAAAAAGGAAAAAGATTAAACACGAAACAGCCTGTTTGGGTGCTTTTGAAATGCATTTAAAAAATAAAACAGGCAGCTGAGGTTTTACATATGTGGATATCAGGGTGTGTGCTTAAACACTGCAGATCTGGCTCAGTTTGAAGCACTGTTGTAGTTCACTTTTGTGTTTCCATATGTGTTTGCAGTGTCTCTCAGTACAACTTTAGAAGGGTGAGACTCACAAATCTCAAAGAAATGGCTTGCTCAGCTGAGCTAAAGAGTGGAAGAGGTTTTGTCATTTGTTTTATTTTTTGTTCACCTTCTGATTTTGTATTGTGCCAGTTTCAGGTCACAAACTGATTCTTCTGCAGAGGCTGTGCTTCATAAGTCTTTTGTCTTTGAGAACTTAGGAATGACCACAGATATTTCGTTGGTACCTTAGCAAAGGTACCTTAGCAAATTTTGTATGTTTAACATGTGGCTGATGGGTTTGTTAAATCCCTTGAGCATTAAATCTTGCAAATTTTCTTTTTTACTCTTGTAAATAGTATTTATTTATTATGCAGAAACCAGAGGTTGTTAAAAGGAAATACATAAAATAAGTATTCTTGCATGTTTGGTGATCTTTTTCCCTCTTCTATTTAGATTGCCAGCCATTTTGAGAGGAGGTGTCATCGATAGATACTGGCCCACAGCTGATGGACGCTTGGTGGAGTACGACATAGATGAAGTTGTTTATGATGAAGATTCACCTTTTCAGAACATTAAAATTCTGCATTCAAAACAGTTTGGGAATATTCTTATTCTCAGTGGGGATGTTAGTAAGTATTGTCTCAGTGGAGGACCTTCAGGATGAAATTGTAGGAAGTGTTTTCTCTCTTGCTATGTCAGTTTTAATGGATTACTAAGGGTTGTGGTTCTGATACTGGAAGCTAAGTCTTGTATACTTGCGTGTATACATATACAGCTGTTTCTGTATATAAAATATTTAAATCAGAAAGGTTGACCAGACGTAAAAGGTAGATTACAAACAAAGTACCTTCTTTTTCAGAAGTCTTTTTCATGCTGTGGAAGGTACCACAGGAGAACTGAAGTTAGTGTTCTCTACCATAGCTTATTCAATCCCTACATTAATTTGATCTTTTACTGTTTGTTGTGAGAGCAACCTTTTGAAGGCTTCTCTTTGACAGTAAAACAGAGTACTTTATCAGTCTTCAAAACAACAGTGGAACTCTCAAGGAATATCCAGAAGTGGAAACTTCTGTGTGTTTGGGGGGGGGGGTGTGGTGGTTGTCCTGCTGCTCTCATCTCTATGATGCTTGAATTATCTCCTCAGTGAGATCAACCAGAACAACTGTATCCCATTTAGCTGCTGTGTTGTTGAACTTATTTTGCCTCTTTCTTCTCTAGAATGCTCTGGTGAACTCCAAGTTAATAAGAAGAGTGACCCAACTTTTATGAGAGGTTCTTTCTATGAAGTAATCTCTACCTGCTGTTCTCTGTGTTTTTGAAAGTGAACCTGAGAGAAGATGGGTTACTGTTCTTTTAAGGCACATAAGGATGTTATTTGTTATGAAGACTAGGCATCAAGGAATATGCTCTGTAGAGTTCCTTTGTATTTATGTTTAAATTTATTGACTGAGGTAAATGAGGGATGTTCCTGACTAGGGTTAGGACAGCTAATTTGAGGCTGAGTAATTACGGCTTTTGAATATAGCTTTTGAAATCACCAGAAATATCTCTAACCATTCAATGTAGCTGTCACCAGCTGTCAAGGGAACTTACACAATTCTGTGCAGATGGCAGCTGTGAGTGTTTTTAATACTGAATTCATCAGCAAAGTATTCTTTAATTCAGTTAGAATTGTATCCGAATTACCAAATTAAGTATTCTGTACTCCTGGCCAGAAATTTTCAACTGAGTTTCATATGGAAATGAGGTTTTCTTTGAACATTGTCACAGCGTATCTCATAGAAAGAGAAGTATGCCATTGCTTATTTACCTTCCTCAGAATTTTAAAATAATGCTCTGTCGTTCTGTTATTGTGCAATTATAAACTAAGTGCTGATTGGTAGAGATAGTGTTAGGATTTGCTTTGTATAACAGCGCATCATTGCTTTGCTCTTGTAGCTTAAATCTGTTGTTACAGCATAGGAAAGTTATTGTCTACTTTGAAGGTACTGGTGAGCAAGTAAGTAAAAGTCATGCTTCAGGGTGCTCCAACAGTTAGGTGTTAATGGTCACGCTTATTCTTCTGTGCAGGGATCCACAGTGGTGCATCTGGGTTGATCCCTTTAGTTGGGGTTCTGAGAGTGTCTCCAAAAGTCTCCTGACTGTCTTCTGCTACATTAATATGAGGGAAAAACCCACTGAAGTTTGTCCAGTGTGGACCTCATGTCCTGAGTACTGTCTGTTTTGCTCTGCAAATGTGCTTCTCTTGGCACGCAGTACTTGGTAATGTTGATGCAGCCATTGTTGGGTTTGCACTGAGGACTGCAGAAGTCCGATATGGAATTCTGAGAAGGATTTCATTAACTCTGGTAAATCAGCAGCCTCCTGGTACCTGAAGCGTGTCTCAGGTACTTTCTGTAGCTACTCTTACATTGATCTGTATCATATCACTCGTGGATTAATGAGAAGAATTAAAGATGTTTCTTTCCAACTCTTTTTCTTCCTTTTGTTCAGATCTGGCAGAAAGTGACCTGGCATATACTCGAGCCATAATGGGTAGTGGAAAGGAAGACTACACTGGCAAAGAAGTGCTGATCCTTGGAGGTGGCGATGGGGGTATTCTATATGAGATAGTCAAACTGAAGCCAAAGATGGTTACTATGGTAGAGATATCCTTTGACAAATGGCCGATCATTTCAACGTTGTACAGTCTGTATTTTCACTATGTTTTAGCATTGTATACAACTACCAGACTCTAATTTGCATGAGGAGATAGTTTGAATTGAAATTTCTTTGTTATGAGCCTGGAGAGTGGTAGCAACTACATTTTTGTGCATCTGTCATGTTGTGTATGTGCTTTCAACTTCCCAAACCATACTATAACTGTTGAGTATCATTTTACACAGGACTGGAAAGGAATACCTTTCTGTAGACTGGTACCTCCTCTGAGAACAAAAAATGAGTCTGTCATATCTCGAGGTTGGGCTGAATTCTGCTTTCTTGGGTTATTTTCTTTTTCTAAAGAAGGCAATGAGAAGGAATTCCTAGAAGCAGAGCAAATATACAATGGCAGTGTCGTGACTTGGTGAACTGTGTTGGTAGCAGAAAGACCAACTCTTGTCCTGTCACAAAAATACTGATATAAATCACTATTTTCAGTGTTCTTTATTTGAAATAGTTTGTAATATAAACCACTGTTAGCCATTTGAAATGTTGATCATCCTGGGTTTTGGGCTCAACTTGCTAGAAATCAGAAATAGTTGATCTAAAAATGTAGTCTTAATCTTTTTTAGCTCTGTTTCTTTTTTTTTAATTTAATTTTTATTTTTATAAACCATCCTATTGTTTAAGTTTCAAGATTTGGCAGTAATGGTAACCTAATATGGCAAAAATACTGGTTGAAAATAAAAATAAGTGCTTCTTGACCCTCTGTCTTAATCTGGGGACAGATCTGTCAGCTTGGCTACTGTGATACATAACTGCATCTTATTATTTGTTTGTAAACTTCACCTTTTTGAGAAGTTCTTGAAAACAGGTATTAGAATTTCATTTTGTTTCTGGAATGTTGAACGCCTTAACTGTCTTCAAACATTGACCAAATGGTGATTGACGGGTGTAAAAAATACATGCGTAAAACATGCGGAGATGTCTTAGACAATCTGAAAGGAGAGTGCTATCAGGTATTTTTTGTTCTACGTTCATTGGAAGTAGTATTTCAAATGTTACATTGAGGCTGGGAGATCCCTGTGGGAGGGTTTTGTAGGAGAGAATTCTGATTTTTCTTAACTTTGGGAAGATATTTTTCTCTTTTTTAATGACATTTCTAGATGTTAACAGCTGTCAGTGGAATTTATGTTGGAAGCATGCATTACTTCAATTCTTCACTTTCAAATTATTTTTTAAATGATTGTGTATACCCAGGAGGAATGTGAAATATGAGAATTATTTATTGCCATAGCTTACAAGTGAAGAGGAAATAGTGGTAAGGATGCAGTGTTAAACATAATTCCCTTTATTACTATAAAGATTGGAGAAATGTGTATTTAAGTTAAGTTGTCCTTCACTATTGAGAATCTGTGTATTTTTAAAAAACGCTGTTTCAATTTTTTTATTTTTAATTTCAGAGAAAATATCTTACCACTATGGTCTTAGTTTATAAATGCGTGCAGTCTTCTGTGCTGTATCTGACACCTTTTGGTGTGATCTGACATCTTTTTCTGTTTTCATTACTGCTCCTTAATGTTCTCATAAATAATAATTTGAAAGTGTGAGTTAAAAAGAGCACAATAAAAATTAGCTGAGAAGTCACAAGCTACTTTGTATGAATGGCCACTGACTCATGTGAACACTTTATTTTACTACTTTGTTGGGAGACTGGAAATGTTATCATTTGGCAGAACAGTGGCCACCTAGAAGTCAGAGCTAGGAAACTGAGTCCTGAGGTGCCTTGCACTTTTCATTATTCCTACAATTGCAACTTCTCTTTATAATGACATAAGAAGTTGAAAACTTAACCTGAAGTTAAATGCATTTTTAATTGTGTACTTTTTTCCATGCTTAGTTCCTTTGAATCCATGTTTGTCTCTTTTCCAGGACAGTTCTAGGGTATTTTGAGCATTAATTACAGTATTTTATTCCTTTAGGTTCTAATTGAAGACTGTATTCCTGTACTGAAGAGGTATGCCAAAGAAGGAAGGATGTTTGATTATGTAATTAACGATCTGACAGCTGTTCCAATCTCCACATCTCCAGAAGAAGGTTAGTCTTCTAATTTATTTAAACTTCTGAGTATTTTCTCAGTTTCAGTCCCTACTGCATAGTAATTGACAATTTGAATAAAAAATACTTTGATTCTTACCTTTTTTTAGTAGGGGCTTTATTGAAAGGCAGAGAATGACAGTACATTTTTCAAATTTCTTTTAAGTGTTAGAAAAAAAATAAGTGCATAGAACTTTGTTCAAAACTGCTCATATTCCAGAATAATGTGAGCTCAAGTAACTCGAGAAAAGCATTTAGTGAGTTCGCGTTCCAGTAGCGTATGCTTTCATACCCATGCAGTCACATATCCTGTCTCTACCCAAAGTAAGGAAAACATTATTAAAAACAAACAAACAAAAAAAACTTACGGGACGTTACAGTAAAGAAAACCAGAGGTATTCACTTCCCTGTTACCAATGTGTAGGGTTATATAGAAGTTTTGATTCCTTTTCTTGGTGGTTGTTTCGTTTTGTTTTTTTTAAAGCTGAAAGATAGCTGCTTTCTGAATGTAGACGTGTTGCAAATCTTGACTAATTAAAGCCAATGGTATTTGTTTATTGATCATACTATGTATATAGATTCTACATGGGAATTTCTGCGGTTGATTCTTGACCTCTCAATGAAAGTCCTGAAGCAAGATGGAAAGTATTTCACACAGGTATGGTGTCTGAATGTAAAGAGGTATTGCTGTATCGATATTGTAGTCTGTATTTTGTAGATACATTTTTTCTTTAAAAAAAAAACAACAACACAAAAACAACTAAAAAAAGCCAAAAAACCTAACAAAAATATTAAAAACTAACAAAATAATAGCAAGCTGTTTTCTCATAGTAATTTGTTTGGGATTTTTGCATGAAATTTGGGCTTTCCAAACTGACTTGTCTTTTCACTTTCAGCTGAAATTGTAGAGTTT
The DNA here is from genome assembly GCA_013399175.1 of Odontophorus gujanensis. Classification (NCBI taxonomy): domain Eukaryota; kingdom Metazoa; phylum Chordata; class Aves; order Galliformes; family Odontophoridae; genus Odontophorus; species Odontophorus gujanensis. Next base: position 609,581 of record VXAB01000408.1, read on the forward strand.
GTGTCTTTGAACTTAAAAACTTAATTTCAATAATCAACAACACATGCTGTGTAACATTTTAGCAGCAAGCAGTTCTTGGAAAGGCAGAACAGGTGTACTTTACAAAGATAGGCATGGTTTTTAAGCTAATGTCTTCAGTAGTACAGTGTAAGACATGAAAATCTGTTATCCATACAGATGTAAGAATTTGACATAGGTACGGTGGGACGAGAAAATTAGTCAGCTGGGACTGAATACACTTTTTGCTTTTATTGTCTGGTCCTAATGGAAATTATTGGTTTTTCTTTCTGGAAAATGGAGTTTGAACATTTTAGTCTGTTAGAATGTTTGACATTTTAAGAAATGCCTCAATAGAGTCCATATAAGATTTTGTTCTTGTGTCAAGTTTCTTATCCAATTTCATTTAGAAATAATTTAAGATTTATATACTTGCAATGGCATAGCCACCTCAGGTATAATGCGACTGTGGTAAAGCTTTCATCTGAAGATACTTCCTTTTTGTAATTCTGAACTTAAAATTTCACAAAACTGTATGCAATTGTACAAAAAAAAAAGAGCAAGCAGGCTGTTGAGTGAATTGTCTCTGAAGCTCTATTTTGTGTTGTGCCCATACTTCAACTAGTTTTCTGATGTGTTACTTCTAAGTACAACATTTTGAAGTACTTCACTGAACTCTGTAATAACTCCTCTAGAATTATGCATTTGAACACTATTCCCATCAGTGTTAGCTTTCTGAGGTGTGTGAAGGAACAAGTTTGCTCTTAAATTGGACGAGGTTTTAAAGAAACATAAGATTCCCAGAATGACAGTATAATTTTTTAATGCAACTTTAATGTGCTGCTTTACTTTGAAATGCAGTGGTTGTATGAACAAGGTAAATAATCCTGTGGTGGAAATGCAAGATACAGCTAACACAGTCTTACTACACTGAAGCTTACTGGCTTTTCTGTTTGGTTAACAGTAGAAATATTCCTTACAAGTTGTGGTATTGAAAGGGAGGCTACATCTTTTAGACAGAGGAAGCATTTGTGTTCAGTTTTCCTACCTATTAACATACACAGTGAATCTAGTGAACTTTAATAATAGATATGTAAATGTCTGTGGAATCTTTTGGGTTTTCTAGAAGGACTCTGGGAAGAAAATGTTGCAAAAACTGGTGTGATGGCTGTGTTGCAGCCAGTGTGCGTGGGCAGGTAGTGTACTGTGACTGAAGTTCAAATGTGACCACTCTCTGCTGACTTGAGTAGCTGATCTTAGTCACACACTGAGGATGTGCAAGGTTTTGAGTACACTGATGTATGAGTTGTTAAATGACAACTTTTTTTAATGTATTAATGTTGGCTATTTAAGTTACTTTTGTTCCAGCTGTCAACTTCTGAGATGCAAATCTTAAGTAATAGGCTGTATTTTACTTGCCAAAGGAATCATTACTTTTAAGTAAGATTTTTAAAAAATAAAATAAAGAATTTGAGGCTTTGTGTGGTATGAGAGAGGCCAGGGGGAGCACCAGCTTTCTTGAGGTGCGTTTTTTCTTTCTCTGAAGCATAAACATGTTAAATAATGTCAAGAAAACTGACCAGGGGAATGTCCACTTAATTGCTACAGCCTGAACCTCACTATGAAAAGGAAATGCATCATATGGAAGATGCTGCAAAAGTGTCATCCTGTTGGCTATTGGCCAGTAACTACAATTGCTTCTTGGCGTTGTGTTGTACTAGCATCTGAAAGTTGTCTTCTGACAGGAACTTATGTTATACTATCAGAAGGAGCAAACCACTGCAGGTACTGCTTAGGAGTACTATCAGCAGGCAGAGTCTGGATTTGTCTCACTGCAGTCTGTACAGCACTAAAAGAAAACAGGCACAACTTTCTGTTCTCATTCAGTTATACTTTCACATTGTAGCACTGTGCTGCAGCTCGGAACTTTGAGAATTTTTTATTGTTTATTTCATATGCATTAACTAGAATAAAGGTACTAATATCTAACTAGTTACATACGTATTTTTTTATTAACTTAAAACCCAAATTTACCAAAAATTCAGTGGTTAGAAATATGTTTTTTACATAATTGCATTGTGTTACTGATGTGATGGTTTCTCTCCATCTGTGGATGACAAAATGGATGGTGCCACTGCTGCAGCTGGCTGTGAATCATGTCTGCTTCTGCAGAATTGATTCTATAAAAAATATTGACAGGCCAGTTTGAATTTTTTTTACTAAATCTTGCAGGTCTTAATGCAAATACTGTACTTCTAGGATGTTCTGTACATTATCACCAACAACAAAAGTTGTGTAAATTGCACAGGTAGGTGTCCAGGTGGGTCTTGAACGTCTGCAGAGGAGATTCCACCACCTCTCTGTGCAGCCTGTGCCAGTGCTCCGACACTGCACTGTGAAGAAGTTCCCACACACATTTGTGTGGAACTTTCTATGCTTCAGTTTGTGGTCATTTTCCCTCATCCTGTTACCACACACTGCTGAGAAGAGTCCGACCTTGTCCCTTTGCCTCCCACTCCTTAGATACTTACAGACTTAGATCAGATCCCCTCTGAGTCTTTTGTCAAGGCTGAACAGACCCAGGTCTCTTAGCCTCTCCTTGTAAGGGAGGTGTTCCACATCCTTTATCATCCTTGTAGCCCTCCACTGGACTCCTTTGAGGAGATCCTGGACTTTTTTGTACCAAGGAGCCCAGAACTGGACACAGTACTCCAGGTGAGGCCTCATCAGGGCAGAGTAGAGGGGGAGGATCACCTCCCTCAACCTGCTGGACATGCTCTTTTTAATGTACCCCAATATCTCACTGGCCTTCTTGACTACCAGGGCACACTGCTGGCTCATGGCCAGCCTGTCATCCATCAGGACACCCAGGTCCCTCTCCTCAGAGCTCCTCTCCAGCAGGTCATCCCCCAACCTGCATCAGTGCATGCAGTTATTCCTCCCTAGGTACACGACTCCACACTTGCTCTTGTTAAACCTTATCTGGTTTCTTTCTGCCCAACTCTCCAGCGTGTCCAGGTCTCACTGAATGGCAGCACAGTGTTCCAGTGTGCCAACCATTCCTCCCAGCTTTGTATCATCAGCAAAATTATGCACACATTACTGAAAACCTTTAGTTGTAGCTTTCTTTTACATGCTGTTCTTACATACTTTATCTGATTGTTCCCTTGGGATACCACTGATCCTCAAAGCAGTCTCCAAATGCTAATGCAGAAGATCTTTTCACCACAAGGTGGAGACTGATAACTAACATTGGACCATGCTTCATCAACATTTAGAGAGCCTGTCTGCAGAAGGCTTTTCAGACTATTTGTATTCCTAGGGGATGCAAGAACAAATGTGCCAAATTTTAGGATGAACCTCTTACATTTTTGATTGTTCCAGCTCTGGTGATATAGAAAGGACAATTTATGGATCTCATTCTCCGTTACTGTAAGTGTGTACTTAAGTATGTTGGAAAAAAATGCCTCTGTAATTGCCCTATATATCCACCAATCATAATAATCCTTGAGAGCGAAAACTTATTAGCACAAATAGTAGCCTTGCAATTCATGTCCTTACTTTTTTAACCACGTCATTTATCTTGAGAGTCTTGGGGCCTTTGTAGGACCTGGGTTTCCAGTGTACAAAGAGAAGTGAGTTTCAAGGACCTTTACCTTCAGGGCTCACAACCTTGAGATTATGCTTGTATGCAGACACATGTCCTGGTTTCAGCTGAGACAGTGTTAATAGCACGTGGATGTTTGGTTGTTGCTGAGTGATGGGAGTGTACCTGGGGCCAGACCAGGCCACTCAGTGGAGAATAGCCACTGTGGCCTTCATGAGGAGGCAACAGAGGGGCAGGAAGCAGCTTGAACAGCTGGCCTGAATTTGGCATGGGAAGGCCATAAAACTGTGGGGAGTTGTCTGAGGGGAGGCCGCTCCCTGGGGGTTGCTGGGTTTTGGCTGGCAGGTAGTGAGACATTGCTTTGCTGACAGGCCATCATATTGTTACTGTGTGTTGGTCAGAGTGTGGCAAGTGATTACACTGCAGATATAGCTGTAGATGGCTCCAAAAGTAATGCCTCTTATTTGTTTACATGGAAACCACAACAGTACAAAGAGAGCAGTAATACTATTTGAGAGAGCAAATTCTCAGCTACAAAACACTATTTTTTCAGGAGTCAATGCCATTAACTATGTTTTTTCACCAGCAATGAACAGGAGCCTGCATGCCTCATGTAAAAAATCTTCGTAAAAATCTGCACCAGTAGAAGTGACCCACTGTTCCCCAGATGCTACGATGGCATTGTTGCTAGGAAAATGTTCCCAGTACTGTCCCATCTTTTATCATCCTGAACAGGTGGAAGTCAACAGTCACTAAATCTGGACTGTATGGTGGATGTGATAGGCCAGTTCAGCCAAGATTGGCGGTGTGCTCCATAGTCTTTAAACAGGTATGAAATCCGTCATTATTGTTGCACAAGAAAGTCAGGTCAGAGAAGAAAACAGCCTCTGGAAGTTGGAGCCTTCAGCTTGTCAGCATCATGATGTAGAGGTTGTAGTTGATGATTTGTCCTGGTTTCAGGAAATCCAAAAGTATCTCTTCTTTTCCTATCCTAAAATACATCACTTTACCCACTGAGCGCTGTGTCTTGAACTTTTCCTTTGATGGAGAATTCACATGATGCCACTTCATAGACTACCTTTTTGACTCTTGCTTGCAGTGTTGGCACCACATCTCATCACTGGTAATTATGTGATTTGGAAAACTATCACCTTTAGCTGCTCACCACCTCACTGCACTCACATCCACTGTACAGTCTTCATAAATATGCAGTGTCGATGAATGTCAGTGGGTGCCATTTTTTTCTGCATGAAGGAATTCAGTGATGCCCCTTTGCTTCATCCGTAATTCCATGTCACATGCTGTTTTGTCAGACTGCACCTTTGCTGCTGTTTGTTGCATGGCAACAGAATTTGAACAGAGTATTGGTGGGAAGGTTCAACCTCTACTGCCATAGAACCATCTGCCTCTGTCATCATGAGTTAGCATAAAAATAGGAGGCATTACTTTTGGTGCAGAGCCAACATTTTTATCATTTTTATTTCTGTTTATTTCTGTTTTTCCCTTTTTGTCTTACTAAATATTTTTAGTCTCAACCCACGAGTTCTATTTTTTTTCCTTATTCTCTTCCTCATTGAGGGACCATGGAAATAACCTTTTTCAGTGCTAAGCTTTTGCTCTGCTGATTTAATCTTTTGAGGTTGAACAGGCTGTCATTTTCAGCCTGTTGAAGAAGTGGAACCTTTAAAAATACCTCCCTGCAGGAATGTACTGCTTCCTAGCCTAAACCAGGCGAGATGGAATCATTCTCAGACTGCTCACACAGGTTTAATTCTGGTAAACAGCAGTAACCACTGGTATGAGGATCAGATTTCTCCCACACACGAGGCCATTCACCGGGCCATCCCATCCCGACCACTTACTCATACAATGTGACCATGTTCTCAAAGTGTCTAGACCAACCTAATGTTGCTCCAAAGCTGAAATCCTTTTTTTGGCTGTTGTGTGGGCTTTCTAATTACCGCTTCCAAAGATGGAGCAGTGTTCTGCTTGTCTGCAACATGGAAGAAGGCTTGGAAGATGCCTGTGCATCTCTGTGATTTCTAGGCAGTTTTTCAGGGGCAGGCATTTCCTTGAGTTACTGAGAGTTCAGTTTTAAATTAATTGATCGTTTGGCCAGCAGAGATGCACGCAGTTGGATTTGCCTCTCTTACTTCTTTAAAAGCTGTCCATGTCATCCAAAACTCAGACTTGTGTTTGATGTCAAGACTTCCATGCTGTTCATCTCCTTGCTTGTTAGTCACTCTGAGATAACGAAGGAAAGAAACTTTGGCTGTGTTCAACTCCTTCCCTTGTTATTATAAAACAAAACAGAAGACGCATAAAAGCAGAAATTAAACTTCTCTAGTGTACTGTGATAGATGATATCCAGTGTCTATGACATGAAGAGTAAGTTGTGTAAAAGCGATACATAGGGAATGGGCAAGTATGGAGCGGGTCCCTTCCATCTCTTTCCAAATTACTGGTTTTCTTTCCTAAAATCAGAGGAAGCATAGTGACTTCAGTTTAGTCAGACTACTTAATGAACACATCCTCTTTGTAGTTGAGGTAAAGTTAACTGGAACTACCAGCACTAATTTAAGCAATCTTCTTTTTTTTTTTTTTTAACTATTTTAGGGAGTTGATTTTTATCATCTGCCTGGCACTGTATTTGTTACTGAAATCATTGTGCCATACTTTGTAAAAACCTAGAAACTAACATCCTGTACATGACACATCTCACGGGATGTTGCTTGCACTGTACACAGGAATCATAGATTTCCATCCTGAGACAGAAGGGACGCACAGGGTCATTGAGCGCAGTTCCTGGTTTGGCACAGGATTGTGTGGAAAAAATGGGAGGAAAAAAAAATGGGTGGGCAGTTTTTAGGAACTGGACTCAGTGATCCTTATGGGTCTCTTCCGACTTAGCATGTTCTATGATTCTTCCACAGAATTTATGTCTTGCAAGTGCTAAGAGTAATTGTTTGGAAATGGGCATGAGCTGTCAAAATGTTTACAAGCATTGAGCAGACTGAACTCAGAAAAAGCGAAGTAGTTCAGGAATTGTCAGTCATGAGCAAGTTAATGAGACTGAGTAATCTGAAAGTTTAAAACTACCTTCTGTGTCAAAGGGATGCTTGTTAAGGGTAAAAAAAAGAAGAATCGGTATTCCCCTATTTGTTCTCTGTCAAATTGTTTGAAATAGTCAGGACTGCAGGGAGAGGTTTTGGTAAGGTTTCTGTGTATTCTGAAAATAAGCCATGAGAGTGGTTAAAAAATCTGATTTTACCATTTCCCCTAAACAAAAAAGAAAGTGCTGAGCCATAAGTTTAAACTTTATTAAACACTCAGGTCAATACTAGTTGAGTAAATAGTGGATGTTTAGAAGACAAAATGAATTGCTCTACCATTCAACTGTTTTTGTTATGTGGAAGACTTAATGTGTTATCTTATTGGTCCCTGTATTGCATTCCAGACATAGTTCCCTTTGTCATGTTTTAGTGATGTGAGATTATCTAAATGCATCGTTATTAGCACAGTAGTTTTAGTACAACCATTCATGTCTTAAAGAAAGGTGTGAATAATGGTGGATTTTTTTTGATACCTTATTACTGAGATGAGTTCATGAAAATTAAGCCTACAAAATTTTTTAGCATTTTCTTGAGTAAAGCCGAATAATTAGAAAAAAAAATTGTAACTGTGGTGCTGTAAAAACCTGCTGTGTGTGTCCTGAGGTTGAGGTTGAAGTACATAGCCTTTAAGTAAGATCTAGGTATGTGTAGACTGCAGAGCCATGGGTTTGAAAAGTAAAATTGTTCATTGCCACATTTCATTGTTCCAGAAATGTGTTTGTCACGCTGGTTTGCAATGATTTCAGTTGCTGAAAAAGGGAGGAAGGATAAATACTGAAACAGCAGGCTGGGAGACTGTCTATAAGACCCTTAGATCTCATAGTGTATCCTGTTACACTTCCTTCATAGTACTGGTACGTTTTGTAAATTACCTAGCAGTGTTTTCTATTTATGACTCAAATTACACACACAGGTTGTTTTTTAGGTATTTTTTTTTCTTTTGCATTCAGTCTGATGTTGAAACAAAATTATATGTTTGGTAAAGGGCAGCTGAACCAAGTAACTGCTGCAGTGCCCTGGATAATAATAGGTTACTAAACAAGTGCTGTACTAGTCTGTTGTGCTTTGTGCAGTTGTGCTGCATTAGTACTGTATCTTAACTTTTTACCCATCTCTTTCTGTTTTCTGAAGACTACAGAGATTGTTAAAACCATCTGAAACCAAGTATGATTGTTGAGCATAAGGTGTGCCGTCTTACTTTGCAAAATAACCATGTACACTGAGTTTGTCCATGGAATATAATCAAAATAGCAATTAAATCCATGTTTTATGCGAGTTCTCTCAAAAGAATTTTTAAGAATACAGATTTTTAAAAGATGTGGTACATAGGATTTATTTTAATCCAAAGTTCTCTTTTTCCAGTTGTGAAAATTTGAGCATGATGAAAAAATGTCAGAGGAAGAACTGTAAGATAAAATCTCATTTCCTCTGGAAACATAAGTATATAAATACATCATAGTGAAAAAAATTTCTACCAATATTGAGAAGTAGGAAAAAAATGTTCAAATCCCAAAGTCAGAGTGTGCATTAAAAGCTTTATTTCTGTTTATTACCTGATGTAGTATGTAAAAAATGATGTTGATGGGAGATGTCTTGTAGGCATATTGGTTTTCGTAAGAGCTCAGGTTGTTTCAGCTTCTGCTCCATTTGTAAGAGCATCTGTGCATCTATTCATTGAACTCATCTGAGTTTCTTACTCTGTGAGAATTAACTTTCAATGGCGTTTGTGTGCACTTAATTATTTTAAGGCCATTTTTAAACATCTGGGAGCACTATGAAACAGAAGTTAAAAAGTGAAGTAAGGATTTCTTGAATAAAAACTGTTCTCTGGGTGTCACCCTTTGCAGCGTATTAGCAGAGAGACTTATAAATGTGAAGTACAGGTAAAGAGGGTATTTTGAAAGTGTTGAATGAATCCTTTGTTCTGAATTAGCGTTCCTGAAGTACTGAATTAGATGTGCCTTCGAGAGACCTATAGTAGTATTTTAATTAATCTAGTTCCTTCTTAGTTGAACTGTATGCATTCTCTCAGCCAGTTACTCATGTTATTGAGGGCAGGAGGAGGCAAGATAACTTGTTCTATAATAGAAAAAAAAAAGGCACAAACATTTCCATAAGTTGTTGAGAGCAATACTGCTGTGCCATGGGCTGAATCTGTTGCTTTGGGCTTTCTTGTTCTGTACATGCTCTGAACTTCACAAGAAAAAGAGAAAAGATCAGAAGCAGTACTTTCTTGTAGAGAACTTTTGCTGGAAGGCTTTTGGCCTGTCCAGTCACAAAAAGAAAGGGTCATTCTAGGAATGAGAAGCTGGCAGCATTTTTTACTGATACTGTTTGCTGATATATCCAACCAGTGGTTGTGAGCACAGCAAGATAGTGAGTGGTGTATTTCAGCAGTGGTGACAGGGGGTCGCCTCAACTGACCACTGGCTGGTGAAAAAATGAATGCTATTTAGTGCTTCTGTTTTGACTGCTAAGAAATCTGAGGAAGAAAGTAAGACTTTGTGACTAAGTAAAAGTAGCAGGTATTCATACCATAAGCTGGTGAACCTAACCATTTGGGAGGGATGGGGACTCGTGTTTCCTGAAGATGTCTCATTCTGACCCACATTAGTGTTCACATAGTAGGTAGATCTCATGGTTTGTATGGCTGTTTGTGTGCAGGGTGCTGCATAGTTAGACTTAGTATTTGGAGCCTGCTGGTTGAGCTGCAGATTCCTCTTGAGGGAGATGGAGGGGGAAGTCCACAAATGAATTAATCTGACTGTAGGTCAAGGACCACTAACACTTTCTTTCCCTTTACCAGATTTGGAGAGTGTCTCATCTTTGTGCTGTGCTGCAGCAGTAGTTCATTCACATTGGGCAGGTCTTTATTCAGCACCTCATGCCTGAGACACTGAGTCATGTGTAGACTGTGCAGACTATATTTAACTGTTTCATTTTAAAGTATTGTTCAGATAACTTGTGTTTGCCATGTGCCTCTAAAGTCATTGGTTAAAGTATCATGTAGTCCACTTAGTGTTGTAGAAGAAAAAGAGGCAAGAAGCAGCACTCTGTTTTTTGGGGGGTGATAGTTCTGTTCACACTTTTCAGTGGGTCTGAATGACTGAAGAAGCAGATTCAACAAAGGAAGTAAAAGCCCAGAAGAACAGATGTGCAGAGCCAGGTGAAACATTTACCTTGAGCCTCTGAGGGAGAAGGAGGGAATACTTTCTGTATGAGCTGTACTTAGTCCCTAGAACATGGAAAATAAGGAAGTGTAGAAAGGAGTGAAGATAAGAGAAGAAAGGAAGATAACAGAAATTCACAGCTGAAGTGATGCTTTCAACTTTTTTCTCTTCACTGTACAATTTTCAGTTACAGCTGAAGTTTTTCTTGCTGAATGGTTTAGATCCTCCTGGAGATTCTTTGAACCAGTCAAATGATTTAGGTGTGTTTTCTTTCAGTTTTAAACCTATAATAAGTGCCTCATCTGGGGAGAGTTCATAGCCAAATAACAGGTGTGAAATGTCATTTTAGTACAATATACCAGATATGTGAATTGTTGTGTACATGTTTTTGTTGTTGTTGTTTCTTTTTTAAATAAAAATCAGAAGTAGTGTGTGCAAATATGAAGAACACAGTTGAAGAACATTTAATGAAGAACATTTTCTTGCTAGACTTCAAATCAGTGCATGTAGAACATCATCTCAGACTTCAATTTAGTTTGTTACAGTCTATCTGGGTTATTTGTTATTTTTGTCATTGATGCCCTGCTTACTTTGTCTGTTAATATGGTAACTTTTCTTAGGGGGTGTTTTTGTTTTTTAAGAAAAAAGCTAAGTAAGAAGTACACACAACAGCTTAAGACTGTGACCTACAGTGATTTGTTTTGTCATATTGTTTTATGGTAGAATTGATTCAAAATGAACAGATTAAATGCAGTACAAAAAAACAATGTTTTAAGACCCTAGGCAGTGTTAAGTAATAGAGAAAATCTGGATATTGTAATGCTATTTACTGATACGTTCAAGCAATCATAAAGCAAATGGTTATTGTGTAAATGTTACAGCTAAACCACACTCTGATCTGTTCTAACTGGAAGCCGTAATGTAGTAGTTACTTCTTCTAATGAGAAGATAGATAATTCCTCTGTACTTATTCTTTCTTAAAAATACAAAAATTCTTTTTGCTGTGGGCAGAATGAAGGCAAGCTGTTCAGTATTTGCCTCGTAAATGTTAAATGTTAAGAATTGCTTCTGTCTGGTTTTAAAGTATATGGGAGCCTTTCATTAATATTAATACATATATATATTCATCTGTAGTTTTGCTTCTTTGCTTGATTATAACCAGGACTTTTCTTTTTTCTTCAGGGAAACTGTATCAATCTGACCGATGCCTTGACTCTGTATGAAGAACAACTTAGTAGGCTTTATTGTCCTGTGGAGTTTTCAAAAGAAATTGTGTGTGTTCCCTCCTATATGGAATTGTATCCTTAAAGACTGAGAAAACGTAGAGAATGTGTACTAATAAATCAAGCAAGCCTAGATGGCTTGGAGGTAATGAACTTGAATGCAAGAAGGCAGTTCTACCTTCAAAAATATTAATATAATTCATTCACTGTGAAAAACCTGCAGTTTTATTTTGCATGTAATTTCAGGAATTATTTTTTAAAGGTGCCATAAATTCACAGGTGGGAAAATCGTCAGCACCTTTCAAGATTAGGCTGTTTTTCTTCATGTTTGCAAGTATTGTCAGTTGTATTGTTTATGCAGTGTAAAATGACATGGCTATAGTATGCAAGGTGCTTTTTTTTCTTTTGAATAATACATATAAATATTTCTAGTAAGTGTACAGACATGACATTTTTAACAAAAATATTGTTTAAAATGGCCTTTAAATAGATAGAACTGAGCTTGAAAGTGAACAGTACTTCAAGAAAAATGAGGAAGGTTTTTTTTAGTTTACTTTTTCTGACTGAATTAAGAACTTGATGGTGCAAGAATAATTTATCTTGATGACTTCAGATTAGCCCAGAGTAAGATGCATATTAAAAATATTTTCAATTCTGACTTTAGTTTGGTTTTGTACCTCAAATAGCCCCTTATGTGTACCTTGGACTTTTATCATCTTTCTTGAAACTTAGATTTCCAATTAGAAGGTGGTATTTATCCAGCTGGAAAATTATACCTACATGCTACTTCATAGATGACTGAGAAGTGGAAATTTGCGTTGTGACAATAATTAAAAACTACAGGTTTTATATCTTATTTCAGAAAATGGCTTACAGTATTCATTTAGATTCTTGAAACCTCTTGAGCAGTTGAATGAATCTTATGACTTAATGCAAATACGTGTTTTCATAATCTGACAAAAAAATAAGTTGTATGGATACCTGAATGCAGCCAAAATGCTAAGCAAGCTTGTCGCATTTTATAGTTATTTTCTTCACCTGCTTCCAGAATAGTTGTGTGTAATTGCTGCTTGAAATATTGTTTTTCCAGTGTTGCTGTGGGGCTCATTTGAAATTCAAGTATCTATTGGCATAAAAAAGAACTTTAAAAGGGTATGTGTCCGTGAGGTCTCTACTATGACCCTGTACTGAACATGCAGACTCCCATCTGGAGTGTGACCTCACTGTGTGAACTGGAGAACATGTATCTTTACATGAGTTTACTTTGGTTATATTAAGTTTTATATTCCAGAAATCTGTGACTTACTCACCTGCTGTTCCTGTAGTTCTGAAAAAATGTCCATGTCTCACTCTCTCATCTGCTCATTTGGAAGCTGCTGGAATTACGTAACTTTGACCTCTCATGTGCTCAACATGGCAAGAATGTTCCTGAGATCAGTTGTCCTTGCTGACAGGAGCATCCTCAGAGAATCATGGCTTGGACATAGCTACTGCATGACTGTGTTGAAGCTGGGTCCTTCTCCCAGCAGAGGAGGAACAGAGATTACTGACACAGCTCATAGTTTGTAGTTTCTTCTAGCTTAGTCTAGGTGTATGAAGTTCTGCTTTTTGAAGTGTTTGGACACCCGAGGCCAGCATCACAGAAGACTGCACAGAAAAGTCTAGGCAAAATTTGGGTGTGTCTACTGAAGTGAACATTCAGCATAGCTCTTGTTGGGGTATTTGAGATGTAGTAAACAGTTAAACATTTGCCTAGTAAGATATTTGGACACTTCAGTGTTCAGTTGCTGGGCATTTCGTTATTTATTGTGTGGTCATGTCTGTTATAGGAATTCACAAATTATTTAGCTGGATGTTATGTTCTTACTGGAGCTTCCTACTTGGCTATCCAGAAGGTGAGTGAGGGGGATTCCAATTTGGTGATCAGAGACTTAGAGTTTTAGTTGCTCTTCATGAAGTGCTTCTGTAGTTTGTTCAGTGGTTGCAGTGCATAGTGCACAGCCTGAAAATCTGCAGCAAGGATTAGAAAATGGCTTTGCAGAGGACTTCAGTTTCAGTGGGACTGGCATTCTCTTTTGAACTGCTGACTAAAGAAGAGCATCCAGAGAGATTTTGCTTTTGAAGTTATCTATCCCATTTCTATGAGCTGTGAGCTTTCAGAATTGAAAGATAAGTGAAAAGAGCTATTTCCATTTTTAACTTTGTACTATATAGTTGTTTTTTTTCCTTGACTGCTTATTTTCTCCAGGTGGGTGTTCTACACTATTTGGAAGAAACAAACTGAAGTCTGAACATCAAGATTATTCTAAATGTACATGCTACGTGAAGCATATAGGCCTGCCGCATGGTGCATATTGGCATCTGGAAACTTTAAATTATGCTGTAGATGATCCTGAAACTTAGTCATGCTATTGATTGTGAATTCTTTAAATGTTTTTTTATTGTTATTTTAATTTAAAAGCAAATGAAAAATGTATATTTTGATGAGCTAGGGTGTTATTTTTGAAAGTCAACTTAAAGATGAGTAAACAGCAGAACTATATAGCTGCTGAATGCACTGAACCTTTAGAATGTGATCGTTTTTAGTTTTTGTAGATCTTCACAAACTTGCTGATTAAAAAAGACATCTTGAGCATTTCATCCCTGAAGGTGGTCCATGGAGCTTGTTTTTTTTTGTTTGTTTTCGACCAGATTATTTTCTTTAATCTGTAATGCTTTTCGAGGATGGAGGGCTTTTTTCTTTGATAGTTAAAATTTAATACTGCAGTGTTTCCATTTAGAGAAGACAGGCATAACAACAAAAAAAAAACAATGGGAGGGAGTGGAATGGGACCTTCTGAAAGGATACCCCCAAATCCTTCATTGCAAAGGGAATAAAGCTAGAAAGTTAATTTTAAACCTTATTTACTGTAGTTTCCTTTGTTTATCAGATTGCTGTCATCTCTTCTGCAGGAGAAAAGAGTTCTTGACCTTTCACCTCATGGACATCTTTAGCTGCCACCCTAATTGATTATTTAGATTTTGATACGGATGTAATAGTAGTTTATTGAGGTACTTGGAACTCTATCAGCATGAAATTTAAGGCTGATATCTCACTACAATGCAAGAAATTAAGTGTATTAAGGTTCTTGTGATACATTCCTCAGGCTCATGGGAAACACTAGGTTCTTGAAGGAAAGATCACTTAACAGGGGAAAGAAATATGGGTGTGATCTAGATTCATATGCACCAGTATTTCTTGAAAGTTTTGGAGCAAATAGATAGACTTCAGTAGGATAAGTCCAGCTTGTATTTCTTTAGCCTGACCACACTGTGTGGGGCTCTTGCTGAATTATTCACTTGCAATTTAAAAATCTGGAAGTTAGGTTGCATTGTAGTTTTGTTCTGAGAGAGAAAACATTTTTCTTAAATTGTTTATCATGTTGTCATAAAAGTTATATTTTTATAAGAATGTTCTTATGTACTAAAAGTTTGCTTTCAGTGTTCAAAAGACTCTACTTCAGAGGAGATAGGAAGGATATAACCATTCTGTACATTTCTGTACATTACCAAGATAGAATAAAAAGTACACTATCCCAAAACATAATTATGTTTTTCCTTCAACACTTAGTATTCATATTTTCTTAGTTTTGTTGGAGGGAGTTATCTTTTTCTTTTTCCCCCACATAACCGAAACAATACTGTTCATGAAAAAGAATTACACTCCTAGGATCTGTATTCTTAATACATAAAGAAGAGTTTTGCTGCATCCCATACGTGTAAACTGTTGATGAAATTGGAGTGACCCGTGTGGAATTTGATACTGGAAAAACTTGTAAAAATGTACCCTTTATTTCATATCTACAGCTGTACTGTTAAACTGCTTTCAGTTTGGAGAGCCAAGAAGTGTTCTCCTGTCTTATTGTTTCAAGCGATTATAGGTAATGCTGATTCTTAGGTACACATGGGTCACAGTTCTTGGCCTACAAACTGTGTATTCAGAAGTACCACCAAAGAGCGGATCCTCCTTTGGAACAGGAGGAGAGATGAGTACTGAATGCTTTATCTCTAATTTCCATCCCCTTTTATTCCATCCCCTGTTATCCATCCCCTGTTATTGCCTGTGACCTAGTAGTAACGCTTTGTTTATGATACAGGACCATGATGAGTATACTGTGTAGGTACAAACAAATTCAGATGTCTTATAAGCAGTTATGTGTACCCTTAACTTGGCTAGCATGAATATTCTCACTGATCCTCAAGTGCGGTTACCATGTAGGTGGTATTAAGCACACAGGCATTCACTAAGACAGGGCTTACAGCATGTTTGTTCCAGAGTGAGCTTGGTAGATCTAGAAGTCAGTCATAACAAGTAGGTGTGGGTTGTTTTTTAGCAAAGGCACTTGTGAACTGGAAGATGACTTACTATGCTTGCTGGCTTGCTGTACCAAGGCTAGCACTGTGTTTAGCAGAGATACTTCCTGAACAGAAATGTTGGGTGTGCAGGGGTGTTCTGTAGTCCCCTGTCATGAAGGGACTTGAATTAGGTTTTCGTAGGTGAGAGTCAGCAGTGCTTTCAACTGATAACAGTGAAGAGATTTGGGGGATTTTTTTTTTAATCTTTCTAATGTAGGATTTTTTAAGTGATAGTTGTAGTATAAAGCAGTTCAGCAAACACTGAATATTACCTTTTACTTTTAAGTTGCTGAATTGATTCTGAGCAAGTATATACACACTGTCAGTTTTTATTTATTTGTTGCTGTAGTAGAGGGTTTGTTTTGTTTTGTTAAGAGAAGGAGAAGAAACTGCTTTGTGTAAGGATTTTCAAAAGCAAGCTGCAACAGCTGTTTGGTTTTCCATGTTTAAGGCCAGTTAGGAGTAGCTATCATTGCTGCACTATGTATGCAAACAGTTCCTGAGATGCAGTTAACATTAGGATTTTCTGAATTATTCTTTGCACTAAATGCTGCTTCCACCTAGAAATGTGACTTAGATACTTAAAAACTTGATTGATGATAATGTGTGCAAAGAGAAGACTTCTGGCTTTGTATCTACTGCATCAGCGCAGTGCACGTGTTAAAATAAAGGTACACTATTACTGCTTGTGTGTGGGTTTTTAAATGCATGTGGATTCAGTGCTAAAGTTAATGGGTGTATGATGCTTACCATTGTAACTAACATAAAGACACAGAATGGTCCTTTTACAGAGTATCTTTTCATAGAATCACAGAGTGGTTTGGGGTGGAAGAGATCTCAGAGCCACCCCAAGTCCCAACCCCTGCTGTGGGCAGGGCTGCCCCCCACCAGCTCAGGCTGCCCAGGGCCCCATCCAACCTGGCCTTGAGCACCTCCAGGGACGGGGCACCACAGCTTCTCTGGGCAGCTGTGCCAGCACCTCACTGCCCTCTGAGGAAAGAATTCCTGCCTAACATGTTAAAGTTTTCTGTCTCTCACAGATTATTCAGCTCAGTTATTTTCCGCATAATACATGCTTGGATAAAGTGCTGCGTGGTGTGGAACAGCAGTGATATTTGCAGTACAGGGGATCAATTCAGGCTTCAGTGGTTTTTTGTTTTTTTTTTTTTTTTTTTGTAGGAAAAAATTAATTTACTGGGGAATTCTTTAGAAGTTAATTTTTTGGAGGTCTGTAATCTGTTTCTTAGTTTTTCTGCTGAAGTGGTAAGTTGACATTGGGTGGTACAGAGAAAATACAGAAATGAGACATTAGGAATGATGCAAAATTTGGAACAAGTTTAGAAAGGGAAAGAAAGTTTTAACAGGATGGGCAGATTGAAGTCATTAGTGTGGGCTGCAATTCAGAAAGTAATAATGTCATACTACAGTGTAAGGATGTGACTTCAGAGGAAGACTAGAGATTTACATAAATTCCAGCTAACTGGGAGGAAATGCGCATACATTTCCCTTAAGTACAGTGGTAGCAAATGACTTGAGAGATGGAGAAAAGAAAGGGGAAGGTTGTAACTTCTTAAGAAAGCGTCTTGGTTACAGACACAGAGGGTAGGATAGAGAGTCATTTTAGATACCTACATGCACAACAGGGAAGATGGTTAGGTGTCTTGCATTTTTATTTTTACCATTTGGGATTTGAGGTGTTGACAACTTGCTGGAAGGAATAAGGCGATGGGAGATGTGAGAGGGGGAAGAGTGCTCGGTTTCTTATTTTAATTTAGAAATAGGAGATTGCAGATGGTGTTGCCTGAGGGCAATAGGAGAAAGTCGATAAAGCCCGCAGGGAGAAAAAGGAGTATTTGGAATCTTTGAAATGCTGAAGGAGCAAGTGAGAGAAGTAGCAGTAAAGGAGCAGAATACAGGGATGATTCATAGCACGGAACAACATAGGGCTGCCTTTTTGGGATGTGAGAGGTAATCCTTGCTTTAGGAACCAAGTGAAGAAGTTCATACAGTGTTGGTACATTTGAGTCAGCTTGAGCTGCAGAGGTAGAAATAGAGGAAGTAGGAAGGGAGGAAGAGAGGGGATGTGCTTTATGATGAAGTGTGATGAAAGGTACACCTGTGTACACCTGTGCTGTCTTGCAAAAAGGGTTACGTCAAGGGAAGAAAGGATGCAGGAGCAGTTAAGATGGGAAGCATCTGGGGGTATAATGAGCCAGGAGGATGAACCAGCAACCAGACTGTGCAACTCTGCTCTCTTCAGCTCATGGAATTGTGAAAACAAATCTGAAGTGGTAATGCTATGAGAGCAAAACAAAAGCCTAAACCAGAAAGTGCTGCTACAACATCTGCAGGGTTTTTTTTTTTTTTACTTCAAAGTAGCATGACAACTTCACTGTATATAATTTGACAGAACAGTAAGTTTCATGACCTCAGTGAGCACTGTACAACGCATAGTGCCATATTGCCTGTGGAGCACTGTTACTGCGATTTACTTAGACCCAAAGATAAAAATGTTATATTGATGTAAAATGGATCCTGATATCTGAGTAACATTTGTATACCCAAAGACAAGTATCAGTGGCACTGTAAAGCGAGAGTCTTAGCAGATGAGACTAGCAAAGCTAAGTGTGTACAGTTGTGTGAAGCCTTGTCTGGTTTGGGTAGCTGCTAATGTTATCTAATGCTTCCCCGTTTGACTCTATCCTTCAGTTAATTTGTTTAATTTGTTGAAAAGAGAGTATTTTATTCTGTGTCTTGTCCAGATTCTGCTTCCACTTCACACTGGGACATCCTGGGAAATTACTTGCTAATGATCAGCTTCTCTTGCAGCACTTTGATGTATTTTTGATGACTTTTTGTAACCATTGGTTAGTATTTGGAATGAAAGGATGACTGCAGATGAATTTTTCAGGCAACAAGTTCTTGATGGTTCATCATTTCAAAACACCGGTGAAGGCTAACAGAATCATAAATGGAATGAACATTAAGTTCTGTTTTTTAATAAGGATTACATTCTTTTTGAAGATTTTACCTGTGTCATGTTATAAAAAAAAGTTTCTGCTGCTTTTATGACATTCTTACTGTATGTGTAACAGCTAAATACTAGGAGCAGGAAGGTATCCGTAGTTGGATTTAAGGCAGTCATGTGTCTTAAGAAGTTAACACTTAAAATGTGCTTCAAGTCTACTTTTTGTTCTTGTCCTAGGTAGTGAAGTCCTATGTGCCTGTAACCTGTGGTGGCTAGTAACACCACTGCCTGTGTGAAAGGAGTGTACTTAACACTGCAGCAGGGATTAGGCAGTGCTAAGGAAAGGAGAGACAACTTTTGTGGCTCCCATGTGTCTGTAAGCAGAATAAGTTAAATGAAAAAGTGAGGGCAGCCTGTGGTCATACAGCTGGTGTACACCTGCAGCTGAGCTTTGGGCATGCTCATTGTACTTGCCACTTCTCTCATCTGATTCTTCACCTTTGCAGGTACAAAGTGAGCTTGGGGAAGGCTTCCACTTTACTAGGAGAGCTAATGGTTTTAATGATGGGTGGGAAGGTCCTGTGCTTCCACTGTGTGTGTTTTTGTGTTTGAGACACTGTATGGAGTGTTAGCCAGGAACTGATAAAGATATCTCAAGAGCTGAAGGCTGACCCAAGCTAGTCCAGTCTTACAGTGCTCAGGAGGTGGGGATAGTGCATGGAGGAATGCAGTATGCTTATCAGATACTGAGCAACTCGTTCCTCCTCTCACGTACACTGAGTGTCAGAACTCCAAGCTGTCACTTGCACATCCAGTAATGCACAGTGTCAGGTGGCAGGGCCACAATCCAGCAACCCCTTTTATGATCTTTACTGCTTCTAACAAAAATGATTCTTAGCATAGAGGTACCTTGCTACTGGCTTAGAGCCCCGATGATATATTTGATCTGGGAATTGAGTATGATCTAAACCAACAGCGAGTCAAAGGGGATGTTGCTGTGCTTGTGTGTTTCCAAGCTGTTTGCACTCGAGCACTGACTGCACACTCTGCCTCTTGCTGCATTGTGGGGCAGGTGCTATGTTTCTCTGCTAGTGCTGTGGAGCAGTGGGCACTGCTCACTTGGGTTTGTTTGGAGGCTGTTTTGGTGCAAGCTGTGGGTGGTGCACCTTTGGCATAAGAAAATACAGTGATACTGTAAGTGACTGAGAAGATGGCAAGGGTGAGAGACAGCACTCAAGGTAAGCAGAGGAAGGGGCAGCCTCATTAATTCTGAAGAGTCCCAACCATTTTTAAGCTGCTGTCCACTCAGCCTGGACATGTGAAAATACTGATTTTGGAAGTTCCATCTGTAAGACATTAAATCAGATGTTGTTCAAGACAACAATTAAAAACTTGAACTGCTGCTTATTCCTTTTGTATACTGTGTATGTTTATTCCTTTGGTCATGCTACAACTTTGGTAAGAAATTGCTCGTGCAATAGATGTCACTGGGTTTGCGGAGTTCTTGTTTCCTGAGTCTGAGTTTCTATTTCTAGATGTGTCACAAATGCACATGAATGTGCAGAGATGTTTGAAAATTTAATTAACCTGAATTTCTCAAAGATGGAGAAATTTCAGACTTCTTGACTGAACTGGATGTACTCTAAAATACACTCAACCTGCTTCCCAAGGCTGCAGCTCATGTGAAGGGGTTGCTGTGTTTGCATTTCTCCTGCTAGCTTGTCCACGGGGCCTTACGGTCCCAGCCATCTTCTCTATGGCCTGACCTCTTCCTTCTCACCCTACATCAGCTCCTCTTCCTTGAGACCCACAGCTCATCTCTAAGTTAGAAAATAAGCCAGAAGAGCTGTGAAAGGGGCTGGGGAACTGATCCCACTGCAGCTGCACTGCTGATGTGAACAGATGAGAAAGTAATCTGTGTTGAAACCAAATCTGGTTCGTTGTGTTGCCAGACAAACAGTTGTGCGACAGATTTGTGTGCTGTGCAGGTGTGGGAAATGGTGAGGGCAAGTAGAAAATGCTCAAATGAAGGCTGTAGCATCACAGTGTATCCCTGCTTTAGAAATGCAATGGAGGAACTGCTAAGGCAGGTGCTCCTTGACTTTCTTTCTTATTATTGTTTTCCTCTGTAATCACATCTACTGAATCACTTCAGTCATCCAGAAATCACAGAATTATAGGGCTTGGAAGGGACTTCTAGAGAGAGTCCAACCCCCTGCCAAAGCAGCTCCCTAACCCAGGTTGCACAGGTAGGCATCCAGGTGGGTCTGGAACATCTCCACAGGAGACTCCACCACCTCTCTGTGCAGCCTGTGCCAGTGCCCCGTCACTGCACTGTTCTGTGAAATCTTTGAAGAGTGAGGATTTCTGGGAGAAGCTAAAGGTGATCCAGCAGGAGCCACATGCTACTCTCTAACTGAAACACAGCTTTATCTGCAATTTCCGTGGACGTGGCTTTTGGGGTTTTGTGTGCACAGTTTTTGATTGTTTTTTATTAACCTTCACACCTTCAAAACTTTCAAATCACATTCTGCTTTTGGCAGTCATTTGGGTCTCCCAGATCATTTCAGGTAAATGGTCTGATGTTGTTCTTGGAGATTAGGTCAAAGATGGTGAGAGCAGCCTGCTCTAGATCTACAAACATTTCCTTGCCAGGAGCTGGTTTCAAGAACAGCCTTTGTGAGAAGAACTGCAGCTGGTGTGGCACACCAAGCTGACTCCTTTTGTCCAGCAGGAGTGCAGCTCTGTACCCAACGTTTTGACTTGTGAGAGTGAAGGAATGTGGGCTAGTTCTGGGTGATGCTTGTGGTCTGGCTGCTCAGCCCCTGCTTGGCTGTCTGACAGAGTGTGAATTACTTTTTCCAGCAAGTGGCAGAAATCTGGCCTTCTTTGAGCATCCAGTTGTGAACAAGTGGCACCCAAATACATCTGAACTTCAGACACGCTGAAATACATTTTATGTCCTGCCAATCGAAATTTAATAGCGTCAGATCTTTTGCATTACCTGCAGAGGGTGTTTTTCATTTGGTATTATATGTAACTTAAAATATGTTTACGTAGTTGCTTTCATCCCCAGATATAGTGAAGAAAAAGAGATGGCATGCCACAAAAGATTTTATGACGTGAAGCTGAAAACACGTGATTCCTCTTAAGAGCATGTTTTCTGAAGGCAAAGGCTGTAAGAGAATAATCACAGTCATAGTATGGAAGGTTGGAAGGGGCTGTGACTTTTTCTGAATGACACGGGCTGAAATGTTTTCAGTCATTCCTGATAAACCAGTTCTGATTCTCAAAACGAGAGAAAACAAATTAGCAAAGGCCAGCAGCTCAGTGCTAAACTGACATGCTGAGCTGCTTTCTCTCAGACTGCTTTTCTGCTCAGGAGGTGAGTAGGAAATTCCCATTGTGTATCTTAGCCCAGACAGTCTCGGTGTGAAGACTTCTTCTCTGGTAGAGGATATGGAGTTACAGAACCATAGAATACCCTTAGCTGGAAGGGACGCACAAGGATCATGGAGTCCAACCCCTGGCTCCACTCAGCACCACCCCAAATCCAACCCTATGTCGGAGAGCATCGTGCAGACCACTCCTTGAACTGCGGCACTCGGGGCCGTGCCCCCTGCCCTGTGCATCCTGTGCCATGCCCACCGCCCTGTGGTGCAGAGCCTGTCCCTAATCCCCGGGAGCTGCCTCTCCCTGATGCAGCTCCACGCTGTTCTTGTGGGCTCATATTTCCTCTCATTACTTGGTGCTTCAAACTCTGTTGCTTGTGAAGGCTATTATATCTCTAGTTAATTTTTGGGAAGTATTGCCTGGCTGTAGGTGTTTTCCCAGTGAAAGCTGATACTGTTATTATTCCATGGTCAATCTTACTGCTGTGCATATTGCAAGATGCTTATTCTATCACTTTATATTAAAACCGTCATCTTGGTAAGAGGTTGGCTCGCATGTAGCTGTAAAATTAGGTAACAAATGCCCCACTTTAGCCACCCAGCTGCACCCAGGAAGACGCTGATCACAATTGCACTAATCTCAAAGATCTGAGCAGAAATCTTCATTTTAGTGACAGTTTTGCAGTCCATTTTTAACCCTACCAGGGAAAAGCAGTGACAACGAATCAGCACTAACGTTTTCATCCTGCTGCCTCCTATTGGAGGGAAGGCTCTCAGCAACTGTGTGTTTACATAGTCAGAGCTTCCCTTCAGATTTTCATTATTACATTTGTACTTCTTCTGGCCAGTGAAGGCTAAGACAGAAAAAATCTAATGTTATTTTAACTATACCACTGTTTCTATTCTTTTTTTTGCCCTTTCCAAACAGAGGAGTGAGTGTTAAGTTATTCTGTTCAGAAATAACGTTTGACATTTTTGCTTATGCCCCTTCCAAGTCCGTGCTCTCCTCATGCAGATTTGTTCTGATACCAAAATCTGAAAAGTATTCCAGAATACCTTCTTTCCTACTGCAGTATATACAGAAATGTCACACACAAAAAAAAAAAAAAAAAAAAAAAAAAAAAAAAAAAAAAAGAAAGAAAAAAAAAAGAAGATCACCACATGCTTGCCTTTGTTCCCAGATAAATCCTCTACCCAGGCCTGGCAGTAAGCCAGAAGCTAATACTATTCATTTCCAGTGAAATGAAAATATCAAGTGCTGACTTTAAGAAGTGTACATGAATATAGCAAATCGTTCACGTGACTGTCCACAAGTTTCACTGAAAGTTATGGGGTTTTTTTAATCCGGTCCAGTTATAAATCCACAAAAATGTAAGGCAGTGACAAGTCTGTGTTTCATAACCTTGTGTCAATAGAGAAAAAAAAATCCAACAGAAACAACAACAGGAAAAAGAAAGAAAAGCACAAAGCTTTATTTTAAATAGAGATGTTGGAAACTTCAGGAAAGGGCTGTCAGGAACATAGCAATTTGGTTTGTAAAGATAATTATATTTGGCTCCACTTTGGTTCTTGAGGATTTCTGTGACTTGAGGAAAACAGATGTTTAGTTTTCATGATTCTGTCCCGTGGGGTCTGGGTTTGTGATTTCAGTGTGACGTGATGGTGCCTACCCTTTCTCAAGACCTTCATCAAATGTTCTCCTGAGGTGTTGCTGAATGTCATTATGGGACATGGATGCAATCACTGAAGTAGCACCAAGACTGCTAATAGGCAAGTTGCTACAAATGTCTCTAGAAATACCATATTGCCATGGGATGTTGGATTTAAGACCTCGTATTTGACGTGGGATTCTTCTGGCTTTAATCTGTGTGCAATGTTAATTTTAATTTCATTTTGATGTTGTAGAGAGGAAAAAGTAAAATGCATTAAAATTAATTTCAGGTTGTAGCAATACCTGGAAGAGCAGATTTTTTGCCATCTGCTTTTCCTCTGAGAGCACAGCCAATGCTAGTGTGCTTTCCCTGCCTCCGCCCTTCCTCCCACAGCTGTGCTCAGGAACCTTTGATCTTCACAGCCCACCTCAACCAGATTTGACAGAGGGGATTTAGACTTTAAGATACTCAGCTCTGCAAACCTTTTTGCCAGGATGGAAAAGTCTATTCTTTCTGTTACCAAGGCTCCAACATGTGTATTGCCCTTGGTCAGTGAAGGAGAATCTGCCCTGTGGAGGGACATGTAGACAGACATCTGTATGTGAGAACTTTGGATCCAGAGGAGAGCTGCAAAGATGATCAGAGGACTGGAGCACCTCTCCTATGAAGAAAGGTTGAGGGAGTTGGGCTTGTTCAGCCTGGAGAAGAGAAGGCTCCAGGGAGACCTCATTGCAGCCTTCCAATACCTAAAGGGAGCCCATAAACAGGAAGGCAATGATTTTGTACATAGTCTAATAGTAATAGGACAAGGGAGAATGTGTTTAAACCAAAAGAGGTTTAAGTTAGATATTAGGAAGAAAATTTTTACTCAGAGGATGGTGAGGCACTGGCACTGCCCAGAGAAGCTGTGAGTGCCCCATCCCTGCTGCTTCTAGAGTTAAATGTGCACTGCTATGCTAATACTTTTGGATAACCAAGCATGAGAGTAGGCAGGAGGCACTTTGTTTGCAGTGGTAATCTTCCTTCTCTGAGAGACAGAAGAGCAGAGCTGGGCCATTTCCTGGGTGGACACAGAAAGCAGCCACGTGCAACTCTGGTGGCTCTTCTTTTTTGGTTACATCTGTTAGTGAATAATAGCCCATTACACACCTGAAGATTCGTCCAGGAGGCTCAAACCCTTTGGAAACCAAGTGTCCTTACTTCTACTGTTCATGTAAATCATCTTTACATTGAAGTCAGTAACTAAATATCTGCACGGGAAGTTATTAAAGCTCTTGTGAGTCTGATGCAGTATTTTAAAGAAGCCATGGATAGTTCTGTTTTGTGTATACTACTGCACCTACAACTGTGGTCATTGGAAGTACCACATTTCTTAGCAGTGTCTTTCAGTGCAAAGTTAGTTCAGATAAGCAAAGCCAAAATTTTCATAGAATTGTAGAATCACATAATGGTTTGGGTTGAAAGGGACTTTAAAGATCATCGAGCTCCAACCCCTGCCATGGGCAGGGCTGCCCCCCAGCAGCTCAGGCTGCCCAGGGCCCCATCCAGCCTGGCCTTGAGTGCCTCCAGGGATGGGGCACCACAGCTTCTCTGGGCAAGAAGATGTGCTAAGATACTGTCAAATATTTTGTATGTATTTTAATTGCCAGCTGCCATATCTTTCTGCATTCCACGTTAGTGTGCACAGTGGGAACAGACCCCATATTTAATCTGTACTGTGGGATGACAGATGAGGAGGAGAGTATGCAGAAGTGATGGATATCCATAAAAGCACTTAAGAATAGTGTGAACATGACCTTTAGGAGAAGTGTTTTTTGTTTAGCTATAATTTAATCCTCTTCTTAAAGAAAAATTGCCGGAAGGCCCAATGCAGTTCTCCTTCTTGCTTGAGAGCATATGCATTGTTTCATTAAAGTGCCTTTTCAAAAGCAGCTCTCAGAATGCTTGCAAACTTGAGTGGTTTAGCTTTAATCATCCCAGATGTTGGCTTTCAAAGCAAGTCGCTGTTTGGTCTGGTTACAAGCACCTTTTGGTCTGAGAAAGCAATGTTTCCTGCAACAGGGACAAGTTCTTAGAGTAAGAAGAACAGCTTAGCCTACTTGGAGTAATAATAACAATAATAACAATAACAATGAGAAAATTATTTGGGGAATTAGAACTGTAGGGGGACAAAGTTTTCTGCTTTGCAGGGTGTTTCCTCCACGTTTGCGGCTGTATGGAAGATGTTTGTAGAAAAGTTTGCCACCAGCAATGTTCATAGCCTGTTGACTCTGTACGGGGTCTTAATTAATGACCCACATTCTCACAGCTGCAGTGAGGCCCTCTGTGATGTTACTGCACCAGTGGAAAACAATGGAGTTATATATTTCCAGCTGTCTCTCTGAGATGAATAAAGCAACAATTCGTCCCAGAGTATGGCTGCTGTTGGCTGCAGCATGGAAATTTTGGGGGTTTTGTACCCAAGAGTATTGATGTAAGATTCAGAGATCTAAGGACAAATGGTCAAGCTGTCTTCAAATGCAATGTGCTGTTTCTTTTTTTCGCAAGGACGTTGTATGTACTTAGAACCCAGTCAGCCAGTTCTGGCTGCAACAGCTGCGTAGTTGCAAAAACAATTCAAGTCTCCATGATGGAACACCTGGAAGAAAATGAAATGCCCCCGCACACTATGAAGCCAGCATAGAACCTCTGACCATAACTTTTCAGGTTCTGCTTTGTGCTTTTCTACTGATGGCACTCAATCTGCATCTGCCTGGGTGGTTATGTCTCCTACAGCGTGGTATGACTGTGTGCTAAAAATGCTTGATAGGCATCATCAGAGCTGTGATGCTTGGACTGCAAGATGCCTCTGTCAAATTTAACTTATTCATGTGAGACAACCTTTGCCTCTGAGAGGCAAGCCCTGAATGCATACCATGAGGACAGCATGGGAGGAAATGCCCTCTGTGTCTAACACTGGAAACAACAGAACAAGGAGCAATGGGCACAAACTAGAACACAGGAAGTTCCGTACTAACACAAGGAAGAACTCTTTCACTGTCAGAGTGACACAGCCCTGGAACAGGCTGCCCAGAGAGGTGATGGAATCTCTTTATCTGGAGATATTCAAGACCCATCTGGACGCTTTCCTGCATGACCTGCTGTAGGGAACCTGCTTATCAGGGCCTTGGGCTAGATGATCTCTAGAGGTCCCTTCCAACATGCATTTTGTTCTTTCTTTACCTTTATATCTGAACTGATTTTTCAGTCTTCATAAAATATGCATAGGTTGTTGTAAAATATTTAAAGAAAGACAAAGTGTTTTCCAATTAACCTGAACAAGTCTTTCTTCAAGCTTGAGCTGAACATGTACCAAACTCAGGCTCTTCTGTGACAGCCTACCTAACTCTGGTTTGATTCTTTTCAGTGAAACATAGGCAAACTGTGGGGTTTTGCATGTTAATTTAAGGTGTCTGATAATCAAACCTCAAGAATAGGAATTTAATCTTAAAGCAAGGTATATGGAGAGGATATCATGATATCATGGTACAATCACTGTCAGCTCTGATCAGCACCCTTCCCTGACTAGCATGAACATGAGAGTTGCATCTGCTTGTAAAACAGCGAGGTGATGTGCAGATACTTATGTTTGTGAGTGAGGAGCCATACGCATGTTTGTGCATACGCTTATTATGCATGTAGACAAACTTCTGGATGCTGGAACACTTCTGCTGTGGTTCAGCCTGGAGCATGTTCCAAATGGTTTGCCAGCTCTTTTATGTAAGGATTTGAGTGGAAATGTTTGTACATTGTTCTGGGGCTGTATTAAGTGCCAAAGTGATCCCATTGTTTGAGTGGGATCTTGGTCAGAGGCGGTTCTGAGTGAAAGAATAGTAATTCAGAGTGCGCCGCGTTTAAATACTGGATATTTTCCTACGTCCATTCAATGTTTTATGAATGTTTAACAGAGTCTATGCACAGCCTCATTAAATACCTTATTGGACTATAATCACCAGGAGTGCCGTTAGCTGTTCTATCAGCTTTATGCATGGTGCGTACTGGGTACCTGCCAAATTGCTTCTGCACTTATGACGAGCAGGGCAACCAAATGCTGGCACACATCATGAAAGTGTCTCAAATGCAACATTAAACTTCTGTTACTGATCAGCAGTATCAGAAGCTGATTCATATGTGCTCCATACACCTTTTTCAACTGCTGCCAGAAATGGACCTTTGCAGCTGTTCCATGCAGCTGTTTGTGTTTTATCTCTAATTTTGTAGTTTCTTACATGCTGGAGAAACCAGAATAAGATACTGACAGCATCCAGGCTCTCCTAACAGTGGGAAGGACACTGACATGATGCCACATTGTAAATAAGCCCACAAACCCCAGCTTAGAGAAGTCATTTGGCTGCTGGCAGCTGATCTGTGACTCCTTGCCAGAAGGACTGCATACTGCTTGGGGCTGATTATCCAGGGGCATTCTGTATTCAGAGCTGGATGGTTCTTGTCAGGATGCCTCCATGCTCCCATTGCCTTCAATGTCACTTTGGCTAAGGTTCCTATTTGGAAAAGGAAACTGAGTTATCCAGCCTCTCCCCCTTAACCTGCTTCCCAGTGTCCCAGAGAAAGCTGGAAAATAACTTGTTTCTGCTTTGCACCTCTGAAAGCTATTCCTAGTTGCTGGTCTGGTATTATCCTCGGAAGAGATTTTAACTTGAAACAAAATGCCAGTGAGACACTAATAGTGCATGGTATCCATTCAGCGCATGGTATCCATTCAGCACATGCTTGGCTGTAAGTAATTACTTCTCTAGAGAGCCAGATTTTAAGTCTTTAAGTAAGAGGGAATCTGAGTGACTAGGGATATGATAATTTAGTGTTGATCAGTTAGGATATAAAGACGATGGGAGGTATTCACAGGTCTAATAACTGTTCAGTATTTTCAGTATCAGTGGTTTAATACTGACTTCGAAGGAAACTCACAAAAACAAATGGAAATTCTTGCCAAGGG
The DNA here is from genome assembly GCA_013399175.1 of Odontophorus gujanensis. Taxonomy (NCBI): domain Eukaryota; kingdom Metazoa; phylum Chordata; class Aves; order Galliformes; family Odontophoridae; genus Odontophorus; species Odontophorus gujanensis. Next base: position 638,091 of record VXAB01000408.1, read on the forward strand.
CTTCCTTTTGAAGGCTGCTTGGTGTCTGAATAATGGATGAAGTTGATCAAATGGTGAGATCGCAGCATGTCCATGCACTTTCTGTGTCAGCACCCTGCCCTTTTAACAGCCCCTCTGAGACTTGTAGTGATTTGTACGTGAAGACTCAGTAGCACCAATGTCACTTAAAATTACATTCTCAACTCCATGCTGGTGACAGAGTTGTACCAGTGATTGTTTATAAACCAGGGATCTGCTCATGCTCTTGGAGTTATTCACACATCAAATGGAACTCTCATTCATGCAGGTACATGATTCTCTTTGTTCCCTGATAACGTCATTTCCCTCTTCTTTCTCAGCTGTAGGACATCATGAGATAAATACAGGACAAATAGGCAGGTGAAAAGCAAATGCATTTTTCACTTTCTGGGCTGAGGAGAGATGAGAATGGCCTTCTGCATCCTGTTGATAAACTGGGACAAGGGTCAGCAATAAGTGTTTTTGCTGCCTGACCCCAGCCAGGCTGTAGAAGACTTGCAGAACCTTCCAAATGCAAGTCTTCTTGTGGATTGAGTGAGTTTTCCATTTATACCTATTCAGGATCCAGGTAAACTTGTGTGCAAGCACTCACAATGCTAATCTACATTTTTTTTTTTTTCCCCCAGACTGGTAACTCTGTCATCAGGTACACCTTGTCTGTCTTCACTTCTTACGTGTTTTGTTTCTTTTTTATCAGAGTGGTTGGGGACTGAGATAAGAACTCAGCATAGAAGTGACTCAGAAACAAATTGAGAGCGTGAACACGGCACTGCCTCTCCCTGCATATTTCTGTTTTACACGAGAATCCAGCTCTGGAGAAAATGAGAGCTCTGCAGAAGGCTGAATGTCACAGTCATTTTGAGAAATTCACTCCAAAATGATGATTTTGTTATGGATTGAATGGGGAAATCTTGCCACTTGGAGTAAAGATCATCAAGTCTAAGCCTGAAACTGGGAAATTCATACAAATAAGTCTTTTTACCCCACTTCCTGACTTAAAGTGCCAAATAGATGCTTTCCTCTAAGTTCATAGTGATTCTTGACTTGGAGACCTAGCCTCCTCTCCTACAATTCATTGCATATCAGCAAGGACTGAAATATCTTGGCTGGAAAAAAAAAAAATCAATTTCTTAAAAGAGCACTATTCTGTAGGTTGTGCTGATTACTGCTTTTGCTCCACGACTGTGATTTTTGGCACAGCATGTCACATACCAAATTCCCGAAATAAAATGCTACACGATATTCTAAGAACTCTTAGGAATCTTTAAAAAGGGATTTGTCCACTGGGTGAATATCACTTCTGGTGAAGATACACAATGCAGCAAGAGTGGTTTAGGACAAGAGAGCTTTAGTCAGCAAACTGCAATTTAAATCAGCACAAAGGAAAACGAAAACCTTCCATCAGTCCTGTGTTTGTAAAAGTTGTCAGAAATCCTGCTTTGATTGTGGAGGCTCTACGGCTATATGTTAGAGTAGCTAAAACATCTGTTCGGCAACATTGTGAAATCCTTGTGCTCTGAACTCTTGATAAAGGGGACTGCTGAGCGATTGGCTCGTAGAGACTTCGCAGGCAGCAGGAACTGTAAATAGAGTGGTCACTGCTTGCCTTCCCTAGTCCTGGTCAGAGGGAAGCACAGAAGACAGCCACTATTTTACGAATGCATGGTTTTGCTTTGAGAGGGAGAGAGCAGGAAGTGCCTAGGAAATGGTTCACGACCGAAACCTGAAGTTGTAAATAGAAGAGAAAAGGAGGAGAGCTGAGGGATGCAGTTTGCGAGTAGATGAACTCCTGACACAACGGCAGCAGAGCAAAACCAGACTTCTTCAAGAGCGAGCACATCCCAGCCCATCCCGATGGAAGGGGAGACGGTACCAGTGAGCAGGAGAGCAGCCAACAAAGCCACGCGGATCGCTCTCGGCGTCTTTGTGGCTGGCACCGTTGCACTTGGCACTGCACTTTTCTTGGGTAAGTGAGAAGGTCCAGGCTGGTGTGAGAGTAACCCTCCCGCTCCATGCGAGTGTTTGTGCCGTGCACTGTGTTACGGTGACAATCCTGGTCTTTTTCCCCATTTTATTTTTACCCTGAAGCGTGCCAGCAAAGAGATATTTCTGTGGGGAATGTTAGAGCTAGAAGCTGAAACGTGAGCTTGTGTAACTATTGAAAACTGAGTTTAAATTTGAATACTCGGTTGAATGTGTACTAGATAGAACGGGATTCTTTCACAGAACGGAAAGAAAAGGGTAAGATTCGGAATATTGGTAATGCTGATTGCAAACTGGCTGTTTGTACCAACGTGGACTGCAATTCTGTTTCCTGAAAATCAATCTGTAGTGCGCACATTTTATGGAATCTGTTGGGTAATCCTTCATTTGGTTTTCATTATGGATTGGCTAAAATTCTTGTAGAAAACTTCAGTAATGCATATGCTTGCACATTTTTTAGATGTTTCTGTTTTTCTACGATGAATTGCAATGTTGTCTTTGCAAAAATCATGAGGTGCATCTGGGAAGAAACTAAAATGTTTCGATCAGATTTATTAGCTGTTACTTGACAAAATAGAGAAGGCATTATTATTTTATCTCTGGGATTTGAAATCACTTGTAGGTTGGTTTTGCTGGAGTATAGGATGTTGGAGGGATATGCTTATGGCTTTAATGCACCCAGCAACCACCAGACAGTGAATAGGAGGCAGTACTCTGTAAAACCTTGGAGAGACTGATCCTTTCAGAATAATTCTGACAAACTTCTCATTTCTTCAGACTTATTTCCCCAGACCTGAGGAAACTTAGTTTCTAAGAAAAGTTTTTTGCTTCCCTCCCATCTTTTATGATGTTGTGTGAAAGGTACATTTCATTTATAGTCACAACAGAGAAGATGGTGTCAGATTTTCTAGCGAATATTGGAAGCAGCAGGCACTCACTCAGTGTTCCATTGTAGAATGAGTTCCACAAACACTTGCACAAAAGTAATTATTGTGTATGTGAAGAATCCCAATTCAATAAGACCCTTTATAAATACCAAGGGATCCTCACCTTGGTAACACAAAATACCGTTTTTACGTGAGAAATAGCATTTTTCCCTTAAATAACATGATACCTAACACCAGGAAGTAATGGCGAAACCTTGTTCTTTTTTTAGCACTATATTGTTTGATTACTTATTGGTTGTACAAAGCAACAGAAGCTTACTATAGTGGATTATCAGTGATATGTCCTTTATCCATTGACCAGACATGAAAATTTAAGCAAATATAGTAATTCTCATAGACTGTTTTCTAAGTGTGTTAAGACCCTCCCGTATCAAATTTAGTATCAAAATTTTCATTGGTCTAATGGCTAAGAAAATATAAATGCTGACCAAAATGTTTTTACAATTTGGTTGGAAACTGTCAGAAGATTTCAACCAAAAAGGCAATGGAAAATAATTAAACTGTTCTAACATTTTGTCAATTGAATGCTCCAGTGTTTCATTTTGACACTGTTTGTAAGTTTGTGTTTAACTCTTTTTCAGCTTTGTCAAAGAGAAAAGGAAACCACTGATACTGGTCATCTGAAACATTTCAGGCATCTGACATTTCTTTTCCTCAGTTTTCATTTAATTCACATAACTTCTTGTTTCTTGTGAACCTGAAACAAAATTGTCTTCTGGAGACAGTCTTCTCTGTTTTCTCCAGTTCCTCAGTACTCCAATTACAATCCTTGTTTGTTTCAAAATCTAGAGCTTGTTTTGTCTAATTACCAAATTACCTAGAAGTAATTTTCAAGATGTTTTTTACTGGTTTATTGCAGTCTTTGGTAGTCACTAAGAGGGAACTAAGTTATGAAGTTCTAGCCTTCAGGCCTCTTTTTAACAGTAAGATTTTCCTGTGCTAAACTAACTCCTCACGTCTTCCTGTTCTTTTTGAACTACAAGAGAACTTCATAACCATCAGCACTTTTAAAACTGTAACACCTTGAAATATTTGCCGTACCCTTTTGCTTTTATTTCTGTTTTTGCTGTTGCTATGGATTGAGTTATTAAAAAAAAATGGAGGTAGTGAGATATTTCTTTATGTCTACTGAGTGCATCTACTGAATCTTATTTCATCTGCCCCTTGGGACTCTTTCCCACCTTCATCCCCAGTACCAATTATCTGCATATTTGCTGCCTGACAGGAGTGTCTCAAATAAGGAATTGTGTTTAAATTTCAGTGGCTGTGAAAATGCGTATTTTTCAAAGAGGACCAAAATGAACAGAGTGCTACTTAGCTCTTGTCAGTGAGGTTTTTGGAAATGAATAAACTTCCGATACCTTCAGGGGCCGGCTCATGCAGATGCTACACTTTGGCAGTAAAACCAGGGGTTTTACTGCAGTCATTGCCCATTTTAGCTTATTCCAAACAACAGCGAGGGGACACTAAAGATACCAGTGGGGCCAGGTGGTGCAGCACTGCTGCAGGAAGAGCTACGGCAGGGAAAGCCCTGCAGAAGATGGCTACCTCATTTTGTGTTTGGAGAACAGCAGTGAGGGTGGATTGCTTGTATTTTGGTGGTGCTCACTGTCCCTGTGTAAGGCTGAAGTGCTGTTACACCAGGTACTGTGCAAATGGACCATGTGACATGGACAACTCTTATTCCATCCTACCTGAGAACAAAGACAGACAAAGTTGAAGAATCAGGCACAAGAAGGAAAAATACGAAGGCAGTTCCAAAAGTAATGTTTCCTACTTTATTATGTTGGCCCACACATCAAGGGCAGATGTTGGTGGTATGGCAATAGAGGCTGAATCTTCCCACCAATATTCCATCAAATTTTGTTGTCGTGACAGATGGCAGCAGAGTGGCAGTATGACAAAATGACATCTGACATGGAAGTGCAGATAGAGCAGATGAGTGTCACTGAATTCCTTAATGCAGAAAAAGTGGCACACACTGACATTCATCAACACTTGCTGAATATTTCTGTATACCATACAGTGGATGTGAGCACACTGAGGGGTGGGTTTTGTGTTTCAGCAGTGGTGGCAGCAGTGTGAAAGACAAGCCACATTACGGAGGGCCATGAACACTTTGACCAGCATGGCATGCAGGCTTTTGTTCATCACTGGCAAAAGTTCATAGCTAATGGTGGTGACTATGATGAAAAATAGTGTTTGATATCTGAGAATTTGCTTTATTAAATAGCGTTATTGTGCTTTTTGCATCTGTTGTCATTTCCATGGACATAAATAAGAGGCATTACTTTCAGAGCAACCCATACAATTTTTAGGAGATGCAGTATTTACTTAATGCTTGTTATAAGTGTTCTAAATTGCTGTGGCTGGAGATGCATTAGGGTCAGAGCTTGCACTGACGTTTGAATAATCAAATAGTTGTCTCAAATGGTCAAAATCAATGACAAATGATTTCATTATGGTTTTCTGTTTTGCAGTTAGCCAAGGTCTCATAAAGTTTCATCCAAAGCAAAAGTATTGTTTGACTGCAGAATGCATTGAAGCTGGTAAGCAAAGATTGTCTTTTATCCATTATGCCATGATCACAGCATGTTAATGAGATGTTTATATTGCTTTTCTATATTTCTTTTCACTCATGACATATAATTAATAATTAGGAAAGAAAATAAGACGTTTTTTAAAAAGGTATTTGTCCAAATTACTGCAGATCTGCATATTTTCTGCAACTCAACTTCCTGTTTTTAATTGCTTTAGTTCTATTCTTTCCACGTTAACCAAAGTTTCCTGTTGGGTTTGTTTCTATTTTTTATTAGAGGAACCAAATGTTGGGTGTCTCAACCTTTTTTTTGTTCCTTCCCAGAAAATATTCAAGTGAACTCTGCACAGAGATACTTTAGGGTCAGATCTTACATAGGTGCGCATGACTACAATATAGGAACTGTGGCTCAAAATCTGAAACTACTTCTATATCAGTAGGCTCTTCCTCACACAGGTATGCATGTCATAAACCTCATAGAGCTGGGACATCTGTTAGTATGAAATGTGAGCTAAAGAGATCAGGTTTGATAGGACCTAAGTCTCATTTTGTTCTTGTCTTTTTGACAGCTTTACTCCCTCTAAATCAATGAGAGTCTTTCATTGAATGCAATGAGAGCAAAGATCAAACAATTGTTACCACATCTGGAAACCTGGCCCTAGATTCATTTCATTTGAAACAAAGTGGATACTGTGTGAACTTCTAAAAATATTTATTTCCATTCTGAACCACATTGAAACAACAGTTGTATTTGAAACCCTGACAAAATTATGTGGCTACATACGTAGACTGTATACATAGCAGACCAAAAATTATTCGATGCAGTCAGTCTCAGAGTTTCTAACATGAGAGATGGAACTACAGTTGAGACAGAAATATCATAGGAAGAACTCTAAGTAAAAATACTGAATGCTAGAAATAGTACTGTAGAGTCTGTAAAAGTTATCAGATATTCTGATAGGAAATTGAATCAATTTTTCTATTTAATTAATTTATTTACATAAGCCTCAAAACACATGGTTATTTAGGAAGAAAATCCCAAGTATCTTCATATTCTCTGTTAATTTACCCACATAAATTTATGCCATAATCTCTATAATGTGTGATCATTTGTTTACACACAGAGTTTTTGTTTTTTTTTTTTATCAAGCTTGTCAGACTGATCTCTTTCTAATGAGTCTCACCTGCATTAGCAACCATTGGCAAGGTAGTCACAAAAACAAGCTGAAAATACTACACTTATCTCTCCTAGTGAATGGCAAATCAGAACTTGATATGTTTTGCAGCTACTGAGCTGAAGATAAACAGTGCATAATTTTTGGTAAGCTAATTTGTTTTATACATATCACCACTGTATTCATCAGGCACATAATTCCATCATGGCGACAGTGAAGAGTGTATTCAGCTGTCTGGCTCCAGCAAGTCACTTTAGTGTAGATTCGGTGGTCACTGCCCTTAAAGCACTCAAGCGTTCATTGAATAGATATTTTGTCTTTTCCTGTTTCTTAGGTAAGCACTGTCAGATGCTAGAGCTTGATGTTATTCTTGCTGCTGTTTTAGAAGGAGCAGAGATCAGAACACCCATCAGTCCTAGAATAGCCAGAGTTAGCTGCATGTGAGGACAGCATTACACTGCAGAAACTGTTTAATCATCATTTTTTGATGTTGGCTTCAATAATTCTCAGTTTAGTTAAAGAAGTTCCATGACATTTATGTGGTATCCTTTTTTTACAGCTGCTGCTGTCTTAAGCAAGATAAATCAGTCTGTAGATCCTTGTGACAACTTTTATCGATTTGCATGTGATGGCTGGATATATAACAACCCTATTCCTGAAGACATGTCAAACTACGGTGTATATCCTTGGCTGCGGCACAACGTGGACCTCAAACTGAAGGGTAAATATGTCATTTCTGAAAGTGTTTAGCCGGCTTTTCAGTGTTGCTAGTGAAGCAAGTAGTCTTGAAATGAATAAAGATTCCACACTCCCTTCTGCTTATTGCATGATATCATGATCCCTTTTTAATATTGTATTATTTTCTTGAAAATAACGCTGCAGGGAAATTTATTATAGAGGCAGAACTGAGGAGGAGGAAAACAACTGGGGTGTTGAACTTGGAGGTATTGGCTGAGCTGAACATGAGCCAGCAATGTGCCCAGGTCCAGGAGGACCAGGGAGGTCTCCCAGTAGTCAGTTCTGGTGAGGTCTAGTGTTGCTTTCAGGTCTGGGCCTCTCATTACAAGATGGACATTTAGGCCCTGGAGCATGTTCAGAGAATGGCAGCAAAACTGTGAGGGGATCTGGAGCACAAGTTTTATGGGGAGTGGCTGAGGGTACTGGGATTGTGCAATCTGGAGAAGGCTCAGGGGAGACTTCATCGCTGTCTACAACTGCCTGAAGGGAGGCTGTGGTGAGGTGGGGTTTGACCTCTTTTCTTGTGTAACTAGCAATAGGACAAGGGGGAATGTCCTCAAATTGTGCCAGGGGAGGTTCAAGTTGGATATTAGGAAAAAAATTATTCTCCAAAAGAATGCTCAGATGCTGGAATGGGCTGCCCAACGAGGTGGTGGAGTCCCTGTCCCTGGAGGTGTTCAAGAAATGTTTAGATGTTGTACTAGGGACATGGTTTAGTGGGGAAATATTAGTGGTAGGTGGGCTTTTGGACTAGGTGATCTTGGAGACCTTTTCCAACCTTATTCTACAATTCTAATTGCTGTCAACTTCACAGTTTAAGAATGATGATACGAAAGGATATTTCTTATACCATGGGAAAAGCAGCAAGAGCTGAGCTCCTTCCTCCTTGAAATAGACTGGTAGACTAGGAGACTACTGGTGTACAAGTACAGAATGTATACTGAAGATCCACAAACACACAAGCATTGATCTAGGACAGCACTCTGTTCCTGATAGTGGATAACTGCAGAAAAAGAATATAAGAAGTCAAAAATAGAGGTATTTTCCCATACAGTTAGATAGCTTTCAGCAGAAAGGAATTTGAAACCTTCCAGATGTAGAGGTTGTTTCCTTCAAGTTGCAGTTCAGGTTGCTGTTGGAGTACTTGAACTATTATCAGTGAAAGAGAAGGCTTTTAAAGGATATGTCTGAATAAAAAATAGCCTACAGAACGGAGACAACATACAGTGGAAGAGTGTAGGAAGACAAGTATTTTAGTCTGTATATGACTTCACTTGACTTTGTGCTATACTCTGCTGCAAGGTCTCTCATCAGAAAGTTCTGCAAACTGGAAAAAAAGTATGATGATTATTGTTAGTAGGAAAAAAACTGTCAGGATTTCAAAATCTGCACTAAAACCACATCACATACAAGAAGGGAGATGTGCAAGATTCATTGTCACTGTCACTGTGCCCGAGTGTCACGTGCTTTGAGTATATTATTGACATATTAGTTGACCTATTAATCTGCTTTTTATTCACCACAGAACAGAGATCAATTTTGTAATATTGTGCTTGAATATAAAATTCATTTTTCTGTTAGTTTCTGTACGCGTGCGTAGGATCAAAGCCCTTTTCTACTTGTTTTCTTCAGTCACACAATATTCAATTCTCACATCATTAAGCATTTTAAAAGCTGCATTGAGTTTCAGAGTATGAGTTTGGAATTTCAACATAGGATACAATCTGACAAGTGCTGTTTTAAGTCTGCTGAAGATGTCACAACCAAAAGAGAAAATATTGCCAGAGGCTGTTTTAAGTTATGTTTTGCATTCTAATTGTTCTGCTGCCAGGATAAGGCTGTATTAGATAACTGCACATCCTGCATGAACCTTAGCCACATATAAGACAGATCTAATTGAATATAGAGTAGCAAGCTGTGACTCTCATCCTTAATTTCCTCTTTTTACAGTGCCTAATCAAGGACATCATGCTATGCCACATTTTATATGGCTTTCTTATTGCAGTCCCTTTAGAAGCTGCTAATCCCTAGCTATGAAAGTACAAGACAAAGAAAGAAACATCTAAGTGGGAAGTATTTACTTCATGGAAGTGCCATATCTAAAAAGGAGTGTAATGAAGTGCCTGATAATTACATTAACAGATGGCCTGAACTGCTCCTTAGCACAGTATGAGGAAAAAAATATGAAATGTTTGGTGGAATAGAGGAGTTGATTTAATATAACATTTTTATCTCCTCATTAACTTTTTATTGAATAAAATCTCCAAAATATACTCTAGGTAATTAAAAATAAATGAAGAGTGTTGGATATCATATTGTTAGCCAAATTAACAAGGCATAACTTCAGCCTCGATATATGTTTGTGCTTTAGCTTGAGTTAATTCACTAAATTAGCTTGACACTTCCAGATACTAATTTGTGGATGACCACATCCTTGCTTTCAAAATTTTACCAGGACAATTACATTTTTGCACTGGGAAACATGCATGGCTAACCAGATCTTGGAAGCCAATATAATCTCTTCTTCCTGAAGACATCTGAGTGGAGTCTTATACTATTGGGAATGGCCTTGTTTGACTCAGTAGATTAAAAAAGCCCTACTCTTTAAGGAGATGATTATTAAGCACGTTCCAAGTTCTGAAATATTTATTATATTAGAGAAATCTGTTAATCTCAAAGCGATAACATGATTTGGCTGGAGATCCACATTTTTCATATTTGATATTCTTTGCTGGTGTGATATAGAGTAAAGTATTTATTCAGACAATATATTAAAAATGATGCTGTTTAAAATAAATTATTTAAACATCTAATCTGTTTCCTGGTTCCTGAATGTTCCCAAGCTTCCAACAGAAACGGAGTTTGAGTATTTGTGCAAAGTCATGCACAAGGCCTTGATTACCCAACAGTATCTTCAATCTGCTGGAAGTTTTGGTTTTTTGTTCAAGGCCAATAGACATAGAAGATCTTGCAGTTGATAACAGGCAGCAAGACTAAGAATTAATTTTGCCTTACCAAAAAGTGGTAGGCATAGGTGTAGCTGTACAGTGTACTTAAGCAGTAATTAAGTGTTGCCAGTTTTGAGAGTAAAGCTGTTTTCTTGTTATTGTTGTTGTTTCATTATTATTAATTATTATTATTATTATTATTATTATTTTGAGTTTGTGGACACACAGGAACATAGGACTTTGCAGATCTCAATTTCAAGAAAAGGGAGAACATTTTATGTATTGGTGAAGGTTTTTGATGCTCTAATGGTGAACAGAAAAGAGAACAATGGCAGAGTGTGTCAGTGGAAAATAGCTGAGAACTACTGGGTGATAGGCTTTTTGCACTCATGTTTGATTAACTGAAGGAACAGGAAAAGTAATGTGCATTTCAGGGTTCTTCTACATTCATAAATCTTAATGCAACAGTTAAAATTCTAGTTTTCATAAGATTTAGATTTATAATATGGGAATATAGTAGCGTTTTTTCTTTGTTGTTGTTTTGTATTTTGAGTGATCCCATGGCTTTCTCTGACTGCCTTAGGATGGATTCCAAATAAACTACATAATAATTTCACCTTTGATTTTTTTCCCACCCTTTGCTTGAGGGTTGCTTGGATTTCTTTGTCTGCTGTCTGCAGACTCCACAAACCACTGATGTAACAATTCTGGGGAGGATGAAATTTCTACTGTTCGTGCTCTACACTGCATTGCTGCAGTCTCACCTCAAGCACTGTGTGCAGTTTTGGGCATCACAAAATAAGATGGACATAAAACTGATAGAGTGTGTCCAAAGGAGGGCTACAAAAATGGTGGAGGGTCCAGAAGGCAAGACACATGGGGAGCAACTGAGGTCCTTGTGTCTGCTGAGCGCAGAGCAGAGGAGCTGAGGGGAGGCCTGATGGCGGCTGCAGCTCTCACAGGGAGCGGAGGGGCAGCGCTGAGCTCTGCTCTGTGTGACAGCGACAGGGCCCGAGGGAACGGCATGGAGCTGTGTCAGGGGAGGGGCAGCTGGGGGTTAGGGACAGGATCTGCACCACAGGGCGGTGGGCATGGCACAGGATGCACAGGGCAGTGGTCATGTATCCAGAACGGATGGAAGTCAAGTGGCATTTGGAAACACTTGCAAACATAGCTTTTGATTTTTGGGTGCTCCTACGCGGAGCCAGGGGTTGGACTTCATGATCCTTGTTGGGTCCCTTCCAACTAGGGATATTTTATGGTTCTATGATTAGGGGCTTGGAACTTGATCCTTGGGGTCCCTTCCAACCCAAGCCATTCTATGATTCTATGACAGAACCAGTTATCCAGTCCTTTCTGTGGTAGACCATCCCCAGTTTGAATGAAGCCTTTCATTTTAAACTGCAGGCGCATTAAAAAGTTAGATACAACCATTTTAAGAACTGATCGACTCTTGGAGTCTTTCAAAATAGAGAAAGAAATGGTTTGACTGTGGCTGGTTTTATATGAGGAATAGTTATTTCAAGCTGTAACAGCTTCAGCTTTCTGTTAGGTCAAGCTTGCAATGTCTTTGAATTACTAAGTGTGTTTCACTTATGATAAAATTTCCTGCACAGCTATTATTTGAGTTCCTGCTGAATTTTTCCATCTTGATTGGTGACCTTAATTAAGAGTTTGGAAGCTCGACTGTCGTACCATTGAAACACTGTGAATAATTCAAACCTGGAAGTCTGTGGCGAGTAAATCAGTACCCGTTACCCATGGTGAATGTTGATTGTGAACAAAATAGTTTCTTTCACTTTCTCTCAAGTCTGCAGAGTGATGATATACAGCTGGATTTTTTTCAAGGGACCATGCAGGAAGCAATAAATTAAAAACCAAAAAGCTCTGCGAATGTTCCTAAATCTCAGCACTGCAAGGGAGGTGATTTAAATTACATAAATTATTTGTGAACATGGCTTTCAGGCCTTTTCGATTTAATTTTAGTGTGTGGAAACTAGTTGCAGATTAAGTCTTCGTGCTGATCCTGGCCCAGTGAGACACCTACTTGAGACTAATTTACGGTGCTAAGGTTTTCCAGCATGGCTATTTTCTGAATGGCTGTCAATTTATATGTAGTGGGGAATTCCTAACATGGCAAACAAGGAGTTGAGAATATGATGTGTGTGTGTGTCTATGAGTGTGTTTAAAAATATGAGGCAGCAAACAAAATATCTGGTAGTGTAGGAAATTTCTAATGTAATCTGCAGTTATTTTCTTTAGAAAACAACTACTCTTAAGTCAATCCAGAAAGGCAAAAATATTGAATGGAAATTTATACTATTTGACCACAGATGTCTCCTTTCAGACAGTCTCAGAAGCTGGTGGTGAGCTGCTGTAGCCCTGTGCCATAGGGCTCTTGCAGGACTGGCCTCTTTTCTTCCACTTGTTGACAGAGACTTGGTTGGGAGCTCTTGGGGTGGCACTGTCGATGTCCATGAGATCTGTAATGTTGTCATTGATACTCCTCATGTTCTGTCTCAGTGGACCTGTCTTTTGTGATTTCTTTTTGATGAGATAGCTTGTTGGGCACTGTTGCAAAATAGAGGAAGGACAGCAGTAATTAAAAAAAAATAAAATTAAATTAGAAAGAGAGAGAGTGAGAGAGAAGGTATTTAAGTTATCCTCTCCAGAAGTCTCTTGTTGGATCACTGCTCTTGGATAACGAGATAGCAGCAAACAGCAACAGTGCTTGTTCTTTTTTGATTGGCATCTTCATCTGCAGATGGATTTCTTTTCAATGGTCCAGAACTTTTCAGTGGCTCAGATCTTTCCTATAAGGGCTTTTTTCATCTAAGTGTAAAAAAAAAGCCACAAGTATCCAGAGTCAAATAAAACTTTCTGAGCAACAAGTTAACAGATTTTGGTAAAATGAACTACCTGAATCAGAGATGCAGTAGCCAAGAATTTTACAGGCTTTGTGGCTGCTCAGAATGAAAGCTATATCTTCAGTGAGTGATTCTGGGAAACCATGAGCAGAGAAAGGAGATCATTTTGGTTCCTAAGTGAGGTTTTAAGACAGCATGGCAACAGAGCCACAGAATTCCCACAGCATCTCCGTGGTCAGGAGACAAAATAGCATCTCCTTATGAACCCTGTGTTAGAGCAGGAGCAGAATTTACACCTTGCTGCCACTCCTTTGTGTGGCACAGTATTCCCCTAGTCTTGGAGGGGGAACCTCTCCTTCCAGTGTTGTCTGCAGAGGGATGATATGTTCATATCTGCAGACACTGAATTCCACAGTTACTGTAGGACTGTATTTGGGACTGGTAATCTAGCAAAAAGAGGCACTTGTGCCTTAGAAAACATGGAAATCTGTGACATCTCATTTTCATAGAATCATAGAATCACAGAATCCTTAGAGTTGGAAGAGACTTCTGAAGGCCATTTAGTACAACTCCCCTGCAATGAACAGGGACATCACAGCTAGATCAAGTTGCCCAGGGCCTTATTCTGCCTCACCTTGAAAGTCTCCAGGGACAGAGCATCAACTACATCACTAGGCAACCTGTTCCAGTGCCTCAAATTGCTTAAGTACATGCTGAAAGTATTAATACAATTATGTAAAGCTTAATGCTTGTGTCTAGTACAGAGCTTCATCTGTATTGTAGCAACTGGGACTCTTCCAATCTTCCAACTTAAATGTAGTTTAAACTATTGCACCTAAGGTTACTCAGACATGAAATTGTTGTCCTCTACACTTTAATCCTGGTGTGTAGGTGTGTGTGTTTTTTGGAATGAGTAGCTGCAGGGAGTACTGCTCAAAAGATTGTTTGAGATTTGCTATTGAAATTAGGTTTATGAACAGAGGCTCTCACATCAGCATAAGATGACTTTTATTTTTGTTAGAGTTTGTGTACGTTTGGATTAGTTGACTTCTGGAAGAATTCCATGGTGTACTTACTTTTTTATATACAAACTCAAAGTATTTGAGGGAGGTGTGGGGGGCAGGGAGACACAGTTTTATCAAAACAAGGCAGACTTGATTAAGGGTTTAGCTCCACAAAGAATTCTGTGGAATGAGCTCCTGGAGCTACAAAAAGAACCAGAAGGTTTTATTAAAAATTAATAACTTAGTGGTTTAAAAACATGAGAAGTACAATATGTAAGGTTTATCTGAGACTGTGCAAGCCAGCACAAACTTCCAAAAGAGATCAATAGCTCAATTCATTGGCATGCTGGATGATTCTGCCTTCCAAAGAAGTAGTGGTATACAATATAACAGGTGACAGGACAATGTGGTTCTATCTGCATTATTTTTGAGCCTTATGTGAACAAGGAGTTTTTCTTGATAAAATATTTTTGGAGTGATTACTAGGGCTCCTTATAGTGAGACAATTCTGGTGATCTGATTACTTACAATGGGGAGAGTGACAGAAATAAGGAAAGAAAGTAATGGAAGGCTGAATGGGGAAAGAACATTGGAAAAAAATATGTGCTTTTGTGAAATTTAAAAGGTTTATTAAACATCAGAATGGAAAAAAAAAAAAGGTGTATTGATTTGCTATTTAATTTGTGTCTGTACAGAGTGTTTTTCTTGGTTGAGGGAAACAGTGGAAGTAAGGTTGATGGCTCTCTCAAAAATGATATAAGCAAGTTCAAGAGAATTCACAGATTGAATATTAACTTCGCTGTATTTCCCTGTCATCCCTATGTGGAATAAGAAAGTGAGATGATTATCTTAGAAGTGGGTCTGAAGAAATATGGATCCAGATCTTTCAACTTTCAGTGTACTCCCTTAAATGGGAAACTGTAGACTGTGCAGTGGCTCTTTTTCCATCTCTCATGTTGAAACTGCTGTATGTGGCATAAAATATTTTAACTTCAAAGGCATTGAGTGTTTTTCTAACTAACTTTATTAGCGAAACAGTTTAAGTATTCAGTTTCTGGGTGTCACATAGAACTCCGGTTCCTGCCCAGTAAGTATACAATTTCATAAAAAAGAAATACAGTTCTCACAGTAGAGATAAAAGTAAATCCACCCCAGAAATTCCTGCACCATACTAGCTAGGAAATCTCAAGATATGGAAAGAGTAACCAACTTGTATCTACAGTTGGTTCAGCTTGAACAATGGGTTTTAATTGCCTCAGAATATTTTTGCTTCTGTTTTGACAATGTTCTCCAGGTTCCATTGAGTATATATATGTAGAAATATATTTCCAAGAAAAGAGAATTATTTTCATATATCTGTATGTTAACTCCATACAATATTAGAGTATGGTCCTTGATCATTCACACATAAAAAATGAAGATATTCTTGTAGGGCCACATTTACTCATTGACAATAACAAAAATAGTATCAGACTTTTTGTGGAGCAAAGTGTTCGGTGCCTGTTGCATTATTTGTGTTCATTTTTCCCCCTTAGCTAGGCATCTTCTCTTACTTTCATTTAGACTCAGAGAAAAACTTTTATTAATGCAGGCATAGATTTAAGCATTTTAAGATTTTTGAAAGCCTTTGGTGCTAGTTTGTTGTTGTTATTTTTTTTCCTACTTACGTTTAACAAAACAGTAGAGGAATCTGAACTGTAATGCAGTAGAAGTTGAAAATAGATGTTTATAAAGTGTATTAAAATAATTTTTTGTACTGCACTCGGCTCTGACAGCTTGTCTTCCAGACCTCTGGAAACCACCAACAAGAAAAGGAAGAAGAACCTTAGTGGCATTAGGGTGCTGGTGTATATATTTTCAAGCATTTAACTAAAGTGCTGAGAAATATTTTTGTAAGATTTTTTTTAGTTCTGATGGAGTGAAAATTACATATTTCAGTTTATTTTCTTATTTTAGAATCCTGAAAGCAAACATTTATATAAAAACCAGTCATTGGCATCGCATTTTTAAAAAGAGTGCCTTGGGGATGGGGACTCCAAACTGCATATAAGACTATCCACCAGACATTTGAAATTGCAAGAAGCTACCTCAGAACAACTAGGAGAACTAGCAGTTAAAGAAAAATACATAGTTTAGGGAGTTCCAAAAAAAAACAAATATTGTTGTCTATCAATTGGTAAAAGAGGAAATGTACTGTGGAGTATACTATAGTTGTATAGTAGAAGAAATTCTCAGAACTTGTTAACAGTGTAAAGAAACTCAACCAGGCTCTTGAAATTATGTATTCAAAGCTGTGTCATGATGGTGCCAAAAGGGAGCCACAAATGTGGCCCCGTACCCTCACATGAGGCGTGTATCTGCAGTGCTTTACAAGCAGGCTAGAGGCAAACTCAGCTCTTTTCTCAAGGTTTCAGATGCAAAGCAGCTCTGAAATGGCAGCTAGGCAGTGTGACCTGTGCTAGTAAACCTGCTAAGAGGATCAAGGATACTTTATCAAGAATAAAGTTTTACTGAAACATTAAACACTGCTTTCTGGAGCGAGAAGATATCTATCTCTTTGCAGGAGAGTTGTCTGAAATAGGAGATTTATCTCTAAGAATAATATAATCTTGATTTGACTGTACTTGTTCCCAACAAATATATACAGCTTTGAAATATGTCAGTCAGTGCTGTTATTTGTATAACCTGTATGTTAACCATGCATAACCTGACACAAAGGGTCTTCACCTCTACCTCTGTAGGAGTCGAGCTCCCAAACTGATAAGAATAATGGATATATGTCAGATTTTCCCTTTTGAAGGGCTCATAACCTGGATTGTTTATGTTGCAGTCTATTGATCTCACATTTTCATGCAGGAAGCCAGGGAAGTTACCACTGAACAAAGGATCACAGCAGTGTCATCTGTAATTTTAGATGCTGTGACCACTGCTTTTATTTTGAAGTAGAATATCATGCCCTTTGTAGGCCTCATCCATAACACCCTCCTTCACTTAACTATGGGCTCTGAAAAAAGAAACTGGAAACTAGATAGTCTGAATGAATGTCAGCTGACCCCAAGCCATTCTGAGATATTTCTTCTTGGAACACGCAAGCTCACATTACTGTAATTAAGACTGTACATTGTTCTAGCTATGATTTCCTCAGTGACCTAGCTATGAGTCCTCAGTGATTGCCCTTGGTGTTGCTGGTGCAGGTGATTACTTGGGCTCTAGGGGTTATTTTTGGTCTGCTTTTTGGGTACTCTTTAAGTGTAGCTCTTTAGTGTGAAATAAGTATGTGTTTAGGCTTAGTCTTAATGAGGACTAGATGAACCACAGTTACATCATGGCTCAGGGAACAACATTTTGCATGCAAGTGCTGTGTGATTTGATTGCCCAGTGTTTGACTACTAAGCATTTGCTGCATGTTTCTGTGTTCTCAGTGTATTTCTTCATCTCCCAGTGAAGCAAAATGGCCACCTGTGCCTCCCCAGTGGAGAAGATTCTGGGGTGCAAGGTTTTCTTTCAAAATGGGGATGAAATGCCTTTTATTTCTCTACTGAAATTCCTCAATGACATCATTAAAACATCCTGTTGCTGGCAGAACATCAGGGGATATCCTCCAGATTTCTAAAAGATGACATGAATTCTGCTTCTTCACAGAAGTAGAACAGAAACTGGGAAGGGAGGATTAGGTTAGATGTTAAGAAGAAATTTTTCACTCAGAGGGCGGTGAGGAGCTGGCACAGATACCCAGAGAAGCAGTGGTGCTCCATCCCTGGAGGTACTCAAGGCCAGGTTGGATGGGTTTCTAGGTGTTCTGATTTGATGGTTGGCAGCCCTGCCCACTGCAGGGGGTTGGAACTGGATGATCTTTGAAGTTGCTTCCAACCCAAGCCATTCTATGATTCTATGAAACAAAGCTTATGACTGATGGCAGGAAAGAGAGAACAGCTCCTTTAATTATTCAGCAGTTTAGAAACCTGAACATTTTAGCTGTGGAGGAGTATTAAGGAGAAGAACTGAGACATCATTGTTCAAGGACTGTCAAATGTCAAAAGAGAAGTCCACCTTCTTTGGCATTTGTTTTTTTGCAAGGAAACTCCTTCTTCACAAGCAGAGTTCCCGCAGTTTGGCCTAAGAAACTGAAGATCATTGGAAAGAGTAAACATGCAATATGCAGAAAATGTACTTTCTAGCTTCTGCTGCTGAAGGATTAGCATGCTGTTGATTGAGATTTTGACGGAGACTTACTGTGGGCATAGCTGAAGGATGAGCTTCTTCTGCCTCTGGTTGAGTGAATGGATGGATACGAGTTGTACTCTTAGACTGCTTTCTGGATCTGTGCTGAGAACAATGCTTTACAAATTGTTTTCAGCTGCAGTACTGAGCATCACCTGGGCAATGCTGAGCAACTCTGTCACTGACATTAAAGGCACTTCTGGGCTTTCAGTATCTCCAAAGGATTAAGTACTGTGAGTCTTTGAATCAAATTCAGCATGATTTATGCTCATAAAGCAGCACAGTTCAAATCAGTAAGACTCTGACTTGAGTTAGATATGGAGGAATTAATCCTCTGTGGCTCTGTTTCTTTATCTGCAACACTGGATAATGGCTGCATGTCCTTGTTGTCACATGTCTAAGAGTGCTTGGAGATCCTTATCCGTAACATATAGAGTACAGTGCCAGGAGCAGCCATTATCTCCTGTGACCTTGTATCACAGGCAATTACATTACCCATGTATGCAGCTCACTAGCTTGAACATAATTCACGTTGGGCTAAAGCTTATCTTCCAAAAAAAAAAACATCAAGTCTTGAAGATGTTAAGGGGCAGAGAAGCCACTATCTCCACTGGTTGCTTGGCTCCAGTGGTTAATCACTGCCACTGCTGAATTTGTCTTCATATTCCAGTGACTGGCTTTCCTTGAGTCTCTTTTTAGTAGACTAAAGATCTCTTTGGCACCAAGCCTTTTCTAATGACAGTAACCTTCCACCATCTTTTGCAAAACAAAACAAGTCATGTTCTTTAAGTCTTCTACTGCACGGCTTTTTTATCCCCAGTTCTCAAGCCGCTTCACCCAAAGAAAAACTCATTGTTTTTAAAATATGGGCAACAGAGGGCATGCAGCACTCCAGTCTCACTCCAACCTGTGTACAACAGTAAGATCACCTCCCCAGTTTGACACTGCTCTGTTTCTGTGGTCTAAGACAGCTACATTCTCCAACATTGCCCTGAGATTTTGCGCTGAACTGCATATTGCCTCCTTCTAGCTTTTCACTCTTCCAGGGTTAAAACTTTCCAGGAAGTAGGATGTCCCACTGGGGCTTTTGTATAGAATTTTTTAATTTAAACCCTGAGTGTATTCCCACTGGAATATTCTTTTTCTTCAAGATAAAAAGCATTAGATTATACTTCAAATCATTATTAGATATCACTGTACAAACACTTCAGTTTACACTTTCCATGTACAGCAGATGTTTGTGGAAGGATAAATACAAAAGTAAATGAGAAAACGGCTCTCCTATCTTCACTAGCAGTATGTAGTCTCCTATCTGTGGTTGGAAAGTGCAGTAAAACCTTATGTTATCTCTCTAGGACAAAAAAATAAATTTAGCTAATAACACTGTCTAATTGCATTTCTGAGAGAGACTGTGTAAGCAGGGAACTATCTAATAGTACGCAGAATGTGTTTACAGTCTGCAGGCCATGATCCTTATAACCCGAATCTCTTTTATTAATCTGAATATACACTATGCATGCTTCTTTTCCCCACAAATCTGTGCAACTCCTGTTTCTTGTATTCCAAGTCAGAAGGAAAAAAGGTACATGATTTCTCAATACTGAAAATAAAGTATGGTGGTTGGAAACCAAAGCTGCACAGGACAGTAGGCTGGAAAGTCAACAACGGCTAGAAGTGGAAAGTAAGATTAAAGGTAACATTTAGCCACAGGGTTATTCTTAACCACTTTAGAATAGTATGTAGTTAAATACACACACGCACACACGCAAAATAGAGAAACTTACTTTGTAAAGTGTTTTGCTCTCACTTTCAGAAGCAGATGATTGCTATTTACTGTAGGGTTGTGAACCACAGGAAGCTGGCCTTTTTTAGCTCTTTTGGCCTGAAAAAGCACTGCCTGCAGGACACTCAATAAAGACCTTCCTTCCTTCCCTTCCAAACCCAACACTCCATCCCCAGCTGTGCCTATTTTCCTGGACTGCCTGACTGAACATCCACAGCTCAAGCAACTAAAGATCATTCCAACTATGGCATGGTTTCTTTGGTGATGCTGAGTCCCTGTGTTTTGGAAAAGGGCCATTCAGTGTGATGATGTAAGCCTGCTTGACCCAGACTGTCACAAGTAAAGGAACTTTGGTTTGCAGTGCCAACATCCCTGCCCTCAGAAACTTGTTTTTTCTACCAAAATGAAATGATGAAGCAGTGCATGACCTTAGGAACCTTGGGATAGCAGAAACAGTTTTAACCAGTTTCTGACTGTGCATGAGATGGTTTCTTGAGATGAGTTATGTTGTTTCAGCACTGCGGAGCAGAATTACCAATAAGTTTTGACATTTGCCATAACTAAGTTTTATGTGAAGGCAGATATAAATCTTGCTTCTGAGCATCCTGTGCATACAGAAACATAGACAAAGAGGAGCTTAGATCAATAGCACAGTTCAAGACTCCTTTTATTCCTAAGAGAATAACTTTGGAATTAATTTGGAAGTAAAGAAGACAAAAGACATGGCTGAAGAACAAGAGCTGCTTTGCTAGAATATCCATTCAAACTCATACTTTACATTTGACTAGGGACAGGTGGTCACAAATCCATATGCTCCCCTGGCAAGAGAATAAAGCGGGTACTTGCAAAGGCGGTAGGGAGCTGAAGTCTTCTGCTTTTCTCAGAGTGTTCTATTGGATTGAGTATTAGCCAATATGTGGTGGTCTTCCTCTTCCTACCTCTTGGAAGATCTCTTGGGAGTTGCTTTCATTCAGCTGCACAAACAGTTGTCAACGGTTTACGGGCAGGTTCGGCCCGGTTCCGTGATGATTGGTGTGGGGGACCCACGGACCCACGCCCCAGGAAAGGGGAAGGGGGAAAGGGAAAAGGGANCTGAAACCATTAAAATTATTCTATGTGGAAAGGCAGTTGCTCCAGACAGTTGTAGTAAAGAGTTGAGTTTTGCCAAGGAGTCTGGATTTGTTCCCTTTGGGTTACTGACTGACATTTTCTGTAGCGTAGATGAGACCCTGAAATGCCATGTAACAAGTCAGTGTTTGGAAACCCTTCATGTAGGATCTGCACATCTTGTGGGTCCTCGGAAGCAGTAGCCCTGAGCTGCAGCCCTCTCACGACTTTCTGCTATGACTAGGCTACTTGTAGCACCCAATCTTATCCGTTTAAAGACAGTTTTATGTATTTACATTGTTTGCCATCACAGCGATGTCTTTCTTTCCATGAATACAACTTATAGATACATTGATTGATTATTCATACATTTGATTAACATGTACTACTTTTTGCCTCTTCTTTTGTTTGAGAACTCAAAGACATAAAAAATAGCTATAAATATTTGCAAGTTAAATAGTAAGAATTTCTGAACCTTCTATTTAGATTTTTTATTAGCTAATGTAGAAAGCAAGTGGATCTGACCAGTGCTCCAGAACTGAGCTTCTGAATCTTTCTGAAAGCTTGAGGATAAGGCTGAGAAACTTCTGTAGTCTGAAGAGCTATCATAGGTGACATCCCCTTTCTCAGTGGCCAAACACAGGATTCAACCAGCTTATTAAGATTTTCATATTTGATCTCTGAATTTGACATTGTCAGAACCAAGAATTTTCTACAAAAATTAGTTCTGTGCAAAATGGCATCATGTACCCTGCCTCATTCTTTGCAAAAGTGCAAGGGGAGTTTCAACTTCATTCTGACATATAACAAGGTGATTTGATGAGAAAACTCTAGGTCTCATTTTGACATGATTTTATGTATGTGTATTTTATTTTATTGGATCTCATCCTCTGTATCACTCCTGAGCTTTAGCTGGGCCTTATTGAATTTTATTAGCTTCAAAATTTCATGTCTGTGCAGCTTACTGGCAAGGAACAGAAGTTATTACAATGGCTTTAAAAGGAGTGTGTTTTTTTCATCCTTCAGACAACCTTATGTAGGTTTCATCTATAGTTTCTCTTTAAATGTCATTCTTAAAACATGAACTGGTCTGATTGTTCTGCTAAGGACTGTGGACACTGGAAATATGTGTCAATGGTTGGTATAATATTCTATTTAACAAGCTGAGAAAAACTGAGAACTTAAAGATTTGAAACCAAAGCTATAAAAATACTTGCTGAACAGGATTCCATATTGAAAATCTTACCCACAAATAAAAGGAAAGTGATATCATTACATTGCTCAAATGAGATCTTTGTTTTTCCCTCCCCATGGGGAGAAGTGTTTGAATAAAGAGAACAGCTGGTATTTGTTCATCAACTGGCATAATCTTTGACAAATAAATATTTGAATGTCAGCTGCGTGGTCCCCTGAGTGTAGGTGCTCTGATGGGCACGGAGGAGAAGTATCAGAGATGAGGCATGGCGCTGAGTTTCTTGAGTAGGCTGTATATAGAAGAGGTTTGATTTTACCGTAGCTGTTGTCAGTAAGTGGTCTTCAGCTGACTTTGGCAGAACACTGGAAGTTCTGCATTGCACTTTGTTCTACCTTATGTTTGTGGCATGTTTCTTAACTCAGACACAGCACCACATAGGACCAATCTGAACTATGCCTTTGCTCATAAACCCTCCTGAAATCCAGAGTGATACCCTCTGAGGAATATAGTGTAGGAAAGAAACTCTTGAAGTTTTCAAGGCTCCTTAGCTCTAGCTGAGCACCCAACAAGAGGCACTTGAGACAGTTTCAGCAAAGCCATTCTTTCCAGTGATCCCAGTAAGAGTAAGGCAAAGTTGGATGTGACCTGTTTGGGTTTCACAGAACCATATCAGGTCCACCAGAGTTTCCTAACCCATTTTCCATCCCATGCTCAGGTGCTACCTTGCTTCTCTTGTTCATGGAAGTGCTCTTGCTGTGCTGTACCTGATGTGACAGATGTTGCTGAAGATAGGCTGGCTCTGTGTTTAGGCATAATATGTGTTTGTGCAACATCTTGGCTGATTTATAGCTTGGATAAATGGCTCGAGGCAGCTGACAATGGACTGCTGAGATTCAAATGCACTTTGCATGATATTTCACTTCCACGCATAATGTGAGGAGTGCAAGAGAAATGACAGCTTAGAAAAACTAGTTTGGCCTTCCAGCAGAAAAGGACTTGACATCTATAGTAAGGGAGCTATATAACACAGCTTCTCGTATAGCAGTTCCAAATTTGTCCTTCTGTGTCATTCACAAAACTGAAGATGTGGGTGTCTGATGGACAAAAGGGCAGTTCTGGTGAAAACAAACCCCAACAGTCTTGCTTCTGGGATCCTTCTACCTCCTCCCATGGATTCTAATGACACAGAATCAGAGTCATAGCACCAGAGGCTGAGCCACCTGAAAAATTCCAGAGTTTCTGCCCTGTGTGCTGGATCCCAGCCCCTCTGATTACTGGTCACCTCTGTTTGTTGAGGTGGCCCTCTGTGAGGAACAGCAGTGGACACTGTCAGTCAGCTGTCCTTATAGTAATCTTTTAAAAAGTATGTATATCCTTGTCACAGATGGAGGCTAAAGCGCTGCACACTTCACTCGTAAGAGGAAGGCAGGAAGATATTTACTGATATAAAGTAGGTGTAAGATGGTAATTTGAACAGTGATGACAGTGACTTTACAAGATTTGAAATGGCTAAATATCCTTGACTATTTGCTACAGAGAGTGAGTCTAAGCTCAGACCATAGCAAAGCTAGTATAGCTTGAAAACAGTACATTACTTAATGAGGATCTGTTGGCAAATTGTCACCACATCTCAAATGAATATCTGTGCAGGCGTTAAGTAACCTCAAGAGGTGTTTCTATTCAAGGGGAAATTATGGCATGCAGCCAGCTGCTTGCTTAGGGTTCTTAGGCTGCTTCCTATTTATAGGGTAGGATGATTGACTCATAGTCAGACAATTTAGAATTGGATCTATTGAACAAGGTGTCTGTATCAGTTCTGTGAATATTTGGTTTGAGACAATATGGCAGTCATTAACTGTCTCTGGTGAAACCTTGATTGTTATCAGTCCCAAGGACAAGGTCTTTTGCACCTCACTGCATGCACTAGGCCTTGGAGTAATGACCAGTCTGGGTGAGGGAACAAGGAACAGACTGTCGCAGTCCTTCTGTGTGGAGGTGCAAAAAAGTGAAAATACCTCTTGTGTCTGTGTTGTAGCCTAAGAGAATACATATGGAAGGAACCTCATCCCTAGTTAGCTAAGGACTGTGACCGAAGTAAACACTGAGAGAGGAAAACAGACAGTACCCCCATTTTAAAATGTACTCAAAAACTGTCAATTATTTTTTCAGCATTGCTTGAGAAACCGATCAGCAAAAGACAGGACAGTGAAGCTGTACAGAAGGCCAAGATCCTTTACGCATCCTGTATGAATGAGAGTAAGTGATTTGATTTGGAGAAACCTGTGCATTATACATGTTTATACAGGCAAGGCCTTTTGCTCTCCACTGAACTCCATGAGACTTTCTCTAGGACTGCTGTGCCTATGTGTTCACAGGCAGAGCAGAAACATTGGATTCAGCTATTTATTTTTTCCTACGTGGAAATCTATCAGTGCTGATAAATCTTTGCTTCTCCTCTGACTCTTGCAGGATTTGAATCATATGCAATGTAACTGTTGTCACACTTCAACATTTCAGATAAAATTGAAAAAGCAGACATGAAACCACTGTTAAGCATCCTGAGGCATTCCCCTTTCCGCTGGCCTGTGCTGGAATCCAACATCGGACCAGAGGGGCTGTGGTCAGAGAGGAGATTTAGCTTAGTGCAGACGCTGGCAACACTTCGTGGTCAATACAGCAACTCTGTCTTCATCCGTTTATATGTGGCTGCTGATGACAAAGTCTCCAATCGGTATATCCTGAAGGTACAGCACAGCATATCTATTAGCTTACTTTGCATGGCATTTTGTGATCTTGTTTTTTAAAACAAGTGTTCTGGATGCCGAGTATGGCTGTTTATCTATGAAGATGAGGAATTGTGCATCAGTCACAAATATTCTGAACTTGAGATATTTTTCTTGAAATGGAAATGGTTTATATTGTGCTGATACCTTACAACAACAACAAAAAAATAAAATCACAGTCTTCTAAACTGGAAATATAGTTTAGTTTATTGAAATTCTTTTGTTTTGGATCAAAACATAGAGTTTATAACAGTACATGACATTACACAGCTTTTTAGATTAGTGAAAAAATAGACCAAAACCAAAATTGCCTAGCTGGAGTCTGACAAAACTCCAGAGAGCATTGCAACACTTACGATAAGATGTCATCATGGCAAGATCCAGTGCCTAGGTCAAATGCATTGGGTTTTTTTAGGAAATAGAGTTGAATAACCAGAGTGGACCAACTCTCCACTGCTATGAGAATGTAGTTTATAGAGGCCAGAGAGAAGGGACAAAGAAGAAAGGTTTATCACCGTTAATCACAGCAAAATAACATCTATGGTCCATATGTTGGTAGTATCCTGGCTAGTTGTATTTGGGACTCATATAACAGTTAACTGTGGTGGTACTGGATGTTGTTTTTGAATCAGTTCTTTGAAAGGCCCTTTGACTGAGGCATTGGTCTGGTATGAGATTCAAGGGTAACTTTTCCTCATTTCTAACGAGTTTTCCTGAATGTTTGAGGCAACTGCTGGTCAACAGTTCACTGCATTAAGGATGTCATTCTGCTGAGATGCTGTTCAGATCCCGACAGGGTTGCTTTGGCTGAAGATTTAGAGGAACTGAATAGTAGAATCAAAAGAGGGAATATTTAGCTATCTCCTCTCATACTCCTGTTGTTAGTCCATGACATCTGCCAGCAGAGGGTTTGGATAGGTTTGTGTGGCTGATTCTTTGAAAATTAATTTATTCATTGCAATATCTTCATTTGGTATGCTTAGTGGCCCCTATGAATTGGGTATCTAAACAAATGAAATTCTACATCCTCTGGATAACATGTTATTCCTTAGGGGATTCTGTTTTTATTGTTAACTTGATTAAGAATTTGATCAGCAGAATGCATCAGCCGGTGTTCTACTTTGTCAGTGTTTTAACAAATTCCCAGGAGTGAAGCTGTTCCAGGGAGTATTTCAATCTGCTTGTGAAAATGGATCTATTGCAAAATTCTTTCTTTGTTCATCATTGCAAAAGCATGAATGGATCAGAAAAACAGGAGATGTTCCAAATAAAGCTTTGTTCAACATTAAATGTGATTTTCTTTTTCCTGAAGGAGTTGATTAATTTTTTCTTTATATCTCATATTTGTGCTTTCTTTATTTCAACGGATTATCAAGTCTGATTCTTAAGCCAGGAAAATTTGGATGAACAGTTTAAGCAACAGGGACATAGCTAAAATAGACCAAATAATCTGAAGTTAACAATTGCTAGGACATGCATCTGCAAAGCATAAGAGTATACAGGGTGGGGTTTTTTTTCTTCAATACGTGGAAGAAAGGTGATACTCTTTTTCATAGGATCAGAATTGCACTATACATCACAGCTTCAGTGAATATCATCAGTTTTCAGTAGATGATTTGTTTTATTTTGTTTGTGGTATACCTTAAAGCTTGAGAACATCACTTAAAGGAGAGGATGATATTTATTCACCCATTTGAGATTATATTTGCATTTACTTGGGTCATATTTTATGAATGTAGAAAATGTGAAATATAAGTGTTGTAGGATATAGATTAAATAGTGAAATAGTATCAATAAATACAATATTTCTTCACTACTTCTAAAAAACAACAACACATCAAAATAATAATCTTACAGCATCAAAAATGTTTTTTTTTTTTCCCATTCGCGTCAGTATCTTCTTTAGAATGTGGAAGTTGGTTGACTTATGCTATCAGATTTGGCTTCTATACTCTAACTTGATTGATCATGTTGAAGAGTCTTGTGATATCTCTGTTTCTAGTACTAATTTTAAGAGATCTGCTCCACTGTGATTTTTGGCTGGTTAAGAACTTGAAACATTATGCACATGTTCCCCTGTTGTCATCATTTCATTCAAAAGACTAAGTGAACCCATTAAACTTTCAAGTCTGGTTTTATAAATTACCTTGAAGACATTATCCAGCATTAGAGTAACTGTAGGCCAGCAAGTCTGATCATAGTTTGAATCAGAAATATTTAAAACTTGTGTCTGCCATGCATCTTTTGCTAATCTACTGGAAGCGTAACAATTTCCCATGCACGCCATGATTTCTGTGGCTGGAAACCAGCTGTACCTCTGTTCAGAAAGCCAAATACTCATTACAGCACTTAGTGTTGGCCTAGAGTAAAGTTCAAATGCATAATCTTAATTTCTGTCAAAGTAGGCTAACGAAGCTTTCCAGGCACAGAGGAGCTGATGTGCTCCAGCAGTTAATGGACATTTGGTCCATACACTAAGTTTTGTGTCCAGAGTTGATGCTTGTGCCCCTGAAATACATATAACACGAATAATTGTCTGCAATCATTATTTGATCCTGTAGACTCGCTCCTTTTACCTTACCCTACTTGCAATGGAGCCATGAACATGTAAATCATGGTAGGTGATACTTTTGCTGTAGTAGGTGGCTCAAGGTACTGTGGGAGGCACCTGTGGCTTCCCAGATTGCATTAATACTATTAAGGTAATGTCTGTCAGCATGACATAGCTTTTTTTTTAAATTATGTGAAAATCAGGCTATTTTTCAGGAATACATTATGTATTAGATATTTACATTCATTGTTATTGCCAGAAAAATGTGAACTCTATCAAGTTTGCTAATTTGGCTACCTTTAATTATTAAATGCTTTTTCTTGTCAACAGTTAGATCAAGCAAGCCTATCTCTCTCATCTCGAGAGGATTACCTTGAAAACACCACAGAAGCTAAATCTGTAAGTAGTACTAACTAAAACTCAAAATATCTACTTTTGTCATTGTGGATTTTGCTTTATTAAGTCCCAATCTGGGAATCTGGTTTGGTAGGATTTAGATTTTTCTAGGTATTTCCTATTAGAAAAAAACTCAACCACAAGCATCACTACTACAAACACTTGCAAAGTTTTTTGAACAAAGATTTTAATAAGAAACAGGGTCCCCGATACTTTTCTTCCCCCTTAGAAAGGACCTCTGGAAATCATCGAGTCCAGCCTCTTTGCTTAGTCAGAAACAGCTGCAACAGGGTGCCCAGAACCGTGGCCAGTCAGATTTTAATATCTCCACAAACTCTATGGGCGTCTCAAAACTGTGCACAGCACTCAAGTGTGGGCTCACCAGTGGTGAGTAAAGGGGAAGGATCACCTTCAACCTGCTGGCAGCACAAGATGCTGCTGTCCTTTGCTGGAAGAGCACATCACCATCTCAAATTCAGCTTAGTGTCCACCAAGACGCCCTGAGTTTTTTCTGCAGAAATGCTTCTTAGCTATTGGCCCCCAATCTGTGTTCTTTCGTGGTTATTTCTCCACAGATGCAGGATTTGGTATTTCCCTTTGTAGAACTTCATTGTTCCTGTTGGCCCCTTTCTGCAGCCTAACAAGATTGTTCAAAATGGCAACACAACCATCCAGTGCATCAGCCACTCCTCCAGTTTTGTACTTTCAGCACACCAACATGCTGAAGGTGTGCATGCAAGAAAACCACATGCTTCAGGCACTTTCTGTAGTATGAAACCTGCAGGGCTGTGTCATTACGAAGAGCCATCTAGGTCCAGGAGTCCAACATAGATAGTTCTCTGGGGCACCCTGCATTCAAGGACAGGTGCCAGAGTTCATTAGCAACTGCTACAGCTATCCTCACTGTAGCCTTCACCTGATGTGGTGGCAATGGGAGCCCCCCCCCACCCACTGAGAGGTCCCAGAATTTCCTAGGCGATGGATCTCAAGACTGTCTCAAGAATGTGGATTCCAGATGCTGCTGTGTCAGTGAGCTGCTCTCCTGCTACCATCAAATTAGTCTGAATTTATTTAATGAAGGGAATGAGTTCCTCAGCAGATCATTTCCTCTTCTTCCCATTTATTATTTCTGGGTACCCTGCTACATCTTATCAAGAAGTTTTCTTTCTCCTTTTCTGTGGAAAACAAACATGAACTGTTGATGTTAAGCACACGTATTGATATTTGACAATGCCAACATCTTTTTCACCCTCCTTTGATGAAAGCCTGTGGACAGTGTCCAGCACATACAGGCCAAAGCTCAAGGAAAGCAAGCAATTGAATCGTCATGGGGGGCAAGTTATTGCTGTTGTTAAGGTTTTACTGTATTGCTTCCCTTTTAAATTCTCCAAGAAGCTAGTGAGTTTTTTAGCCACATCTATCTGGGCAGATGCCTGTATCCAAAGAACAGTATCTATTTAAAAATTAAAGATGGTAATATGCCAGGAAATGCTTTTGCTTTTGGAAGACTACAGGCCAGCAAGAGCTGTTTGTAGGAACAGTTTGATCCCTCTCAAACTTCTGAAAGATGATTCTGGGGAAGAGATAGCACATAAAGCACTACAGTATAAAGATTGATACATGCAGTGTTTTCTGCTGATATTTGTATGTACACACTAGGCTAAAACAGCTTTTTTAGGATAGGTTAATAGCACAGAGAACTTTAGTAGGTACTTGTATTGTGTGCTGTAGCAGAAACAGAGGAGGGATGTCCCTTCACTTCCCTATCTTCTCATCCACTACACTTGTACTCATCTATCAGTACTTCAGGCCTGTGCTGATTACTGTATGAGACTGCAAAAACAAACGCATTGTCAAATCCCACTGTAAGAGCTCTGCATTCTCAGCCACATCCAGAAGTATCATTTGCACTTCACGAGATTTATAAACTCTGTGGACCACAGCAGATAGCTCTGTCTGTCCTCCACAGTATGCTTATGGTGTTATTTCCCCTTTTCTCCTCAGTGAAAGCAGACACTTGGGGTAAAAAAGAGTGGTTCCAAGAGCATGAAAGTGCAATGTATTCAACTCTTTGCTATAAACTGGATATTTGTGTCTTACTGCTACGGCTGTGTTGAAGTGCAAATCCAGTAATAATTTCCCTTGTTTTGTTTTGTTTTCCCCAGTATCGAGATACCTTCTTGCAGTTCATGGTTGACACTGCAGTGCTTCTGGGTGCAAATGCTTCACGAGCTGAATCTGATATGAAGTCAGTCCTAAAGCTAGAAGTCAAAATAGCTGAGGTTGGTAATTTTATGTGGAATTGAAAATTGCTTTAAAAAAAAAGGGCAATCCTGAATGTTTCAGAATGGAAAGTCATTGTGTTAACAACCTTAGTGATACTGTTTCTTGGAAGGAGAAGGAAAGGAGCAAACCTGATGGAAAAAAATGAACAGTCTTCTTGCTTTAGTTAACTGATAAATTAGAAAATTATTCTCAGGGGAATTGGGTGAAGAATTAAGAAATAAAACAAATTAACAAAACCCTTAGTGAAACATATAGAATCAGAGAATCATTAAGATTGGAGAACTGAAGGCCATCCACAACAGCAGTAAACCAGTGTTTCCATCTCTCTGCTGAAAGTAGAGACGAAATTTTGTCAAATCTATATATGAAAGCAGGAACAAGGGTTGTTGTATGATCCTTAATGAGCACAATTAATTATATAAACTTGAGACTGTGTTTTCAAAAGCGATAGTCCTGCTTGTCACTTGGGCTATCCTGAGTTCCTCTGTACTCTTTTTAAAGTGAACATATGTCATGGAGAACTTCTGTGCTTCGGAAGAGAGACAAAAGGAATAAAAAAAAGATACGTATTTTTGATTTAGGGATGAGAGGCATGCTTCAAGAGATCTGATTGCGTACATGGAAGATTTCAAGTAGATTTGAGTTACTGGAGGAAGAGGAAAAATTTAGAGAGGAAGAGAGCAAGCGGGTTCAAGAAGAGTTTAAATATCTGCCATATAAATGAAATTTTCATAAAGGGAGAATAAAATAGTTTTTTGTCTGTGTGGCTTGAGCAACAGTAAAACCGCAGACATTCTGCAGAATTTTGTTTGGAGATCTGCCAGCTATTTGGTTAGTCTAGAGTCAATCTCTACCCTGTTTAAATTCAGCACCATCAAGCATGTTGCACAGTATTTACCCTAGAGCTGGGCTGGCACTGATGTCAGGAATTCTTGTTTTTCTTCAACAGTGAGCAAATTTGTATTTTTATCTTGTTGATTCGTTTCTTTATTATGACCCAGATAGATACCTTGGAATCTGAATGTCGCTTGTCAATTTTAAAAGGGCTTGCTTTATATTCAGCATTTCATTTGCTACATGCTTGGATTTTCACTCCGTAGTGGGTCCTGAGGCCTGGCTCCTCTGGTCAGCCAGATGAGAGTCTCAGTTGGTGAATGCTTTTGTTCATTTCTGGCCTATTTACTCAGGTTTCCTGCTATGGAAGTCAAGATAGTTGGTTAAAAGGGAGAAGAAACTGATGTGTATCTGACTTTCCTCCAGGTGAAGCCAGGCCATAGAGGGGCCATGTTCAAATTCAGGAGATGAGACATGTTTCCAGCATACCGATTTTGGAATTGACATTTAAAACTGTATAGTTTGAAGCTGATAGAATATTAATGATCTAGGTGTACATTTGATAGGATATCAATGATCTAGGTGTGCTTTTAGCTTTTTTGAGCCCACATTCATTTCCTTGGTATAATCAGAGCTAAAATTGGTCTAAAGTGTTCAGAGAAGACATGCAGCACATCAAATTCCCCAGAAATGAGTTAAACTGGCAATGAATCATATTCCATCATATTCCATTTTTCTGAGTTAAAATGCCATCTTCAGAAAGGGAAGCTAATGTCATGAATGCTTAGAAACTGGGTGGTGAGATACCTCTTCACTGGGATTATAGTGGATAGTAGTGACGTAAGAGAAGATCCTTGGAAGATGAGACTCGTTTTCATCATCTTGGTTTTTTTCTTTTTTTCCAGATCATGATTCCATATGAAAATCGGACAAGTGAGGTGATGTACAATAAAATGAACATATCAGAGCTTAGTGCCATGATTCCACAGGTTGGTTGGGGAAATTATTCTTTTAATTTCTGACCTATATAGTTAGAAATGCGTTTGGTGCAGAGAGATAGCATGTTAAAGGTGTATTGCTAGGAATGTATGCACTCATTTATAATGTATGTTCTTTTAAATTCTGTTATGACTTCATGAGGTTTGAAACTGGAAAGACAAGCTGCAATAGTTTCTATATTTTTAATAAGTAAAGCTTTGAAGCCATTATCTCAAAGATGTAATTTAATCAGTAAATTATCTCCCTTCATAAAGTGCTTTAATGAGTCCTTGTCATTTCAGTTTGACTGGCTGGGATACATCAAGAAGGTGATTGACACCAAGATCTACCCTGAGCTCAAAGATATAGGTCCTTCAGAAAATGTGATTGTCCGTGTTCCCCAGTACTTCAAAGATTTATTCAGGAT
The DNA here is from genome assembly GCA_013399175.1 of Odontophorus gujanensis. Classification (NCBI taxonomy): domain Eukaryota; kingdom Metazoa; phylum Chordata; class Aves; order Galliformes; family Odontophoridae; genus Odontophorus; species Odontophorus gujanensis. The sequence goes on from VXAB01000408.1 coordinate 670,871, forward strand.
ACTTGAAAACGAAAGGAAAAAGTAAGACCCCAAATTTATAACTAGGCATTAATTGCTGGGCTTGTCCTGGGATCTTTGGGTGCTTCCCAGATTCTTGGAACCAAATCTCTGGGCAAAGGATCTCCTCATTTTTGTCTGAAAGAAGATAAATGTATTATTACCTTGTTGGCACCAGGAGAATTTAATTTCAAGCACCTTCTTTAGCTCAAAACAGATTGCAGTGATGCTGCTTTTTGCAGATCCATTCAGCCTCTCTTACTTGCATAGGTTTTCACGTCTTGTGTAATCAGTTATGCCTCTAGAAAAATGCAAGCAGCTCACACAATAGATATGTTCTGCACAGGGAAGTAAGACAGTTTCAGTCAATGCAACAAAAAAAGGGTGTGTGAAGATGTTATTCTATTTGGAAGCATCTTTGTTCATGACATATGACCAGTTTTTGTAATAGTTTATTCTCTGATCAGGTGTGTCACTGTGTCACTATTCTCTCTAAAAATCGTTCCTTGTTGATTGTATACTATGGCCACAACTAAGGTTTATGTTTCAGAAGAGAATAATTCAGGATGGTCTTACGTTGCTGATCTTTGCATCTAATGACAATGCTTACATTAATTCATAGTATTTGTAAAAATAAGAAGCAGATCAAACAATAAGAAACATAAACATGATCATCTGTTCTGCCTACGGATTGTCAAATACCTTGCTTTCCAAACTTCAGACAAATATTGTTGGTGTATCACAGATTTTAGTTTGCTGAAGAAAGTCTTCTACATTGTCTTGGTTTTCCAGGCTTCGTATCTCATAAAGTTAGTGATGCCCGTGGGGATAAGTGGTGATATAGAGGATGCATTTGTACCAAGACAACAGAGAAATAGTTACTCTTTGTGTACAAATGCTATTCCATTCAAATCTGCTCTGCAACTACACCGTAAATACCTGAGAGTATTTGCAGTGAGGTCATAACATTTCCTAATGAGATAAAACCTAGAAGTATAACAAGGATATTTTCTTATGGGTGATCTCATTTTTCATTCTCCATATGACGTTTAAAAGGTTAAAATAATACAAATAATGTGAATTTGGTTTGTTTTATTACATATTTCCATGGATCAAATTTCTAGTGATGGGTTATTTTGCCCCCCTAGTTACCCTTGTATTGATGGTGCCTGTGCTTTAGACAAATGCAATAAATAGGATATAGTGAAATGCATCCTTGTAATGGAGATGTTTGCAGCTGCTGTAGGAAGTAGCTTTACTATTCTTGTGTATGCCAGAATGAATAACTGCTTTACCTTGCCTCATCATACTGCATATTTGCAGTGTGGGACAGTTAATACTGTGCACCTCAACTCCTCTGTTATGAAGAGGAATCCTCTTTAGGGAGGGATGGGAGTACTAGATCTCCTTTCTGCTCTTGTGCTTCCTCTGAAAAATTAGTTGGAGAGTTAAGTTACAGTAATTTAATGGGAATTCTTGCCTCTAGCAAGAGACTGGAGATTTTCAGTATTTTAATCTGATTCATGACTTAATTATGGATACAATTTCCAAACAGATCTCAAAAATTGTGAAAGAGATCTATTTTTATTAAAATGTCAATTAATGTGTCTATCTATCTTATATTAAATCTATTCTCTTTAATTGCCACCGTGTCTATTGATTAAAATGTATCACAAACTCTCAGAATTTTACTTGTGCAAACTACTTTATTTCCAGACAGGGTTGAGCCTTGCTCAGCAGATATCCATGAACACTGGTATAATTTTAACTATCCCAGCAAACAAGCTCTCTACCACTTCCTTTGGGAGTGTGTATCACAGTGATGGTCATACTGGCTCAGAAATGATCAGCCTATGCTTCTTTCTGTAACAGTTATTTTGAAGTTAAAATAGGAAACTGTGTACTGTAATCTTCCCAGAGTTCACAAACACAAATGCTCTTGTCTCATAGGAAGTGCAGAGATCTGCATTTTATTTTTGCGTTGGATTTCACTCCATGTGAAGAGATGAACATCTATGAGCCTTGTGTTATTTGGATTAAAACCACCCTCAAATAGGCACTGAAGGCATCTCTTAATCAAAAGGTGCCATTTTTTAACCTGAATGAAAATAATTGATTTTAACTTCATATAACTGACTTAAACGGTAAAAGCTGTTCTTGAAGTAAGTAAACAGAGTTCAATAAAAATGAAATTCTTACCCCTCCTACTAGAAACAAAAACGTCAAAAACCACAAACAAGAAAACCTTTGGCTACAGTCATGTCATCCCAGTCCTGAAGATGTAAATTCTCTTGAGCTTTGAAGTGAAACCTTCCTGTTTAATGCATTGTATGCATCAGTGGATGCAAGTGTGATTATAATCAGGAATTGTTATCATCTCATCAGAGAGTTAGGTTTTAGGATGTGTCAGCTTTTCTTTCCTGCTCAAATTAAAACAAAGCTCAGTTAATTGTAAGCTATTTCCTGAGACAGACATTCCCCTTAAACATTTATGCCTTATACAAAATACAATAGTTTTTGAATTCCTGTGGGTATTAATGTCTTTGAATAAGTCACCTTTTCAAGACTCATTCTTTACAAATTTCAGTCTCTCATTCACTCTCAATTTGACAGAGGTTCCTCAACTTGCATGTAAGGGCAAACACCTCCAGATGAGAACAAGAAGTGCATAGAAGGCGGAACTGACTTTTTGTAGCAATTAAGTACTGAATTGTAACGTACAGTTGGATTATGGTAGTTGTCTACTTATCTGAATTTTTTTCTGAAGAATTTTGATTGAAATTATATCTTTAAACATTTCAATATATATACTCAAGTATATATGTACATAACATATATATTCTCTTTTAATATATAGACTCATATAAATACTGATTTAAATCTACAGTATTCCATTCTAACAAAGTGAGGGATTGGATAGGTACTGTGGGAGCAAGGGTCTGCTGAAATGCATGAGGCAGGTACTAAGAGGCTGGTGGGTTTCAGATCACTTACAAAATAATTGATAGCTGTATTTCAAGGTGTGTTATCTGCTATTAGGTGAGAAAACTCTACATCATTAAAACATGTGATAATGGGAAAATCTGTGCTTTCTGGTATAGTTGAGTAGGTTGAAATACAATGACCCTAAGCATTTTGTCAAAATGGTTTGCTCATCCATTCAGAGCTAATTACTTTGTCTGTTGTAATGTATACTCTGTTATGAAAGGTGTATTAGTTATGGTAAAGAACGTTTGAAAGTTTGAAAAGCTTTTTTCAGATATATTTTATGGATATTGTGAGGATTTATGTGAACTGTATGATGTATTTCCATTGTGAGGAAGGAATCATGCCCAGGGTTAAGTGGCACGAGTGCCTATATGCTCCTGATTTGTTGTCCCAATTAGTGTCTGCACACAGGCCAGAGGTACTAAGTTATGATGTGCTTATTCACTAATAGACAATATGCTGCTTTAGGTTGCCTTAAACTTCTCCACCCTCACCTCACTGTCATCTCCTCACCTGAGTGACCAAGAACTTAAGCTTGCAGCAACGATCTTTCTTGAGTTGGAGGCTCAAGGCAGGAGCTTAGAGGCAAAACTCAAGCTCTGGCTCTGATGATGCTGGTGTGGAGAAAACACCCTCAAAAACTGTTATAGCCTGTTTTGATTTTGATGAGGGAACAGTATTTGAAGCATCTATCAATTAAACTGTTGGAGTGGCACTACAGTAATACCCGACAGCTCCATCTCTATGACAACTAGTGGCTGAAGAAATTTGAGTTCTAGTGAGTTTTAGTGAAGAGGGAGCTGTTCAGATAGCCCATCGAAGCATCTTCTAGTGCAAAGGAAACACTTAGGTCAGTACTAGACTTGTTTTGAGTCTGCTTGAAGTCGAATTGCCTATTTACAGTGCAATTTTATCTCATGTAACCACCGCTGATCATGGAGATGGCTCAGTCTAGGCTGGACAAATACTTGGTTAAACACTCTTGTCAAGTGCTTGAAGTCTTAGAAAAGGGAGCACAGATGCCAGGTTTCCTGGGATGTTTGTACAAGTTCTTCCAGGATTTCTCAGCCTCAGTTCTTTTGAGATTTGTCTTTTAGGTATGTCAAGTATCAGTCTGCAAAATATGAGTGGTAGTAATTTAATAACTGTGGGTAGTAAAATTTTTTTAAAGAGCTTTGTTAACTTCTAAGGAAAGACATAAATATGAGATAGTGTCAGTCTCTAGTACATATGGGATGGATCATTATCTGTTCTGTTTAATGGTTGCAATTTATCTTCCCTACTAATGAGGAGAGAAAAAATTCACTCTGATATGCCAAAACAAAAAACAAGCAAACAAACAAAAAAAGTCCAACAGTTATTTTCTCATTATGGTACTATTCTTGCTATACTTTCATGGAAAACAAAAACTGCCCTTTGAAAAGAACCATCACTTACAGGTGGCATACTAAGTGCCAAACTTGACACAAATACCCTGTAGAAGGTGGTTATCACTGTGCAATTACATACTAACTGGCTGCAATCTTGCAGACTATTCTGCGAAGTAGAAATTCTTCAATTCAGTCACTCATTAATTTTCACAATGGATTTTCAACCATTCAATTTGAATATCCGTGGAGATATTTCTGTGAGTACTTTGCTTTGTTGCATCATATGGACGGCTGACAAAAACATATCTGATTTAACAGGACTCTTGCCAACTATCTGGTGTGGAGGATGGTTTATTCAAGGTTATTTAACCTCAGTAGACGTTTTCAGTATCGATGGCTGGAATTTTCTCGGGTAAGTTAAAGTTTTTAATAGCATTTACAATGTAATTAGTGTTGTCCCTATCTGTTTCCCTTATAGCTACTGTTTTCTATTATTTATATCTTTGCAGAACATGTTTTTTCCATGGTGGGCAACTTTATAATAAGCTTTTTGTAGGAGTCTTCACTTAAAATAATAAAACCATATATTGTATGTGACACAAAGGAGAAATGTCTTCTGGATTATGTGAGGGAATAAGACCTTAAAAAGCTTAGGCTTTTTATGCTTTAACCCAAAAGCTGGAAAGTTGCTGAGTTTTGTGCTGGGGCTGTGACCTGCAAAAGGTCAAACACGTTTGGCCAAAATCTGAGCTTTTGAAAAAAAAAAGAAAAAAAAAAGAACTCTTTACACATGCATGAAAAAAAACTCTGGTAAAACAAAACTTGAAGATTTCGTCTTTTCTCAGATTACTCCAAACCATTCTTATGCTATAATGTCTGCTTTATATGAGCTCCAGCATGTATATACATCAGCTGTTCTCACAGAAAAGCTGATTGGGTACCTTCCAGCTCAGGGCTGTAGAAGCCCCAGAAGGCTTGCATTAGTTGCTGCCATAAGCTATGAGAGCAGAGCTAATTATCTATTAATTAATATGAGTATTTACGTAAAGTATATATTTGATTAAGTGGCTCCTGAATGGAAAACCAACCTGATGATATTGCAGGCAGTGCAAAGGCTCTTTACCAAACCAAGACAAAACTATGACTGAAATCTGTTGTACCTTCTTCTTGTTTCCATGCCATGTTTAGATGGTGATGTTTTTTAGTTTGTAATAAGAAAAATGAGCTGCATGGTTGTATTTTGACAACAATATATATTGAGGCACTGAGGGGCATGGCTAGTGAGCATAGTGGTAATGAGTTGATGGTTGGACTAGATGAACTTAGTGGTCTTCCCCACCTTTAATGACTCTATGATTTAACAGGAGACTGTCACAATGCTGCTAGAGGTGTGGTGCAGTAGGTGTGGGAGCTCTATCCTCCTCGGTGAGGCACACAAGTGGTAGTTGAAACCACCCATAGTGTCCTTCCCGAGTGATATTGGAAGAGTTACAAGCTGTTCACATGTCTAAAAATAAACTCTAATATCTTGATGGAAATTGTGTGGAAAAAGCCGTCACCTATGCTTCTGAATCAGCATTGCTAAAGAAGCCATTTTCTTTATGCAAAAATGTGCAAAACTGGCTGTCAGAACCACAATTACAAGTTTCTAAGTGTGTCCTCTTGTGGAAGATTTCTTTCTAGCCAGGTAAAATAGATTGCTTGTCATCAACAAGTCTGCAGCATATGATTGAATCATATTACAGACAGGAAAATTCCTGGAAGGAAAAGGTATCCTTCGGTTACTGTGCTTTTAGATACACTGAATAGGTGCTGTCCTTTCCCTGGGTATATTCTCCAGAAGCTTAGGGAGAAATTTAATTCAAGTTGTTTCAAAGCTCATTAAAATATTGTCTTCAAGGTTTCTCATAAGTGGTTGTGAAAACTGAAGGGCAGTTCAGTAAGGGCAGTGAGTCAGCAGCTCATTCCCATTGTCTGCCTCTGAGATCTGGAGAAAGTGAGTTAAGTGCAGTAAATAGCAAGAGGTAATAGTTAATAGCTGTGGTTAAGTGTGGTGAACAGCTCAGGGAAACAGATTTCACAGGTCAGCAGAAATGACATGAGAAACGGAGTTCAAGGCAAAGCTGTTGCTGAGCAGATTGTTCCAGTCAGAGGATGGAGGACTTGAGATACACAGTTCCTTTGAAATCATAAAAATGGACTCACCTCTTGGTAAGTGAGGAAACCATTGAGTAACTCACACAAGGACCTAACTGTGAGAAGAATCACTGACCTCTAAAACAAAGGTTGTATTTTATTTGTTCACTCATTTCACGTCACCTTCACCCATCCTAAGTAGTATTTTTTCACCAACTTCTAATTTTCTATTGGTGGCTTTTACATCTTGTGTGCAGAAATCTTGGCACTGAGACACTTATCTGGATGGCATTTTGCAAAGAAAGGAGAAAAGAACTGATGAAACTTTGGAATACTTCATGTTGAAAAATAAGATGAACCTGCTGACTCTGGAGAAAGTGTTTGATTACCAGATCAGCACCATCAGCAGCTCCTCTCCACTGACTATTTGAGTTCTAGCAAATGTGAGACGGCTCCTGGGGAAGAACTCCGTTAATTCTCTTGTGGAGCTCTGAATTGCCTGGAAAAGCTTGAAACCCGCTATTTATAGCCACTGTTACTACCTGGAGTACTGCATTGTAGAATGAGACATTAATATTCGGAGGACAGTTTTGAGAGTTGGCTCTGGCTGTAACATAAATATCAATACACCAGCTGTGAGATATAATCTATTCCTCTCAGCTCTAGTTTTATTTGTCTCAGAGCCTGTGCTGTCTTTCTGTCCTCCTCACAGTCAACCTCCCTCAAAATTATAATGATTATTATGTTCTAATAATGTGTCATGAACTAAAAGCCAGCTCTGTCTCCCTACTTTCTGTGGCTGATGTGTAGACAGAACTTTTGGAAGGAATTTCAAGCTCTGATAATTAATGCCGTTAGATCCGTTGCTACTGTGCATCAGGAAAAAGATCTATTGTGGTTTTGCGTGGACACTGGAGAGAATTTCTCTTTTCCTTTTTCTTCTTTTTTAATAAAGTGGTGTATTATATATGGAGATTGAAGGATTTGGAAAGAAGTTTATTTTCTAATTTGGCTCTGTTTAGGAAACAATTACCTTATTATACATAAGTTTACCTAATGTGGTTTTCTTATTGAAGAAGTGTTCTTTCTGTCATTGAAAATGTATTAGCAGATACAGTATTAATAAAAAGCATTTGAAAATGCAATTCACTGGTGTATTTAAGTATGAGTCATTGATTAAGCTTAATTACAGCCAATATGATGGAGAAAATCAATCTTTCAGCTACCAAAATAGCTGACCTTCAACAGCTGAGAGTTAAGATAGCCTGGAATTTTCCAAGCAAATCCAGGCTCTTCAGTTTTGCTAGAAATTTAATCTTAGAGGAGACTAAGAGGAGACTGGGGAAAAGGAAGGGCACAGTAAATGCTAGGACAATGCTTGGAGACCTGTGTAGTCTGTAAGAGGCCAAAATTTTATCCTGCCTGATCTAGTGTGGTGTTGGTGTAACCCCACTATTATGCAACTGGTGGGCAATAGCTACTGGGCTGGGATTGTGCTTGTTCTTTGTGGAACAGGAGAAGTACATTCTTGACATAGAAAGGGAGCTCTCTGAACCTGAAAATAAATAAATAAATAAATAAATAAATAAATTCTGAATCAGCACTGCATTTCCTTTTTGCTTACATGGGTACACTTTGCATTTTCTGTTGAATGGGTACTTTTTTTTCTTTCATGAACTCCTTTGGCTAGAAAATGTATTGATATCTGGTAAATGACAACAGTAACATCATTGGGAAATTGAAAACAAAGTAGCAACACTCTTAAGCTTCATTTTACCTTGTTCATTTGTGCATTGGCTGTTCCTGATTATTCTTCTCTTGAAGCTCATGATGCAGTAGGATCGTCAGAGCCTGGAAGTCTCTGTTTAACCACTGTTCCATTAATAAAATACACAAACTGCTCTAACAATGCTTTGTAACTGTAACTCAGAGGGGGATTTGGGGGAACAAACATGTATCTAGTGTTCTTGATGATCCAAATCTGTTTTCTCTCAGATATGTTCTGTTTGGCAATTCATTTCACACAGGATGTGGAATGAGTAAGTAGAAAGGTAAAGGGCAGAAAGGTGTGGACATGTATCTACCAGTGTTAGACAGCTTTCAGTGGCACAGGTAAGTGGGGAATCCTCCACTGCCCTGAAGTAGAAGGTGTTTCATAAGGACTGTCTTCATTTTCATGAAGACGGTCTTAGGTTTTTCACCTAACCAATGAAGAGAGAAACATTTTTCAGGTGTTATCTCAGAGCATACCATTTTCTAAAGGGATGTGTCTATCCACTGAACACAAGACAAGCCAAATTAGTCTTGAGTTAGCAGTTGGGAAAGCCTTCCCATAAATAATCCTCCCAGCTTAGTCTCTTTAAGTTGTTACCATTATACAAAGTTTAAAACTTTACAGCTATTTAGTATGGTCGAAAAGATTTTTCCATAAAGTTTCTATATTTTCATAAAAATGGAAGTAACTAAAACATCATTACTCTTTTGTTGTTGTTGTTGTTGTTTTGTTTTGTTTTCTTTTTAGTTACTATTTGACATGTATAATTTAACTTGACAAGCATAAAAAATGTAGAGGCAGGCTTGTGTGATGTTATGACTTGCTGTGTTCTCCTCTAACAGGTGATTCATGGAACAACATCTTTACTGCCTCAATGGGACAAATGTGTGGACTTAGTTGAAAGTGCGCTCCCTTATGTTGTGGGTAAGATGTTTGTGAAAGCTCATTTTCAAGAAGACAAGAAGGAGATGGTGAGTCCTCTTAGAAACTTGAAATTAGTGGCTTCCTTATCTGGGCACTGTCCAATCTTTCCACATGAGGCCTTTCAGATAAATATGTAGACAGATAAAAACCAGTCTAAATACCATTAGTTTGCATGCATAATGGCAAATAATGAGTTAGACTGTGCAGGAGCAGAGAGAGAAGCACTGATGAGGAATGGTTCAGTTTAAGGTAATTTAGTAAAGTTCTTACTGACCAGTTAATGACTGGTCATGATTGCTTTGCTTTAGGGCCAACTTTTTGAGGCTGACTGTGCTGCAAGTATACTCTAACTGAAAAGACTCAAATAATGTCTTTACTCAAGAGAAAGTATTCTTTCACAGTCGAGTACAGAGAATAGCTTTTAGCTGGACATTCATTCTCACTGTAAAACTTCAAACACAGCTACATCACCACCTCCCTTAATAATATATTCAAATGATTAACTACCCTTAATGATCACTTATGACTTATTTTCAGATTATAATTTTCTCATTGAACTTCCCAGTGTCTGCTTTTCCAGCTATTGACTTTCCAAAGTAATCAGTTTGAAATCAGCTGATTTAGTTACTGAACTTAGCTTTTAGCACAGGAGAGCTGATTTAAAGAAACATAAGACCATCATGCACTGGGAGCAGCAGCTCTTTAATTGTCCTGCAGAACCCTGGCTCAGTAGCTTGAGTTTATCTGCTTGTCTTCATTTAGTTTGTCTGTTTCTTATGGAAGGACTCCATTTTAGACAGACCAACGTTTGGCTTATCTAAATATTTGACATGTTTCCATCCCTACATTTCTTTTGCTGCTTGCCTCCAGCTGGAGTTTCCTCTCTGAGATCCAGCTTTTCAGTTCCCTGATTCTTTATCAAGTTTTTAATGTGCTATTTGGCAGTTTAGTGGCAAAAATATTTTTGGGATATTAGATAGATAGTGTGACCTCTGTGCAAATGGAATGTAAGAAATACATGCTTCATGGAGGATGAACTGTTGTTTCATGTTTGTATATGAGGGAGAAAATGATAAAAACCTGACAGAAATAGAGAATGGTTATCTGATGAAATATGACCTAATGAAAATATTTCTTAGTATGCAAATTCCTTTCAGATCAAGAATTTGAAAATTTATCAAGTTTGAATTCACAGTAGCATCCATAGCAAGATACGTGTATAACGTTTATAGTATAGATAATGAAATTCAGACTTGTAGCAAGCTGTAAATGGAGAAAAAAATAGTTGTGGGTGAAATTTGCTGCGTTCCATTTAGCAAGGTGCTTTTCAAGTTGATCATTTGTGTTGTTATTATTTTCATTTCATTGGTTTTCATTTCTCTTTCTCTTTCTTAAGCACCAAGAAAGCTCTTGAGAGAAGCACTCTTATTTGTACAGGTTTTATTTTTTATTTTTTCCTGGGTCATAAGCAAATCCCGAGCTATGGAGAATATGGATTTTTCCCCCACGTTTTGTGACTGGTATTTCATACCTTAGAAATTTCCCTCTTCCTTTATTGGGGAAGACATTATTTGTGTCTAAATATAGCACTGTTTCTAACCCAGAGTGCCTGCAGTGTTTCTTACAGCTATGCCTGAGCAGTTTCAGTAATAGCTTTGATAGCAGGAATAGGTTTCTCCTCCTGCCCCCTGCAGCTACAGCTGGTACATAAAGCCTAACTATACACCAGGGCCCAGCCATAGCGCTTGAGTTTGAACTTATAACCTCCAAATACAGGGAGTTCACCTCATTAGTGCACTAAGCTAATTGAGTCAGTGCTCTGTCATCAATACCTTTAAGTTACCCTATTCCCTGGGATGCTGTTTTCTGTGAATGTTGACTGTTTAGTCATATTTAATGCTAGAAGTGTTCCAGTTGTCCCGTACTGTTTCCAAAAAAAAAAAAATAAATGTTTTTTGAAGAGTAGAAAAAATGAATAATCAAAGGAGCATTGCTGTGATTTGTCTGGCTCTACCACAAATACAGATTAGTTCCAGATTAAAATGCACATCTGATAAATCAGTGACAATTCAGTTGAGGATAACATTATTTTGTGGGATTTAGCCCCTACCTTAACGAGTTCTTAAAACTACCAGATCTATGGAGTAAACTTATATAAAACTTTGAGATGTGAAATATTAATTATATTTAAATGTAATGAAACTGATAACACAACAATCCAGTAGATCTTCATACAGTAGTTGTCTGTCATGGTTTGTACTATCTCAGCACTGGACTGACCTGTGGTAAAATCTTCTGGCAACTGCAGGATCCTACAAAATGCCTCACTCTTACAGTGTTCTCAGGGGTATCTTTGTTAAGGTTCCTCTGCTGGTACAAACAGAAGCAGGTTATAGCCTACACTTTTCTGGTCTCTGTTGCCAAATGGATGTACAGGCATGAGGACACTTCAACTCTTTAGACTGATGCAAGACATCCCTTGGCTGTCAGACTCTTCGTTCTTTTCATTTCAGTTTTCGTAGCCTTTATGCTCACTGAACGCTCCTACTATTTCACTTGCTTGTGACACGCTCGCATCTTTTTATAGTTGAACTATCATTTGTACATAAACCACGAAGAAGAAGCCAAGCTAAAATGATCGAGAGTTCTCCCAGGTTTGCACAGATGCAGACTGTCCGTGAATGTTCAAGATTAGAGAAGCAGTCAGGGATGCTCACTCTTGTGAGCCATGGCACAGATTACAGACTAGATATTTGAATGCTGCTTTGTATTTGGATCGTGATACACTCAGCTCAAATTCAGCTCTTTGGCAGTATTAATAAGGAATGTCTCAGTGTGACATAAACTAAGCAAGGCTACAGATGCTCTCTCTACAGAGAGAGAGCAAACACTGTGCAAACACTATGCAGCTGGCTCCTTCCTGCAGGGAGTAGTGATCTAGGACCAAAGAGACAGAAATCTCCAAAAATCACTGCAATTCTCCCAGTGGTTTTTTTTGTTTGTTTGTTTGTTTTTTGAAGTTTCTGAGGCAGGCTTTCTCACTGTTGTGATGTGAAAGGATCAGCAGTAGGCAGGTTGTGTGGTCCAAGTGAAAGGAATGAAAAGAGGAAGAAACTTGCTTTGAGAAGAATTGTCTGAAGGCTAGAATAAGAGAATAAATCCACCTTCAAGAACTATTAGTGGTGACTGTCTGATCTGGAAGCATTTGTGGTCTTACTAAATACCTTGTGCACTCAAACTTCTCTTATAATGAAGCCACCATGGCAGTTTAATGGAGAGGAGTTTGCTAACTGTTTTCCAGATGGAAGAGCTGACTGAAGGAATTCGCTGGGCTTTTATTGACATGTTGGAAAAAGAAAATGACTGGATGGACTCCGAAACAAAAAGAAAAGCTCATGAGAAGGTAAGAAATATAAACAGAAGGTGGGTGAAGTCCTGTCAGAGTGAAGACTAGTCTTGAGTGAGAATGGAATATTGTGGTCCTTACCTGCTGTTACCTTGTTCTTCCTCCCTTGCCCCCATCTGTCCCTGTCTAGCTCTGGCTGCTATAGACTATGAGGCTTGTTTCAGACTTTCTGTACCTTACTGGGTTGTTTTATGTGGAAATGGAGGCTTCGACCAAGAAGGGAATATGGGAAGTGTCCTCATCTCTTACCTTCTTCTATGTCATGGTGGAAGGCCTACCTCTAGAACCACCTTGCAGGACTGTGTCAACCATTCCATCCTGATAGAGTAATGCTAGTTACGAAGTGTTATGGTTAAGGCTGGCATTGCCTGTTAGGATTACCTTCAGATGGTGTGTCAATAAAACTCAGGAAGTAAAGGTGGAGGCAGGAGGTACTGAAAGCTCCTTTCTTGGTCTCCTTTCTTGCTACTGATGTGACACAGGGTAAGGGAACGTGTCTAAATGCAGAGCTCTGCCCCAGAACAGCAGTCAGGAGAGGCATAAACAAAGCAGAGTGGAGGGAAATGTGCAGGACTTCCTCCTTATGTAGGAGTCAGCGGGGTATGAGAGAATTAGTAAATATCCTCTCAGAGTACAGTGATAAGCAAGTGCAGCTTTCCTACTCACTGTACGGGAAATAAAATAGCGCCATTTTGGTTTGAAGACATATACAGACTTCAAGGATTTTTTGTTGATTTTGTTGAAAAGGCTGTTCAAACACTATCAGTGGAAAGGTTTGAATTCCATACACAGCTCACTAACATTTTTTTACGGCAGTGCCCTTCTCAGATGCACAAATGAAATACAGCTGCATAAAAGGACCAATAAACTCTACAGCAAGCAAAGAATAGTAAGATGCAGTTTATTTCTTCCTAACCTGACGGCATATGGGCTGCAGTTATTATTTCTTACTGGCTGTGATGCTTGTTTGTTTACTAGAAATACCTAAAGAAACATAATGGTCTTTAATTTAGATATTTGACAAAATTAATGGAGATTACAAGCAGGAAGACTTTCTATTACAAGTCAGATGTTGATTTTCTAGCAAGTAATTTGCTTAACCATTGTGTTAAAAATTTGCTGAATTCCTTCCAGCAGAAAAACAATACAAGCATTGCCACAAACTAATAAATTCTCTATAAAGCTGTCTCCTCTACAGGTTAGGGAAAGATGTGTTCACAAGTTAGGTTAGATCCTTTGTAGGTGGCAGTGACACATGTAGGAAGCTTACAGTACTTGCTCCCAATTTAGGAATCTCAGTTCAGTTTCTTAAGTTAATGGGGTGAGTCTGGGTTGAGCAGTGCATGCCAAAGTAAATGCAAGCCGCACAATGAAAAAAACTACTATGTACTTTGAATTCCAAATGGTTTAAATCCATTACCACTGACTTGAACAACAATTTTATAGTTTACTGTGATAGGAATTAGGTCAAGGTTATAAGATTCAAATGTAGTGTAATGATTTAGAAATTGCAGTAATATAGAGAGGCATTTTGGTAGATTTCCGGACATGGGCTTTGTACATGTTTATTAAATACTATTTATTGCTAATGATTCATATTGGATGTGTGCTGGACCATTTGGATGGACGTGTTTTTAATTCAAGATATGTATTCATTACTTGTATGGTCAAATAATTCACTGCAGAAACCTGTGATATATGATAAAACAGAACCTTCAAAATCTGTTACTCCTTAAGATCCTATGAGCCATGTTTTGAATATTTATGCCTTAATAGAACAGTACAGACAATAGGACTGTTGGAGTAGTGGTTGTTTGATTGTTAAAAAAAAAATGCAATAGTATTGCTTTATTATCAGAGAATCATAGAATAGAATCATAGAATCACTAAGGTTGGAAAAGACCTTCAAGATCATCTAGTTCAACCGTCCAGCTACCACTAATAGTACTCACTAAACCATGTCCTTCAACACAACATCTAGATGTTCCTTGAATACCTCCAGGGTCGGTGACTCCACCACCTCTCTGGGCAGCCCATTCCAGTGCCTGACCACTCTTTTGGAGAAGTATTTCCTAACATCCAGTCTGAATGTTCTCTGGTGCAACTTGAAGCCATTCCCTCTTGTCCTGTCACATGAGAGAAGAGGTCCACCCCCAGCTCTCACTACAACTTTCCTTCAGGTAGTTACAGATAACAATAAGGCCTCCTTATATGTATCTATACAAGAAATATTTCTTTGTCAATTTGAGACTGCTAGGATTTTGAAAGTTAGGAAGGATCTTTTTCTTGAGTTGAGGAAGAGCAAACTACATGATCTTGGGGGTTTTCATTATTTTACTCTTTGTTTTGGAGCATTACCAAGGTAGTTGTTATGACAGTTATGGCAGAGCACAGTGGAGTCCTGCAGGCACCTTCTTTCAGGGAGAACACCAGAGAGGGTCCTTGGTTTTAGTCTTCTGTATAGGCAAACAGTAGCATTTTGACCAATTATTGCTGGGCAGAGCCCAGTAACACATAGAACAACTGTTCCAGTTTTCTGTGGTTGATAAATCCTCCATGGAATTCTTTTATGAGTGTGTAATATTCTGCTTTGGGCTGAATTTCAAGTCTTGTGCAAGCATCTTCTGCTTGTTTCTGTTTCCAGAACAAAAGATGGCACCCAATCATCACTACTGTTATCCGTTAATTAAAGAAAGATAGTTATTAGTTAGATAAAGAATGTCTAGACCTTTTATCATGTTTCCATCAGTGGCTATCAGAGGAGGTTGTGCCTCATTCCTAGTTTATGTATGAAAAACTGGTGCAGGAGTAGTGTCAGATCTAGGGAGAAGAAATGCCACCCTATTTTTTAATGCTTGGACTGCCGCAGTCCCCTGTGCTTAGCAAATTGTCCATTGTAGTCACACCAAGTAGAGTTGGTAGCTGAAGTTCTACAGCAGACCTGTGGGCTATATGGAAAGGGAAGAGTTCCATAAGCATTTCCTCTGAAGTTTTTATCTTCTTGCATTCTCAAATGCTCTGGAAAGGGAAGAACTGTAGGGACCTCCTGTTTTTTGTTTACTGGGCCATTTTCATGGGAACTGTTTATTTTGCCACTAGCTTTGCACTCACAGGAACCATCGACCTCTGAAGGACATATAAAAGACCTTCTGATAGAATCAATGCTTCATTTATGCTCCAGGTGTCCCTTAGCTCCATTTTACTGTTAAAGTGTTCTGTTCCTATGACTTGGTGGGTCTGTTAAGTTGCTGATATGGACATCCAGTACTATCTGTTCAATCTAAACTGACGAGCCTAAAATATATTAAAAGGATCAAAACAAGTACACGTGACGTAGGAAATATTTTTCTTGTAATGCTTGTTTTCTGAGAACCATTCTTTTAGTCCCTGTATGCTTTGGAGGTAAGCTTTGTCTTCCCTTCTCTAATAGAATAATATAATAAGAAAACAGCTAATGATTTCCCTCCTATCCTCCCTTTCTTCCTCTTTCACTGTGATCAAAAGGTGGATTTAAACCAGCCCATCTGAAAGCTAGTCCTGCAAGGACAGGTTTCGGCAAGCTGAGGTGTCTGATTTCCGTGCAGTTCTCACCTAATTCTCTGGATGGAGCTCATGCTGCTTCCAAAGTTGTTCCTTGCCGCAGAGGAGCACTGCTCTGCCGCGATGCTTTGCTTTCTGCCCGGTCCTGCCTCTGTTCTCGGTGAGCCTTGCTTTACTGCTGTGCAGTTGACTGTCATCCGAATTTCTTAAACTATGCGTGCTAACCTTCCAAATTTTTAGTGGAAATCCCTGATTGTAAAAGAAATTAAAAAAGGAAAGATTTTTATTCTTGCTCTTTTAGCCTCTGTTGTAAGGACCCTGCATTTTTGTCCACATTTGAGAAGAAGGTAAAATTATTGACATGGTGAGGGCCTAAGGGTGTGTCTGGTTAGAGTCCTCAGGTACGCAGCCTGCAAGCAGCAGCATTCAGAGAGATGTCTCCTCCTCTGCCCGGGCACTGGAAGGCTCTCAGCCACCCTGCAGCATTGAAGATGGGTGGTGGCTGAGGAAGGCAGCACAGGCATTTGTCACCCTGACCATGAGGGTGCAGACTGCAGCAGCTCTCTCAGCCAAATAGAGTTGGAAGCTGCATTTTGTAGCGCTAGACCTCAGGAAGAAGGAAGAGCCCACAACTGAAACACCATTGGTGTGACTCATATGTTTGGGGCTTTCTTCTTTAAAACAGTAATTTATTGCTACTGCTCTTCAGAGCATAATTCAGTGGAAGATCATCACTGAGATGTAAAATTATTCCTTTCTTGGGCAGGAGCCATTACATTGTTAATCACTTTTTTTCCTCCCTGAAATACCCTTTGTTCTTGGGTTTAACTGGAAGCTTGAAAAAGAGACTTTTGCACTAAAGCCTGTTTTCTGAAAGTTTGCTAATAGCCAGTATTGTAGGAAGTTTTTTGGTTTTTTTTTTTGGTTTTGTTTTTTTTGCTTGGAAATACAATTTTTAAATCATGGGTGGGTGACAAGCCAAAAAAAGTTTTGTTTTTCTGTAATAAGATTTTTTCTGTAACTTTGTTAACCTCTTTAGGTCATGGAGCACAAATCCCAGTGTCACTGTGCAATCATTTTTTGTCCACTGAACTTGCCTCTGCTTGGCTTTATTTTCCTCTAAGGAAGTCATATACGCAACATTCGTTCCATTTGCATCTCTCTCTGAACACCGAGGGAAAAGAAACACACAAAAATATGACAGTGCCTAGCTATAGGTGTCTCTCTCAGGCAGTGCTAGATACCTTAGTTTAGCCCACAGTTCTGCTGCTTCAGAGAGCTGCAGCAAACCTCCCAGTGCAATTTAGGCCATTAGCCCTTTGTAATTCAAGATCCATCTGTACAAGTCCTGTCTGAACAAATTACAGGTACTCTAGAGGAGGTACATGTCCATATGTTACCCCATAGAACCATTCACTTCTCATTTGGAACTTTCTGTTTGTGTCCAGCCCTCTGGTCAATTAAATGAGCCCCTGCCATCTTTCCCGGTTCTCCATAGTCATTCTCTTCATATTTGGGTGATTTCACTGAGAAAATGATGGCCCTAGTACCAGTGGTCCAAAGTTTGGCTCAGACAGTGGCCAAACAGTAACAGATGTCTCGAGATGAACATAAGGACAGGGCAAGCACAAAGGGGTCCTCTCCCTGCCTCTGACAATTTGTAGTTCTGTTGCCAGAATTGGTGTATTTGTATTTATTCATTTTTTTTTTTCTCTTGTGAGTTTGTCTGGTGACTTTCTGAACCCACAACAAATGTTATCATCCACAGCTTCCCATGGCAGAGTTCCACTGCCTTGCTGTGCTCTCTGTGAGGGAGCACCTCCTCTTATTTGTCTGGAAAATGTCTTCTGCTCCTCCTACATTCCTGTAGTGGGGAAGTCAGAGAATCATCTAATTCTCTGTCCTTTTCTCATGCTTATGCTTGTTTATGTATAACCCTGGCACAGCAATATGTGCAGGGAGAACAGAGCCTCCTGCATTTATTCAAATAGACTGTTCAGGGCACGTACTGAATGCAGTCCTGAAAAATAACTTTTCATTAACATCTGCTGCATACTTGGACAAAATGGCCAGACACCATAGCTTTGGGAGCTGAAATTAATCTTGCCTAATGCCATGTTAATTTTGCACAAAGGTGACAAAAGCATCCAATCTTGAGAATGGTCAGTGGGCGCTCTGCAAAAAGAAAATTGCCTCTTTGTATCTTGTGGGGTCTGTGGACCTGTCCTTTGAAAAATAATACAAAATATCACAGAGGAACCATCCCCATCTCAGTACCTCCTGCATCTCAAGTAGGCTTTTTCAGGAAGAAGGACCAGCACAAGGCTGACAGAACAAAGCTTTGTAAGAAAGGGGGATGGAGTTCCTAAACAGAAGATCCCAAGATACCTTTCACAGGTTCTTTTAAGATGATTTTTTATTATTGTTTCAAGAATCTCGAAGACTTCAAAAAGAGTTGTAAGGCTCCTTCGGAGCATAACGAGCTGCCAGACTTACTTCAGAAGAAGGAGGAAAAGGGAAAATTCTCCAAGGGCTTTAATTGCATTTTGGACATACCCTTTCCATTCAAAACCAACAGAAGCTTACTTCCAAACTTACTGATTTTTACCACCAAGTTTTATCCAGATCTTCTCACTACAACACTGTCATTTTTGAATGGAAAAGCACACTTCTACTTAATGCCAGTTCAGCCCTGGCTATATTTTTCCTTTGTGGAACTTAGCTCTCTGAAAAGAGGGTAGTCTCTGTCTGGAGAAGTGCTTTGATGTGAAAATTTCAGGTTCTGCCTCTGAGGTAGCAGTTTCATTGCAGGGAGCAATGAGTAACTCTCCTCATATAGTTGAAATGTGAAGTTCAGAATACGCAGTCACATTCTAACTCTTTTCCTCCATGTCTACAGCTCTCTCAGGCAGTGTAGGTATTATCAGGAGCTTACTTTATGGAGATTGGACTAGGTGATCTCCACAGGTCCCTTCCAACCCCTAAAGTTCTGTGATTCTGTGCACTTCATCTTTATCCTACTGTGATCAGGGACATATGAAGAGAAGGGAGCAGGAACTCAAATAAATGCCATGTAGCTCAACAAGAGGTTTGAAAATCTTGCTCTACTTACCTGGTTTGTAAGATGGATGGTAGAATATCTAACTATCCTTCAGACAACTATTTGGAAAATGCCAACATTCAGGGTAACATTTTTCACCCGGAAAATAAAGAGAATGAAAAACACTTTCCTTTCAGTGTATAAGTGTCCTCATTCTTTTCCCTGAACAAAATAAATCTTCATTTTCCATCAGATTAACAAACATATGTATATATATATTAAGTCAAATGTTTGTTTGCTATCACAAACTTTAATTTTTTGAACTCAAAGAATAATCTCTCTCACCTTCCAAATTTAATTTAACCTTCTCTGGAGAACTGGGCTTTTCTGCTCAGTAACCACAGGAGATGTTCTTTTACCTTGGCCAGAGTTGAAACTAATAGCCATGGCATGTTTGCTTATCTCTTATCTCTGGGGTTAGATCGCTGCTGTCAGCTTCTCCCTTGTTATCTGGCTGCTGCTACTGCTCACTCAGTTGTGCAGGGATGTCAGTTCCATTAATAACCTGAACACCGTGCAAACAGATAGTGGAAAACAGGTGAAAAGAGAGGAAATTGTATTTAACCCCGATCTCGCAGCTGTCATTTTTCAGACTCTGCCACAACTGCGTAAGGCCCAAATGGGTGCATGACATCAAAACACATGTGACAAATGGCATACCTGAAATGCAGAGAGGGAGATGGAGAGGCAGGTGGACACCTGCAGCCACTCAGGGACAGGGAGTGAATCTGGAGCTTTTGTGCCAGAAGTGCAACATGAAAGCATTGGTATGCCAAAAGGCAGCTTCATTCTTCCAAAGGGCAAGAAGTCTTTCATCACCCCTGGAAGTCTCAGACAGTTTAACTTTTATTGTTTTTATTATTTTACCAAGTAAAATCACCTTCCATAGAGGAACAGTTACACAGATATTATAGTTCCCCAGCTTACCAGTAATGGATTCTGAGGCATAATTGTAATTAATTTAAATATAAAATGTGCAGAGGTTTAGAATAGAGAGAAATTTGGTTTTGACTAAAAAATGGGATTTGCTGCCTATGCTTTTTTACTATATATTTTAACCTTAATTTTTGTCCGTACATCTGCTTTCCCCCCACATTACATGGCACGGACAACTGCTAGTGGCAAACTTGTTGCTGTAGTGATTGTCAAGGCACAAAGCAAAAGGAATTTCTCTCCAGAGAAAGGAAAATCTTCAAGTTCTGAGATGAGCTAAGTTATGTTAAGAACTGAAATGAGGACCGGAGACATGGAGTAGTGGGATGAGGGGACAAATCTACTGTGTCTCATCTCAGCTATGTGTAGGTCTGATGCTCAATTGTGGCTAGAAATTTTTCACACTCTGTTCCTTAAAAAAAAATAATAAAAAAAAGTGGCTCTGGAAACTTTGCTAAGCAAAGGTAACCTTGAAAATATTAAATGATATTACATGATGATGCTAAATGATGCATGCAGAGGCTAAGGTCAGAAGTTATCCCTCTCTGAAACAGGTTATTCAGCATTTTGCTGGGTAAATTGCCAGAAGGAACACAGTGGTAAATGCATATCCTATACAACTGTGATGTGGAGAGAATTTCCCTGCCCTTCCCCTGTGCCTGGGCTGCTCCTCACAGAGGATACTGCAGCACTCAGTGCCTGAGATCTCTTCAGCACAACAGGGCCTTGGGGACTTTTATTTTGTCAGGCAGCACAATGCCTTTTGTTAAATCTGCTCTTTTCCCAGAGCTAAAACAAAAACAGCAGAAAAGCTTTAGCAGCAAGGTGGGTGTGTTTCTAGCAAGAGATGGCATGGCAGTGGGAGTGCAGGTCGGCTGATGGGGAATACAAGGGGTGAGCAGCAAAATAAGTCCAGGTAGGAGTTTCTGTAAGAAATGCAACATAATTTCTGTAGCTCACTAATGTGCCAAACCAGTTCAGAGGTGGCCTTTTTTTTTTGCATTGCAGGTCCTCAGGACTCTGCTGCAAAAAGTATTGGGTAAGAATATCTAATGTAATTCCAAAGGACAGATACAAAAGTTGTTGTTGTTGCTGTTCTTGACCATGATGGTGGTTTTGTTGTTTGTCTGTTTTTGTTTAATGAAAAAATTAAACTGTTGTCTTGGAAAATATAGAGAGGTACCTGAAAATAAAGGCTTGAGGAAGAAATTCTAAAGTACTAAGGATAAGGCTAAGTTCAACTCAGGTACATGAGCTACAGAGCTATGCTGTAGAAAGTTTAGCAGCATACTTCAGGGGGTATAAATCTACCAGCATGATGCTAATGATGGTCTGTGCCCCCAGAGCAGAACATTTTCCTTCTGGCTTGCTTGAAATCCAAATGGAGGAGGCCCTGGCTGTCTGCAAACACATCTGTGAATTGGTACCCTAATTGGCCCTATGGTGTGTTAGGGGGCGTACAGCACAGAAATATACGTCCTGGGGTGGACTTGTCACTGCAGGCATGGTGACATGATGCTCCAGCTGGATCTCACACAGGCTGCCAGCGTGCATATCTGTGCACCATCCTTTCTTCTGATCCACAAAGTGTTAAGCTCCACTGAAAACTCAGTAACTCTTATAATTCATTAAGGAGTTTTGGATAGTCACACGTTGGTGTTAAATAATTCTTTTGCCACATGCCACAGCTGTGCTGACCTACAAATAAATGGAAATAAAGTATTTTCCCTGAATCTCTCATGGAAAGCAGCTCCTCCTGGCCTAACTGTAGGTGACTGGGCTCCTTATAATGAAAACACATGGCCAATACATGTCCTTCAGGCCCATTTGTTTTTTCTAAGTCATAATTACTATTTCATGTGGATTTTACCAAGCTCAGCAGGTCAGAAATAAAATAAAGATGGAGCTGTATGTTACTGAGATAGTGTTTTTTCTTTAGCTGAAATATGTTGCATTTTCCAGAATGTGTTATGAGGTGATATGCAAGGAGGTGTATACTATGCTGGCAATTAAACCTGAGTGCAGCTGTCAGGAGTGGTTCCCAGAGTGTGTTGTCCCACAGATTATTCCTGAGAGATGTCTTGAAGAGCATCTGTTGGTGCAGTCTGAACCCATTCCCTTTGTTCCTTGTCCAGGCTAGCAGGTCTTCCCAGACATGTGGCACTGGAGGAAGACATCCTGCCACAGAGAGGCCAGGCACAGACAGTGGGTGCCCTTGGAAGTTATCACAAAGCTGTGGATGGTTAACAAGAGTGCTTGAGATTGTGCACCCACAAGCACCTGCTGTAGTCCTTACTGTCTTGTTCAGGTCAACACATGGAGTTAGAATGTCCTCACTTAAAGAGAAAGGCAAAAAAAGCATTGCAGAACACCGAAACTGTAATCTGAGTAGATAATAAGAGAAATCTTTTGCTTCATTTGTTCAATTTGGAGTGTTCTTTATGCTGCTGAGATTTTGTCCAGATTGAAAGAAAAATAAAATGTGTTTGCTCTGCTCAATGCACAAAGTAAGTATCATTATCCCAGTTTTCTTTACTGTAAAGCCAAGCTGAGGGGATGGGG
Source organism: Odontophorus gujanensis (assembly GCA_013399175.1). Classification (NCBI taxonomy): domain Eukaryota; kingdom Metazoa; phylum Chordata; class Aves; order Galliformes; family Odontophoridae; genus Odontophorus; species Odontophorus gujanensis. Next base: position 693,601 of record VXAB01000408.1, read on the forward strand.
AGATGAAGGTTACTGGCCAGCCAGGCTTTGGAACCCCCAGCTGCAAACAAAACTACTATTGCTGATAGCTGCTCCTAATCTGGGGAAAATATTTCAAATTTAAAACCAGTTGTAATTACTAGCCCCATCCCAACCTCCTCCTCAGCCTTCCACATCTTTCTACCAGTAAAAAAAAGCCTTCAATTGCAGCTGATAGAGAAGCATTGTCAAGAAATCTACCCTCTGTAGCCTTTCTTTTTTAAAATTCTCATTGGCCAAGGGTTCTTTGAGATTACAGTGTTTTTCCAGGCAATTGCTCAAGTTTTCCCACATTCATCAGGGAAGTGCTTGAGTCACTATCCCTGACTGTGTTTAAAATCCATTTGGATGTGGTGCTCAGGGACATGATTTAGAGGTGGGTTGTTAAGAGTTAGGATAGTAAGGTTTGGTTGTGGTTGGACTTGATGTTCTTGAAGGTCTTTTCCAACCTGAGCAATTCTATGATTCTATCATTTCAGATCTTTTTGTTGCTGTTGTGGTTGTTAGATTGGGATATAACAAACTGTTTTAAGGTTTTGAGCAAGTAATTGGCTCTCTTGTTGATCTACTGAAGTAAAAATAAAGCTCTCATTCAAAATTGTGAAAAGGATACATCTAATCATTTATGTATTGTGCAATCATAGAGGAAGATATTTGCTTTGTTAAATGTATTTAATTTACAGAGCTATGGTTTTGTTCATGGAAGACAGCGTTCATGTCTGTCATATATAATGTTCTATTCATAAAAGAATAGATTCATTGTAATTGTCATGCAGAGGTTACAAATGGAAATGGAATTAAAATAAAATGGACAAAGAAATTATTTTTCTTAGTAAAATTAAAGCATAGCTGTCAGTAGAACAAGTTTGGAACCAAGCTGGTAGGAGAAAATATGAGAAGGTATAATAATTATAGTGCTGCACTGAACTAAGGAGTTATGTTTGTCAAAATATCATAGCGAACTTGTATACTTATAAAAATCATCCTGTTCCAGATTTCCTGTTATTTACTTTGGCTCTTTAGATAAAACCTCAGTGCAGGATAAGTTAAAATTGAAGACTTAATTCCAGTGACGTTAGCACCACAATGTTTGGACCAGTGATTGTGTCTTTGTCTTCCAGAGAGCCAGAAGGTATTTAGAACAGAAAAGAGTTGGGTTGTGAAGTGAATTATTATTTTTTCCCTGATTTGTTTCTATGTGTGGCTATCCTACTCAACTTTTAGGTGATTGCAGCTTTATGGATAGTAATAATATCACTGTGATAATGAATATTAGGAGTAAACCTATATTCCCAAATAACTATTTGCTTAGAAAATATTGTGTCTCTTTTCCTTTCCTTTTCCTAGGAAGATAAAGTCCAGTGTGGTCCCTTTTTAAGTTTTGAAAGGCTCCATTTCACCACTGATTGCAGTTAATGATTTCATGTCGCCCCTGCGGTGGAAATAAAATACTTCATTAAGATGTGCCCAGTCCAGCTGCCACTCAAGTCGGTGGATCACATCCTATTGATATCTGTAGGAGTTCAGTTTAGCCCCATGATGGAAATTTTCTCTTTTACCAAGATCCATCACTAACTTCCCATTTTTTTCTATGCATAAAACCTGTAGTATTTATGCAGCAATTTTACCAGATGGTTCTTGAATCATCTGTTTTCAATGACAAATGAAAAGACCAGAATCATTTATAAAGGTGAATTAATCTTTGTAATTAAATGGAACATTACTTTGCTATGAGTGATTTTAGTTTTCAGAATGTATTTCGTGCTAATTTTTCAGCGAACTGTAGTTGTATTAATGTGGTTTTTTGTTATTATTATTTTTAGAAACTTGAAATGATCTTCACAAAGTTATTGTAAGTCAAGTTGATAAACAGAAGATCTGTGTCAGACTCATATAAGTTTGTTGGGTGTGAAATGCACAAAGATTTTTGTGTATTTATATCACAGGGAGTTGTCGTTACTTGGTGTCACTAGCAGGCCTATAAAATAACCAAATTTGACTTTGATGGGCAAAAAAGGCTCTCTGAAATCTCACACGCCCTTTGGTGTCAAGAGAAAATTTGGCTAGGCTGGAGCGATGCATCAGAAACAAACAACAGGTGTTTGTTTCCACATTAGCAAGTTGTTAGAAGTGAAAGGCCTTTTTGTTGTTTTGTCTCTGTAGGAAACTGATCTGCCAGTCTCACATCATGACATGCTCATGATAAAATCTCCACTGTGTGGAAGTCAGTGGTGGATGTTTCCTGTGTAATCAGTGGCAGAGGGAGTAGATGGACACCAGGTCCTCTGCCTTGGAGCCAGCTCTCTCTGGCTGCTTGTATTGAATACTGTTATTGTGACTTACTCCAACATTTGCTGCTGCTGTGCATCACCCCATGGAAAAGCCTCTCACTTTCAGTGATGAGAGGGAAAGTCCAAGGAGATGAGTTTCCTTAAGTTACCTAACAGCCTAAGCTAGGCTGAGTACTTAACAGTAGCTGGAAGAAATACCCCATCACTCCTCTTCTTCCTGTACATGTGATTACTTAACATGAAAGCTAGTGAGAGAAATTAAATGAGCCTTTAAACTATAAAAAGTTGTGCATGATGCATTTACGATGGATTTGTGTGCAGTTACCACATTGTTGGTTCCTATACATTTGTCACATTTCATTTGCTTTGCCCGTGTGTGTGCGCGCTCCCTGGAAGGCAGATCTTTTAAAATTACTTTTAATCTTATCAGGGGGAAAATACTGACTTGATTATCAAAGAACAAGCCACTCTTGGAAGAGCTTTTTACTTTCTAGTGTTTTATGAATCAGGAGTCTTCAGATTGCCCTTAAGTATTATTCAAGTGAATAGAAAAGCTATCCAAGGAAGCAAGAAATTTCCAGTATGCAAATTTAGAAACCCACTCCTAGCAAGATGCTTTCAAACTTATCTGCTGTGTAGATAAGTTGGGCCCCATCCTGAGCTTAGCTGAAAGAGTTTGTATTGAATGCAAAGCTGCTGGGAGGAATCTCAGTGAAGCAATTCCCAGGGACTTCAAAGGGCTTCCTACATCCTCTCAGGAGTTTTGCTATAGGTAGCAGTCTCCTCCACCACCAGGAGCCCCACATCCTTCACTGTTGGCATCAGGGGGCTTACTGATGTGCCATAGCTTCTTAACTTGCTTCCAGGTGTGCCTGCATGGGCTCTGTGTGTCTAGACCTTATTGTGATTGGAGTCAGGGTGTTGAAAAAAGTCTTCTAGAGGAAAATTCTTAGTCCCTCTGATCAAGTAAGCTTATTCCTCTCTTTCTCTCATGCATGTGCTACATGGTGGAGATTTTGTCTAGCCTTGGGGAGAATACCTCAGTAGGAGGTTTGGTTGTCTCATGAATAACATTAGGACCAATTTGAGACACACTGCTTTTGTGGGAGAAGCTATACTGCAAGACTGCATGAAGCAATCTTGTCCTGCTATGCCTTCCATTATCTCTTGCTTTACATGTTCTCAAAAAGGCTGCTAAAGGGTGTTGTTCATTTGTTATTTTTCCAAAAATTGCAGGGCCAAAAGCTTTATTTCCAGTGGTGTTTTAATGTGTACCTACACTTCATGATAACAAATTAACTTGATGTTTAGCAACAGTGTGCTTTTCTGAATCTTTGTTATCCTGTGTGACTGGTGGAACATTTATATAGGGACAAGACTTATACTGCTAGTTAAGTTCTACCTTATAATTTAGTCAGATTTCTGCAACATGTATCATGGTAAGAATTTCTAAGTATCACATACAATAAAGTAATATTTTTCCCTAAATATGCATATAACAAAATACAGACAGATGGAGCCATTGTTAACATATCAAAGTACTGAGAGCAGCATTACTTTCTGACTTTACTTTCAAAATACTCTGAGACAAACTTCATTATTTAATAGGGTTTTATGTTGACTCTATAGCAAAGTATCTCAGTAGCATCTGTCTGTTTTTCCTCATGTATGAAAATCTAAAGCTTATAGAATCAGTTGGAAAGATAGAAAACAAGAGTTTGTGTAACTTAACAAGCGAGTCTATTAGTACTGAAATAGCCTGGTTAGGAGAACTCATCCTTTCTTCCCCTTCTAATGCAGCAAGGCCATGACAAAACTAAATAATTTAAATATAACTGAAATATAAAATAATATGAATAATATTATGGACATGATATTTAAGTTAACTTACATCACACCTGCTATTTAGGAGCCTGGAGGAGGAACCATCCTCACCCATGAAGATGTTTGGTTAAGGAGGGGGTTTAAAAGTGCTGAAAACTGAATCCATGCTGCTGCTTTCTCTGGGCTGCTCGGAAGAAGAGACAGATGGGTGTGGTAGATATTCCACAAGGACTTCAAAATGTCCATGTAGGGAAGGGAAGATGAATAGGTTGTGGCTGTGACCAGACAGCTACCACTGTGGGTCCAAGGGCAGTGTCCATCTCTACTTCTTTCAGCAAAAGAGTACTGCCAGACCCAGTCTGGCTTTGTAGTCTTCTGTGTTTACAGCTAATGATGTGTGAATCCTTTTGCTTTCATTTTGAGAGCAGTCTAGGAAGTGATAGTGTTTTTAAAGGATACACTGTATTTAAAAAAAGAAACAACCAACAAAAAAAACCTTCTTATATATGCCAAAATACAATCAACAATTTTTGATTGAAAAGTATTGGCTAAATCATGACTGAAATGGCACTGTACCAACAAAGTTAATACTTCTTGCAAGTTGCACTCTAAATTGTTACTAAAATATTACTCTTCATCATATAAGTTAATTAAATAGATATGATGTAACTATCAAAGTGTTAAGGGGTCAATTAAGTAGATTCAGTTTAGAGTCTACTTCATGCAATTCAGATGATGACTGTAACACATGCAGAACATTTGAGATTCACTGAATTTGTTTAGGCAGCTGACTTAATAGAAACTGAAACTGAAGAGTTCTGCACTTTGCATAATCTAGACTAGTTTAACAACTGAAAATAGAAAATGAAATTTTCCAGTCTCTTGCAAAAGTTTAGTCAGCTGGACCTGACAGCACCATCACCAACAAAAAATAGATGCTCTTGACTATATACAAACTTGCAGGCAAATTATGCTCTCCTCTCTTTTCCTTTTTTTCCCCTCAGGCACTTAAACTATCTTGAAAGGCTGCTGTACCTTCTGGAAAACTGAGAAAACATTCAGCTGAGAGTTAATTTGGCTCATTTCGTATTTCCTGTTCAGCATTTGTCTTCCTTCGTTTATTTTTTACTTTTTTTTCCACTGGGGATATTTGCATGACAATGGGATCTTTCTTCCTTAAGAGTTCATCTGTTCCTGCTGCTAATTTCCCACCTGAAGTTGTAATCTTCTATTTGAGACATCTTAATTATCTCAACTGCAATTAATTGTGATGTCACAAGTGGAGGATTATGACTTTAGGTTGGAAATGAGATTGAGAAATTGAAGGAGTTTCAAGAAGGTAATGGGTTTTTCTCCTTGAAAATAAAGTAGAAGAGAGTTTTTGTTAAACTGAGGCAGTCCCCTATCAGCTTTCTTACTGTTGTGAAACAAATGATTCTAATTCTTGCTACATGTGCTCTTTGTGAGAGACTTTGTTGTATGGGATGGTGTAGGGGGGAAAAAAAAGGGCAAGGGTTCTATTATGGTTAAAAGGGAGCCCTCCCTTGAGCTGCCATCCCGTGCAACAAGAGAGAAGTAGAAGACAGTGGGTCATCAGAGAAGACTGGGATCTGCTTGCAGATAAAACAGTGTTGACATGACTTCTGTTTCTTTAAAACTCAGTCAGTTTGTTGCATTTTGTGTCTTGCAATATTCACTTGTATTTAGGCATTTGACTGTCCAGATAATGTTTCCATAAGAGCTTTTTGTGAGGGATAGAGGAAATCCCAAAAACAGTGAGAAGAAATTTAAGTTCAGTTTCCCAAAAACATATGATGTGAAAACTTCGTGCTACCCTGATCTATCACAGCTTTAATTTGTTCAATGGCTTTGTCATATTTCTCATCTTTGTATGTCATCTTATCCTTTCATGTTCTTCTGCTTTTCTGTCAGAAATACACTGTTTTCACAGCAATGCTCTGCAGATGACCTGCTGCTGTTTTTGTGGGGCCATTGCTTGTTTATATCTTTATGCTATGATTTATGAAGTGGCAATGCTCATATACAGCTGCTATCAATTCACACCAGCATGTTAACACGGTTTACACATAAACAGTGGTTCCAGTTTGTGACTGAAAAGGAATAAAACAAAGTCAAAGGAAAACTAAGTGTCTCACTTTAACACCCTTAATGATGTTAGAGAAAGGCTAAAGGCTATAAATTAGAGGGCTAAAAGTAGAGAATGAACTAAAGGTCACTCATATTGTTTTAGGAAAGTAGAACGTCCATCAGAAAATTGTTCACCCATCCTCAGATGTAAAGAAAAGTGACCGTCAGTTAAATCATGCCAGTTCGCTCTTGCTGGGATCCAGGCTCAGCCATATCTGTGAATAAAATATATTTTAAAACTTGGATGTCTCCTGGCTGCTGGGCCGTAGCAAAATCGGCCATTTCCTGGAGCCTTTTGGAAAACATTGTAAACAGAGGCATTTGACCACTTGATTATCTCAGTTACCGGTAGAGAAGATCAGCTGTTAAGAATAAGACTTTTGTTTTCAAACAAATTGCTGTAATTCTCCAAAAAACTCTGCAGGTGTCAACAGACCCACTGTGATAATCTGACTATATTGTGCAGTACATTTGAGGCACTGAATTTTCCTTGTAGGCACACTGGCTTGATGTTAAATTAAGATGCCTTCAGAGAGACATAATAGTATGCAATGGAAAATAATGGAGAAAAAAATGTCATACACTGAGAAATGTTTATATCTGCCAATACTTTCTTTTTTTTTTTTTTCAAAGGCAAAAGCAGTTATGGCAAAAGTGGGGTACCCTCAGTTTATAATGAATGACACATATATTAACGAAGACATCAAAACAGTAAGTGTCAGAGTTGGTGCTTTCTTCTTTTACATCTTGGGACCATTCTTTGCTCTCTTCTACCACTGTCTAAAGTCAAACATTTTCTTTTGCCCACATCTGGAGTTCAGCTTGCCTGGTTATTTTTAAGCTCTAGTATATAAATATCAATGATGTGTTGAAGTAAGATGGCCACCATGCTGGCTTGCAGTAAATTTACATGGGTGCTAAGAACCTTCTTGTTATTAACCATTTTTCATGTTAAAAGTACCCCAGCATAAATTTTGTATTTAGTTGTAAAAAATAAAAAAATAAAAACATATAAACATACCTCCTCAAGGTCACAACTTTCAAAAAACCTGGTGTATTTTTTGTTCTGAATTATCACTATTGATGATGCCTATATAGTATAGGCTCTCTCCTCTTTCTCTAGGCTATGGATTTTCTAAGCTTGTTGATTGTCATGTCTGCATGGCCTAACCACTGTACAGCCCTACAGTTAGACATGCTGGATAAGGATATTGTTGGGGCCTCCATCTTGAACCAGTATTTATTCAATCTAGTGACAACCAAGGAAGATGATGAAGGATAACATATTCTATCATTTTTTCAAAGAAGTAATTGTGGCATGTTTGTGATAAATTGTATTACTGCAAGTCACAGTCAAAACAGAACCACAAATTCAATTTTGAACCACTAAAATCCAAGTAGGGACAGAGTTACTTTGCCACAAAACATGAAAGAACACTAAAAAGAGGCATAAGTCATTCAGGATCCTTAGAAGAGCCAACTCTACAAGCTTAGGAAAAGGTGTGGTGGTGTTGTGAAGCCAATGCAAAGAGACAGAGGATGTGACCAGCTTTGCCACTCAGTGTATGGAACGACTTGCTCAGACAAGTAGTTATACCTGGCAAAAAAGAATAATAATTTTTAATCACAGTTGAAAAGAATAGTTAAATGAGACGTATAACTCCCTCACAAGTCCTGGTATTTTTTGAAATTGACGACAGGGATTTCAGCTGGATTTATAAAACATTAGAATACCTTTTTCTTGCATGGTAAGTTGTGTGCGTGGGTTGCTAATAGATTGGGAGGCTTGTGGGAACTTGGAACCTTATGGCAGTATGAGTTTAATGCGAAAAATGGTAAAAACCTGTAAAAACAGCAGAAGAATCCTCCAAGGGCACACAATGCAAAGCATTTGCAATGAAACACAAAGCATACAGAGAAAAAGAGGCTTTCTTACTGTCTTGAAAGAGGTTTTAAATACACTTTTAAAAATGAAGATAGACCTCTTTCCTTACAGAAAAGAGGCTGCCTTATAATAGCCATAGAAACATGCAGTCTGTAATTTGTCATTGGGTACTTCTGATGTTTTCAGCTGCATCTGCACAGGCGAAAGCTTTTCTGATGTTCCAGTCCCTTGTGTAAATCCATTCATGATCCATTTTAAACTAGCATCACAAAATATTTATTCTTCCTACCAACTGTGAAATTGTCATTTGTTTTGATCACGTCTAAAAAAAAAAAAAAAGTGATTTTTTTTTTAATTTTAAATTAAAAGTTCTGATTGTTTTGTCAGCTCTTGTTTCCTTGGACATGTTCTAAAAAATTTCTGTGCTTTGCCTATACAGCTGAAGTTTACAGAAAGTGATTATTTTGGCAATGTATTACAAACTCGCAAATATGCAGCCCAATCTGATTTCTACTGGCTTAGAAAAGAAGTTCCAAAAACAGAGTGAGTAGACAAAAGATAAATTTTCATGCTTTTTTAACAATGTTTTAATTTGTAGTATTTAATTTATGCAATTTCATTTTAATAGAATTATAGGTGCAGCAACATATTGCAATAAAAATGCTTATGGGCAAAAAAATACCAACAACACAACAGTTATTCGCAACTCCTGTGCACATTTTTTATCACAGAATTGCTTTTTTCATTAAGTTCCAGATATTCCTATTCTGATGCACAATAGTCATATACTGGCAGCTTAAACTTTTAATTTAATGGAAAAAAAGGAGTAATTGAATCTCATTTAGAAGTGGATTATGTCTCTTGGTCACAGTTAGAATTTGGAATTGTACAGCAGGGATTTATGAAATAAATTTTCTATGAATGGAACCATTATGAAGAGATAATATTAGTAGTAGTAGTAATCAACACTGTTAGTTACCTGCTGTTGATAGCAATGATACAGACTAAGGCATGATTTAATTTGCTTATGTTATATTTATTTATTTGTAAACCTGAGAATACAAATGGCGTTACATACAGTCATCAAATATGTGAAAGAATCGGTCTCTCTTCTTACTGGTGGGTAATCAAATCCTTAAAATGCGAATTGAAACCTAAACAGAAATTAATTACTCTAATTGTGCTGCTTAAGTATGACTCCTCTTGCATGGGGACCTTGAAATCAGTGTGGCTGCTTAGTTTCTGTGATGCACCTTCCCTATGCATCCAGAAATTCTTGCTATACTGAACTGTACCTTGTTTTGAGGATGGTAGAGGGTGCCAGCAGGAAAGGCACAGACTGCCTGCTTAGAGTTTCGTGATTTGGTCCTGTGTACTTGAGGGACTATTTATAGCTTAATTTTAAAGGTGAGTTTTACCTTTTCATCCCACTTTTCTCTGACATTGCGATGGTTAACCCCAGGGAAAGATATCACTTGCTTCTCTTCAGAAATGCTACTCACCCATCCTCATTCTCTGAGCAGAGTTGAGGGAGCACCAACACAGACCAAGTAGATCGATGGCATGATGTAAGGTGTTCCCTCTAAGGGATGTTAATGGTCAGGTAATCCCATCAGGGGCTGTAATCTAAGAACTGTAGCATCACGTGAGTAAGCTTAAAAAATGAAGGTTTTACCCTACCAAACACTACAAATGACTACTTGCTCATTCTTGTCTTTGCCCTCTTGTTTCAAGGGTTGTTTAACAGCACACCTTTCATCATCTTTGTCTTGCTCTTAAATAGATCTGTTTGTGTCTGCTTTTGCATTTTGCTTTGCTACAAAAAAAACAAACAAATGAAACAACCAGCAACTGGGAAATAAACAGGCCTAATGACACAAAGTAGCTCATCCACTGAAAGTCGAATAAAGGAATCATTGATCCCCTTCTGCTCTGTCTACAGTGTAGAGGGGAGATGAAAACTGGTGGGATAAGGAGCAGACCCTCATGTCTCCATCCTGGGCAGCTCACTGGCTGGGAATGACTGGGGAGGGACTGCAGGGCCCGCTGTTCTGAGACATCCCAATTTCATGTTCAGCATTTCTCCTTTGCCAATACAGCTACATGCTCTCCTGTCTGTGGGGCAATAGCTAAACCCACCTGGCTCTCAGCCACAGTGATTCCTCTTGGGTGGTTATTCTGCCACTATATATACTGGGGAAGAGAAATGAGATCTGAAGGTGGTGTGCCTTACACTGACCACTGCTGCTGTGTCAGCTGAGGTATATCAAGACACAGAGGGCCATTGCCACTGCTCGTAAGAATGCCATCCCATGTTTTAATTTATTATAACGAAGATAACTTCCATCAGTTTGAGGTACAACAAAGCTGGCCTTAAGTGTATCAGATTTTGTCACATTCTGACTATCAGACTACTTCTTTTTGATGAGTGCGCTTCTCTTTTTTCTTTCTTTTCTTTCTCTGTTTTTGTTGTTTTTTGAAGCCTGTATCTTTCATTGAACTCCACAGATCATTGGTCTACACTGAAGCTTGGCACTTTGTTAATAGAGAATTACCCTTGGGGATTGTTTCTGTTTTCTTTGTTTCCTCTTTTCCCTAGTTAAGTAGCATTCAGCAAAATATTTACTTTTAGAAATACATATTATAAAATGATCCATGCTGTTCACTGATAAATAAGAATATATGAGGAAACCAGTTAATGCCTATTGTTTACTACCCCTGTATTACTACCCCAAGAGTGAAAAACTATATTCATTTAGCAGACAGTGCAGATTTCTTGGCAATCAAAATGGAGTCTTTCATCAGCATAATCAACTATATGGAAAATCAAAGTGTTAGTTCACTTAGAACACCAGGGAAGAACCGTCAGGGGACAAATAAGAAGGTAAAGGAGTTCAATAAAGAGGAATGTGGATTTCAAAGTGAAAATAGTTATTCTGGGAATACAGCAGTTTTGTAATCTAAGAAACAGAAAAAAATCCCCCAAACCAGCAGTATTTATCAAAATTCTTAGTTATGTTTTGCTCCCTCCTGACCTAGTAGTCACCTGGCTTAAAGCAAAAAGGCATGGGGAGGACTCAGGATTCTCTGAGGATGACGAGGATTCTCTGACCATGGATGGAGGGATGCACGGGGACAAATTTCATGCCAGCTCTTACTGAGGAGATGTGATGTTGTATTGGGGTGCCATGGGGTGGATACCCTGAAAGCACTCTAGTCACACCACCTGCCTCAGATACTGGTAATGATCCCAGCAGCTGGCTGGAGAGCTGGCTCTTGTTTTCATGACCAGCTCTTTTAAACCACAGAATATGTGCTAGTATCAGGAGAGACATGTACAAGAGGGATTTGTGGCAGCAGCTGAAGAATATGATGCCTGAAGCAGTACCAGTTGTATGGACGGGCTGAATGGAGGTGATGAGAGTGGAAAGGGAGAGCATGGGAGGGAAGAGACCAAAACGTCAAGGCAATTGCCTTAATCCAGGTGAATCATGAGTAGAGCAGGGGGAGGTGAAAGGCAGAACGTGGAGAGATTATGGCAATGTGAAAGAAAGAGATAGAGGAGAAGTGGGGTTTTGGTGGCATCCTTGGAGCCATGTATGTTCATGTTGTAGACACATATATATGAACAAGCATCTTTTTAACAGTGATTGAATCTAAGATTCTTAACACCTATAGCATACTTGCACACAACAAGAAGTCAGAGAACTTTTGGGGCATCTCTCTTCATTATTATTGTCTTTTTCCTTTGAAATCAGGAAATCTCGAAGATTCTTTCACTCAGCCCTTCACGCTAGATATGTAGGAATTTATCTCAGGACACACAAGAAATGATCCTGAATTTTCAGTAGGACTTATTTCAGTGTTTCAACCACACTATTCTATTCAATCTTGGCCCTTGGTTCACTGCAGAGAAGGGCATTTTTCAGATGTGCTGTGTTGGATGTGGACACCACAAAAACTGCTCAGAAAATGAAAAGCAGTCACAGAAGATGCTGGGCAGGCTGTTGACTACCAGAGGGCTCTGAACTTAGAAATCTTGAGGGTGGGTCTGATCTGGAGAGTAGAGGCTGGTAGTAGCCTGACAGAGCCTTTTCCTGACCTCTAAACCTCAATTTAAGCAGTGATGTGGTACTGGAGGCTGGGCATAGCCTTACAATCCTTGTTGCTTCCCTAGGCCCAAGGGAGACACACAGCAGCCTAACCTGGGAGGCTAATCTTCTATTTTTATACAGGCAAATGTATAAAGTTTGCTAAAAGTGTGAACAGGAAATACGGTCTTCAAAGTTACCCAGAAGGTGGTTTCCCCTTTAGTAGGTTTTCTTTATTGCATTTTCTTATCTTTTGAAGACATTTTCCAGATTCCATCTTCGCTAGCAACTCTGTATCAGAGTGATTTACTTACTCAAAAACTGAGGGAACAAATTTAAACTTCAGTTCAAACTTCAGAGAATTACAGAAACAAGCTTTCCCCTGTGTTATAAGGGTTCCCAGTCAACACTTTACACACTGGGTTCGCAACTCAGGAAGGAAGATGGTGAAGAGAGCTGTAAGATAAGCCTAATAGAGTGTCTGCCTCAGTTGTTATTTCAGTGAAAGATTTTTTCCACAAGAGATCTCAGATGTACAAGCATCAAGTCTGCTGTGTTATGTTTTGACTGCTACAGAAGTTGATAGGTGATGTTACAGGACTTCACTCACAGCTCTTTCACATGCTAATAAGAAATGGAAACAGTGAAAACAATTACTCTGTAATTAAGGAGAGCTTAGAGTTTGTTATGCCTGTCTTTTCTATACTTCTGACAAATGCACTGACATTGTAACTAGATCTAGAGCAAATGGTCAGGCAACCTGATTTCAAACAGGAATGTGAGAGCAATTTCTAAATTTGCTTCATCTTAAAATTTAACACTGACAGCTATTTATTACAGCTCTTCATATAGTAGTTTGTCGTATTATTAGTTAAGGGCAGTGGAGCTGGTGAGGGGTCTGGAGCGCAGTCTTTATAAGGAGCAGCTGAGGGAACTGGGATTATTTAGTCTGCAGGAGTCCCAGTAGCAATCTAATCACTTTCTACAACTGCCTGAAGGGAGGTGGTGGTGAGGTGGGGCTCTGCCTCTTCTCCCATGTAACTAGCAGTAGGATGAGAGGGAATGGCCTCAAGTTGTGCCAGAGGAGGTTCAGTTTGTGCTTTAAGAAATATTTATTCTCCAAGAGAGTGGTGAGGCAGTGGCACAGGCTGCCCAGAGAGGTGGTGGAGTCATTGTCCCTGGAGGTGTTCAAGAAACATTTACATGTTGTGCTGAGGGATGTGGTGCAGTGGGAAATATTTTTGATAGGTGGATGGTTGGACAGGATGGACAATCTTAGAGGTTTTTTTCTAGCCTTGGTAATTCTATGATTCTATGATTAATGCCTGTCACTGAAGGCTCTGCCATTTCAGGGAACTCGCTGAAAAATGCTCACAGATTTGAGGTGAAGTTGTTCATCTTCTTTGAATGGAAGCAGTCTCTGTTGTTTCTGGTTGGTTTTTTTTTTGGTTTTTTTTTGGTGGAAAATGCTTTCTAAATCTTCTTGAGAATGACTTGGAATGGTGCAACAGAATGCTGGAGTGCAAATATGCTCTTTGCCAGAGTGTCTAAATGTCAAACATGTAATTCAGCAAGTATACTCTGCTTGTCACTTGAAAACTCCTTTGTGACATCTTGGTACAGCTTCCTATCTGCTCAAAAATATAACAAATTTCATACTGAGTTGCTCCTGAGGCCTTGTTGTGTAACAGTGACTTGGAAAGAATGTAGAACAATTTTACTCTGGGAAAAATGAGACTGCTGTTGGTCTGTAGCTTATAGCCAGCTCAGGAGACAAGATGGGCTCTGCTGTAGCAGTGGTGGATCATGAAGGAAGGATTTGGGATAGAGATGTTGTGATGAGACTCAGTAACTTGTCTGCGGGCTACAAGGTAGGTTCAAGTGTGGCCAGTGTTGGTGTGATGTCCTTGGTTTCTTTCAGGCTAAGTGAGGTGTTTCTGTTGTGAAAAATACACGAATCACTATGATTAGCTCCTTACCCAGTAAAAACAGGTGTAGATTTGTACTGCTGGAGAGGCACTGCTTGCAGACTTGTACTGCTTGTTAGAGAAGCATTGCTTGTCAGTGAAGAGCTCTTCAATCGCTGCTTGAGGTATTTCCTAACCTGAATGAGTTGTGGTGAGCCCAGAGTGGACCCCATGACTGCAACAGCAAAGAGGATGGAGATGGATCAAAGCACATCAGTCTGTTTTGAAGTGTAAGTTATCTGCCTCAGGCCCTTGATCCTGTGACTGAAAATGAGGGAAACCTGTAAGACATGCACTGTAAGACGGATTTCTAAAAAGGGAGTATTTGTGGTTCTGAAGCCTTTTTCATGCTTAAAAGATGCTGTTCAAGGGAATAGAAAGAATGTTTTAAGTAGAATAAATTGACAGGGTAAGGTGGAAGTTGCAGTGCTAGTTGTCTTTGCTCAAACTTCAGTGAAATCCAAATTAAAGCACTGAGTGTTTCAGATGGGTCCCTTTGAGGTCAAAAAGTGACAAGTCTTCCAGAGCTACTGCTAAACCAGGAGTGTGGGTACTACTGCATAGGTGGCTGGCTGGAATCCTTAACAGCTAATCAATTCTGTGAACAGATGTGAAATTAAAATGTAGCAAATTACAGACCCAATTTCTTTTTCTTTTTCCCTTCATCATAGGCATCCTTTCCTAAATACTCCAATATCTCATTACATTACCTCTAATATTTAATTCCTTTATTAAGGAGGAAACAGAAAACACAACAAAATAAACAACCTCCCCCTTCTCCTCCCCTTCAACATTTCCTAATAAACAGAACTGGGAGAATTATCTGTGGCAATTAAAGACTCTAATGTGATGGATGGTTAAGATGTTTATGTGACATCACACTTAACTTTCCTTGGTTACTTTTTTTACTTGCTGCATGTGAAATAAGCTTTGAACATGAGAGAAGCAGATAAATGTATGGATAAAGGACAGAATGCTGCCGTTCTGAAACTCCCCTTTGTTGCATGGTTAACATGAGGATGCGAGTTGCCAGAATAACAGTCAGGATCTGTTGATAACTCGTTCATTTGACAGTGTTATTTTAAAGCACAAATCACGGACTGGAATGTCACCAACATCACACATTTTCCATGTTCTGATAGATCTTCCTTTGTCTTGCTCATTGTTGTGCAGCTACCATCTCTTCTCCTTGACAGAAAATTTTCAAAGTGTTTGCATTACATTTGTTGCTTTTGAGCCTTACAAAACTTCTGAGTAATGTACTGCTAAAGATATCAGGATTTTCCCTTTTGGACATTTATTACAATTAATGACTAATTCTCATTATCTTTACTGCTTTAATTTTATCTTAGTTCTTCATTATAAAAGTGTAAAGTTGAAATCTTGGACTTGCTGGAGTCAGAATTTCCTCAGAGGGGATTTGAATTTTGCTGAAGTCTATTGAGATTTTTCCACTCATATGGGTGAAATCACTGCTAATACAGATGAGTTTAGTCTAAGGAGCTCCATAAATCCTGTTTGCATTTGTGGTTGAGGTTTCCTTCCAGTAGGTTTGGGAAATCTAACTGAGAGAAGAAATGCTTATATTCCTTGTAAAGTTTGTTTTGCTTTGCAAGATGTCTGTTCATGGGCACACTGATGTCCATGTTTGCTGAGTAGGGCACAGACAGTGAAGCCGTTTATTTCAGACTTAGATTCCCAGAAGGAATCTACCTATGCTGTTGGTATCATCCTAATTGTACAAGTAGCTGCTCAGGAAAGAGTCTGAAGCCACTTTGGGTGCTTAAAAATGTTCTCCTCTAATTTCAAGAGAGAGATTCTCCACACATGGTTGAAAGACGTATAATAGAACCAAAGGGAGTTTTTACAGCTGCTATCAGTGTTGTACCTCTGTTGGATGAAGTCAAGACTTCAGTTTGTCATCACAGCAGGCCTCACAGGCTCAAATGCCACTTGGAAGTTCTGCAACAGGAAGCTTAGCAGTCACTGACTACATACACTTAAATTAAAGCCATTAAACAATAGATTTTGATGTTCCAGGAACTGTAAGTACATGTTGAACTGGAGAAATAATTAAACTTTAATAAATCCTAGATCTTTTACATTTTTGCATCTTTCCACTGAGTTAACTTTTTATATTTGCTCATTATATCCAGAGAGAAGTTGAGATGTACTGACAACTGCTTTCTTCTGCTCTCCCTAATAGGTGGTTTACGAGCCCAACTACTGTCAATGCTTTTTACAGTGCATCCACCAATCAGATCAGTGAGTATCTGAATTCTGAGCCTGCTCATAAAGTGTCTGTTTGGAAAATGTATGTATCCAGCTTCAGACAATATCTGTACACTCTGTGTGAATGTGACTGGCTATGAGGTGTGATGAAAATCAGAAATGCAGGCATGGTAATTCAGCTGTGAGACATCTTTAGTTAGAGGATAGTTTTGGAAAAGCAAGGTCTCCACAAATCGGAATTACTGCTGCTTAATGAGTTACCTTCTGTCAGCTGAATTGCAGTAACTGCTTACGTACAGTCTGTCCATTGCAAGCCAGAAAGAAAACATTAGCTTAAATAACTTCTATTAGCATTTATACAATTTTCTATTTTCTATTTGCTGCAGCAAAAAGACGTGCATGTATACTGCTATAAATAAGGAGTAACTCTTTAAGTGATAGGAATTCAGTTCACTAGTATTAGTTAACATACAGAAATAAACACTGTTAGAGAAAACTGTGACACAGACCAGAGAACCAAAGAAGTGATGTCCAGTGGAGTTGTTCAATATCTTCCAATGGCAAGGAGAGGTATCTGTAGGTAACAGCTAGTATCTGCTTTTCCCTATTTCTGTGAACAATTTTTTGCCTCCAAGTTTACATTTTCTTGTATCTAAGTGAGCTCATTTATAAGGCAAGCATAATTATTAGGAAGGTCTTTTGATTAAAATTAGTTCTAGACATAGATTGTTCCTCTTTAATTAGAGGACTACCATCGTTAAGTAGCCATGTTTTGTCTATTCTCTAAGCGAACTCCTGAGCTGGGTTTCACTGGGTTGATCAAAGCTCTGAAGTTCATCTCAGAAAAGTTGGGTTTCCTGCTAAACTGCGCACTGGCCACCACTGCATTTTCAGATGTGTTGTGTGAATGGAGAGGATATTGTCAGTGCAAAATTAGAACTATCACTGTTACATCTTCTTTAATATGAGATCCTTTCAAGTTTCAGCAGCATTCATCTCTCCTAGCCTCCCCACCACGCCACATTAGAGAAAGCTGTAGTGAGAAGCTGTAGCTACAGAAGCTAAATTTCACACTTAGCGTGTCATGAAACAGAGGACTGTCAAATGAAACTTTTCTGTCACAGGTGTAGAGATGACTGTGGTTTGTATAACTGCAGACTGTCTCATACTGCTGGCATTTGATCTTGAAGTTTGGACAGTGCTGCTCGCTGGCTGTTCCTAAGGGGAAAAGGGTTTAGGTGTCTCTTTCTGAACTAATACTACATTTGCCCTAAAAATGACATGCAATAGGAGACAAGGTTTGAAGAAAGGCACCGCACAAGCGATCTTCCACCACTGACCAGGAACCATGTTTGATCTGAATCTGCTGATAAATATATGTCGCACCACTACCAAGTTCCCATTAATGCTGCTGGGAGAGAATTGTGGTGTGTGAGACTGAACATAGCAATTGCAAGCATGCTGCTGTGATAGGCTGTATCCCTGGGCAGATCTCACACTCAGGAGTTGTTGTCTTTGTGCAGCTATGTCCTCAGTAGTAATCCACAGCAAGTTCTGCAGGGGCTGGTGATGTGATGTGAAACCAGTGTCCTTAAAGGCTTAGCTAAACAACATCAAAAATGCTCTTAAAAGAAGAAAATAATATGATAACAAAAATAAGCATGGGTTCTAGCAAGTTAAATGCGGGGATAAGTGGGGATGTAACAAAACCACAAAGATTTCTAAGAGTATTAGAACAAATAATAAAACTTATTGCAAATATGCTGAAGAAGGAGAGTCCTTAAGGTATAAAAATAATGTAATTCTACGTATTGGAAGAGTATGGGAAGCTCTTATCCCAGAGATTTTTCTTATGAAATGTAGATCTCTGAAAGTATCTCAAATTTAATATCAACAGAAGATATTCACGAGTAGAAGGAATTCATAAATTATACCGGGACAAGTATAATCACAAGATAATATTCTCTCGGGTATTCCAAAGGAACTTAGTCATATTGACTCTTCCCTACTGACAAAAGATGCCAAACCACTAGTTTTGGTGTTTAGCTTTTCATTTACATTGGCCATTGCACAGTTAGAATAGGTATGGCATGTGTCAAATCCTTATTTATTTATTTATTTATTGTGAAAGAGTACCTAGAGAGATATAATAACATGCAGAAGAAAAATCATTCTAGCACCGAAGCACAGAGAACTGATGGTCACATAGGAGAATGTGCACAAACATTCAGAATAGTGGGGAAGAGTCAATATGACTTAATTGTTGCTTTTACTTTAGAAAAAAATCATGCTTCCTTAGTTTATTACAGCTTTTTGGAATTTAACTTGTAAATGAGCTTGATAAATTATGTTTATTTACATGGAACAATTTTCATGAGGTTCCTTCCCAGTGCTATTAATTAGAAGTTGTCGTGGGACAAGAAAAAAGGTCTTTTCAGAAATAATGACTAAGTGGAGGTGAGAAAAGGGGGTAGGAACAAATTAACCGTTTTCAAAATATTTGAAGGAATTTGAAGTGTCGGTCACTTCGTCAGGAAACAATCTGAAAAAAAGCATGTTCGCTCCTGAACAAAGGAACAGACAGGTAGAGGCTGATCCAGGACAGATCCCTCTGCTACTGACTGCTGAAGGTAGAAAGTTATACTAGTAAAACTGCCTCACAGATTTCCAAAGCTCTTTCCCTGAACCTTTCCCTTTAGCAGAACAGCTGGTTGCTGCTGGAGAGCAGAGAATGAGCTAGGTAGGCTCTTTATCTTCTTGAGTGCTCTTGCTCTTCAATAGACAAACTAGATTTTACTGTGTTCAAGACTCATCTATTTCTGCTCTTGGTAAGTGAATTTACTAAGAAATGGTATTTGAGAAAACCAAATTTTAAAATGCACAATGCAAGTTGTTTCTGGAAAGCTTATATACATTAACTGAAAAAATCTGGGTTGCAAAGTTGATTCTGAGAACTGAGGTCCCTCAATTTGGAAACAGAAATGTACTATGTGATATTATCAGCATAACTGCAGTAATTCCAAACTCAATTAGTCACTGAGGGCTTCATGAAACAATTTTGGAAAAAGGCACTCTCTGTGCCTTTGAGCCAAGGATTCTGAAAAGGAGCTGCCACCAGGTACCTGCAGAAGTGGAGGAGAACATGGCAATTCTGATCACTTCTAAGAAGGTGCTTTTCTTTTGCACAGGGAGGTCTCTGGCATGCTCCTGGCAAGAGGATAATAAATTCTCTTGTCAATATAATCTATTACTGACATAAGTGTCACATAAGAAATTGCTGCAATCTTCATACAATCTTCATGTAAGGGCAAGTTGTTAGAGTTTTTAATGTCATCTTGACTACCCAATTGCTAGAAAGAAAAGGTCTTTCTTCACTGAAAGTGAAAATTAATAGACAGTAGAAACTAGATGACTTAGAAAATGGCTAGATTTGGGAGAATACTGCAAAACATCAATGTGCAGAGATTGTAATGAATTCTGCCATGCTTCAGTGCAAATACCCTTTATGTTTACTATTACTTCATTTCATTTTCATTAGTAAACTATTGATAACTTGAATGGCCAACAATTCTGTTAATATTTGCAAAGGAAAAATAAGTAGCAAGCTAAGATATGATGCAAAGAACAAATTTATAAAATGAGGTACATTTAATTTATCTTATGAAAGTTTACTCCTGATGCTCTCCATACATGAGTTCTACTTATTTCCAATTTTTTTTTCCAAAGCATCTTAGATTAACGACAATGCATGTTTATAATGGTTGTTACTCACCTAAATTCTAAATATAATTTTATTAGTATTTGCTAGTTGATTTCTCTTCAATTATAGGTACTTAACAAGGACAACAGGTACCTATCATTGCGTTTAGATGCCACAGAGATATCTAAGTACACTTCATATAATCTAAGCAGCGTGAATACTACCTTTTTTAATTATGATCTCTGGAACACAAAAATACTTTCCCAATGAGAGTGTTTATTTTAATGAACTCCAGAGCAGTCAATAAATACATGCTGAAAATAGGTACAAGTGATGATCAAAGTATGCTAGTGTACTTCTGTTGAAGAAATGGTTTTCTTTCGCTACAGCACTGAAATACTGACTGAAAATGTGAAGGGTAGAAGAGAACTGCTCATTAGACATTTGGTGTATTTACTTTTCTTTCCAAGTGTAGACATACGTGTCACTAGAATATGTTAAAAAAGTAGCATTTGTGGGATGTAAACAGTAATGAAAAGTGGGTTTACAATTAACAGAGGAAAATATAAGCAACACTCTCTGTGAGGTGTGAGCCTGAATAGACGTATCAGATAATTAAAAACTGTTGATATTATATCTGTATTTTTATAACTATACTCCTTCTAAGTCATATGCGCTTGTACTGTGGTTTTCTAGTGAAAGTCAAGAGGACTCTTTTGAGAGCAGCTTCATTACATATTAGAGGAAGAAGATATAATCTAAAATAGAATTTTGAAATTATGTTCAAATTAGCATCCACAGGGAAAACCACAGATGAGAGCTCATATTAGGCAGTAAATATCATCTTTATAGAAAGTGGCATGCGGATATCAATGCTGGCAGCTGGCTGATGCCATGAGTTGCAGGGGCAAGCTCTTATCTTGCCTATAGCCAGGCAAGCACTGACAAGCAGTACGCCAGAGGAGAATCAGGGGATTCCATGTAGGACCACTTTTTCTTCCCTTAAGAGCTGGACTAATTGGAAGGTTATTGATGAAGTAGTTTTAAGTGCTCCATTAGTTTCCAGAAGGTTAATGAACACAACAGATATGGACTGAATACTTTCTGAGTCCTGTTATTAAGTAAGTTTTAAGTGTTCTTAAGCAAGCCCTTGTCTTCAATTTTTCCACTTTACTAATGGCCAGTATTCTCTGTTATTTAATTACAGTCACAGGTGAGATGGTGTATGATCCTTAAACTCATTTCTTATTTATTCTTCCTAAAATTCTTGCATATCAGTGTTTAAAATAGGAGTTTTTCTGAGTATTTTGTTTTTTTTTAATCTGAGGAACCTGGAGAGTTGTTGCCTTTGGAAAGACATATTTCTTAGTCCCTTAGCACGTAGTACTCCTCAGCCACCCACTAACCATCATTTTGGTTTCATCGTCAACAAAGGTCTGCTTTTGTCAGGCGAAGTGAAAACAGAGCCACAAGTTGAAACAAAAGTTGCTGAGTCCTCTCCTTTAAGACCACCTTTTCTCTTTATCTATTAATGCATGTATTCACTACTACTCAGAAAGCTACACTTTTTATTCATGTGCAGTCTGAAACAGTCACTGTGCCCCCCCACGATTTAAGTTTTTGTCCACAGGATAAAACTGGAAATTAGGTATAGGATTTAGGTCAATGTTATGACAGAACATTTGATCCTAATCACCTTCATATATGTAGGCCAAAGCTGAGATGCTTTACATCTGTCCATCATTGAGACAGGACTTGCTGGAGGCTGTCTCACCAAGGCTGGCAGAATGCGTGTCCCAGGAGTGCGAGACAAAGGTGTATCAAAAGGCATTGGTAAAAGATTCAGTGGAGCTCCAAGCGTATGGAGTCATTTTAAAGAAATGTATCCTGCCTTTAATGATGTTTTTAGGTAACTAAACAGCACCCTCATAGTTTTCATGTTCTGTATACTCACAATCCTTTACTCACTGACCGGCAATTATTCTTCCGCTTACATCTTAACCATTTCAAGCTCTCAATCTGAATTCATTCAATGACACTTGAAATAAAAGGTTATAGTTTTTAAACTTGTCTGAGAACAGCTAGTAATCAGCAAAGAACCCTGTATGTTGACATCTCAGCACAGCTGTCTCCCACATCTGATATTTATGTTCTGGAATCACTAGCTTGTCAGAAGTTTCTTTAAACAAACCAGCTAATTATTGGAAATTGTAAATGCACTGGCTTTGAATGAGCTTTGCTAATCTTTTTTAGTTATTCAATATAAATGAATAATGCCATTAAACTACACAGTTTTAATTCATATTTAGATTTGAACCTAAGTTTATTCATGCTTTGGTGAGCCATCTCAGTTGGTTTTAGTTTACTTCATCCATTATGAGTTTGCATAGTTATAGTGATCTATTAGATGCAATGTCATTGTGTCTCTCTGGAGAGGTAACACTGTTCCCCTGAGTCTCAGGTTGTTCATCTCCACAATAGGTATAATACCATATGGTATATAGCTGGTAAATTGATACACTATTAGCAGGAAAACAACATAAAACTGAAAACAAACGAACAGAAAGAACAACATAGCAACCACAAAACAAAACCAACCAAACGAAAAAACTGTTTCAACTTTGAAATATATTCCTACAAACTTCATAGCACCTTGCTGGGGAAAGAGGCTGAAAATTGATATAATGGATAAAGGGGATCTAAATCCATTCAAATAAGTTAAGAGTAGTCCTGTGCAGGTGAACACTTATGCCAGAGTTTCAAGATAAGCATAAATTCATAGTGAAATGGTTAAAGTAAACCAGATCTGCTCCACTGCTTGAAATGCTCCCATGGTTCAGAGAAATAAGATGAACAGAAGTGAAGAAGTAAAGCAAGAAGTCATTTTCCAAGTGTCCAGATACAGGTTTTAGAGAAGACAAAGCCTACTTGAAGGTGAAACTTGTGAAGAATTCAAAAGAAAGACCTAAAGAAAGTCTAGGGAAAAAATGTGGGCCCAGTGCTGAATGGCTCAGGGGACCTGGTGACAAATGACTGAGAAAGGTTGAAGCGCTCAGTCTTTATTGCCTTAGTCTTTACTGGTAAGACTGACTTTCAGAAATACCAGAGAGCAGAGGGAAAACCTGGAGCAAGGAGATTTACCTTCTGTTGAGCAATAGGCTGGGGAATATTTAAACAAGTGCAAGGTATTGCACCTGTGCTGCAACTCCCCCAGGCTGGGGGTTGCAAAGATAAAGCATAGCCCTGCCAAAAAGGACCTGGGGGTGCTGGTGGCTGGCAAGCTGGACACAAGCCAGCAATGTGACCTTGCAGCCCAGAAAGCCAACAGTATCCTAGGCTGCATCAAAAGAAGCGTGTCTAGTAGAGTGAGGGAGGTGAGGATCGCCCTTCTGTTCTGCACTGGTGAGGCCACACCAGGAGCGCTGCATCTATCTTGATGTGGTGGAAGGCACAAGGCTGTGTGCCAGGATTGTGTAATCCCTAGATATGATTTATCGGGGGTTGCTTTACCTTGGATCGTACCATCTCCACTACAATTTCGTTTCTTTATTTTGTCCACCGTTCTCTTATCTGCTACTGGGAGAGAGGACCATTCAAGGGTTAGTGGACTCTAACGCTTCTTTCATTGAGTGATATCTTTTACAAGTACAGAGGTCTTTGCTGAGATTTGAAGTTTGGAAGGAAACACACAATCTAGTTCAGACTACATTTCCAACTCCTAGTACCAAATGGTACTTAGCGCAGAAAGTCAGTGACAACCAATAGCAGTCACAAATTGCCTGTGAACATGACACTGAAGGTTCAGGTCACGTGAACCAACATGGGCAAGTAATTAGATGAATTACTGCAGATTCAATCCTGTTAGAATACTGTACGCTCCAACATGGTAAGGGGGAATGTCATTTACTTACACCAATGTGCCACAGCCCTATTCTTGAATAATTCTGTTGACCTTTGTGTATTTTGTTCTTCTATCAGCTTATCAAAGCTTTTCATCAGAATGTTCCAGTGTACCATTACTACGAGATGTTTTAAAGCACATGTAGTAAATACCCTTCCATGTGTGCTGGGAGACAAGGAGAATCAGATCAGGAAATCTTTGTCCTTGATATTGGTAAAATTGTCTTTTGTAGCCCTGGAAAAGCAATTCATAATATGTCTGAAAAACAAACAAACAAACAAACAAAAAACAACACAACAGCATCTGCAGAAGTAAGAGAAAAAAAGTACTCAGAAAATGAATCTGAAAATGACACTTTTTTTAAACAAATGACAAATTGGTGGTCAAGGCAGATAGGGAGGAGCAATGGAAAAAAGCAGATGGCCAGGAGGACATAAGACATACTGTTATCATTTGATGTGAATTACGCTCAGTATAATGTATTTAAAGACTTTGGAAGGAAAGGACATATTTTGCCTGAACATTTATTAAAAAGTCCATATCCTTTTTGTCAACAAGAAAATTAGATAGGGTCAAATCAATTTGATTTCATCAGGCGATTTCTTGCAGAGAGCTTCATGAAGGTGAAGCAGAGATTCCTGGGAAAATAAGTGAATCATCAGGGAATTCTTGAGAAGGAGATGTCCATGTGGGGTAACCTCAGAAGCATATGTAAGCTCATGCTTTGAGCATGGGAATTCCTCATGCAAGACACTGAATTCCATATTTGGTCCCAGATAAACTGCAATTTCCACCGGTGTTTGAAAACTTCGAATACAGACATCTGATTTATCTATCAACTCTTCGGGTTGTTGAATTGTTACCATGTTCAACTCAGTTGTCTTCAGAATAATGTCTCTGAAATGTCACCCAGCAATTAGAAATAGACCTGTGACTTTGATCAAGGAACTTTACTGGTTTCTATGTGCAACATCAGTAGATCATCAGTCACTGGAGCCTCTCCACTGATTGTGGGTTTTAGCTATGGGTTCATTTACCCACAGATGAAAAAGCAACCAGGTAATCCGGTAGCCAGACTGGTGCTACAGCCTTGATTGCCTATTGCTCTCCTTTACTGAAATGCTCAAGTTCCTTTACCCTTGGCTTTCACAGACTATAATTAAGATGACATTTTATCACTTTCTTATATCTCTTGATACACAGAAGCCTCTCTAAGCTATGTTTCCTAATTCTTGTTGCACTTTGTCTGTATATTCTTTGTTGATCTGTCAACATATCTGAGGATGATCAACTTGGCTTTCTTTCATTGTTTTCAACAGTGGATGTTTATTGACAGAACACATACACAAATGCACATATATGCCATGGAAGTAAATAAAGATCTTGCAATGTAGCATGTAGTTGCCATTGAGATCTTGAAGGAGGGAGATCCCTTCTTTTCAGATATCTTCTCTACCATGTTCTGAATGTACCACCCAAGGGAAAACTTATTTAGCAAAACCTTCTGAAATGGAAAAATTAGAGGCTGTAAATCCAAACTTAAGTTTTGTTATTTAGCTGTATAACCCCATAATTATATACATATTTTTACTACAGGATTCCCAGCAGGAGAATTACAAAAACCCTTCTTCTGGGGAACAGAGTATCCCAGGTAAGTACTTCACCAGGGAACCTCTTATAACTGGAAATGGGGAAAAATAGGTAAAAATATTAGGAATACATACAAACTAAGGGGAGAGTATAGAGAAAAAAGCTATCCTACAGAAGACAGCCAACAGCTTGAGCACAGTAATATTGTTAGTGTACAGAGAGCTCACCCCTTTGGTTGTGTGTTCTTCCCTGATGCATCCTGATTTTACTATTGAGAAACCATACTTAGAAAACTGCCGCTCCGTGCAATAACTTTTCTTACCCTTGGGAGCAGAATGTGTGGCTGTTGTCTTAAACTGATGATTTATTTCTCACAGGAATTGCTAATTAAGTGCACCTGAGTGGTAGTGTTTCATTGCTATAGGATGCAGATGTAGCAGTGTGCACATGGCAGGTATTAAAAGGAATTGTAAATCAAGTAACTAACACTTCTCAAATGAAACTGAATACCCTGAGAAGCCTTTTATTATCAGTTTATTGCTCCATTTCTGCTAATATCTAAGATTAACAGTAAGTCTTCTCCTGTGCTTGATGAGGTGCAAGAGAATATCTCCATGTATATAAGTGATTGCCTGAGCAGAACCCGTGCGCTACTGTAGCTGAAGAAGAGTAATTATAGGTCACATATATTTAATTTTGAAAAATGACTGCTTCAGTGCAGTCTAATATCTTTCTATTTTAGGGAAGGATCAGACCAGGAAGAAGTCTCTTAGAGCAGTTTCTGAAAGTTATTTTGTAGTTACTCAAAGTCAATTACTGCTGAAACACACCCTTAATGTGTATTTGCTAAAAAACTAAATTCAAACTTTTAAGACATTTTGGGTTTGCCATCTTCTAACCTGGATGTGTCCATGTAAACAGGAAATTTTGCAGTATATGTAGAGAGAAACATTCAATTTAGGAACAAATGAATTTGTATTCAAAGTGAATTCTTATGAACCAGGTGACTTGGTAAGTGTTACTTAGGGACAGAAAAAAGTACTTTCTAGTTAAGGAGAACTTATTTTCTGCTGTGGTTATTGCAGACCTTTTTTCAGCTTCACCTTTTGAAGAGATTGTTCTGTACCCTGACCTTCTGCCACACTAGTAGAATTGTGATTCTTTCAAGGAATTGTACTTATTGTTCTTTTAAGGTTACCTTACCTTAAATTGGTTTCGCTTGAGTACGTATCAAAATGAAATTTAGTAAACAAATGTAGCTGTTTAATATCAGGCAACAGATTGCTTTTGTCCTTGAAATACTCCAGATCTGTTTTCTGTCTGCTTAAAAGAAATAGTACATGGCACTGAAACAACAACAACAACAACAAAAACATCAAAAAGTCATTACCACTTGCTGGAAAACTGATTTAGCAAATATTAAACATTCAGTGCAGTTTTAGTGTCCAGTTTCAGCATAACTACTATAAAAAACTACATCTATTTGCATAAAAGGAAGTTGAGTTGTCATTTTACATCTCAGTACTCGAAATAAAATACCATTCAAATGTCATTATTCATAGTTATGAGTCTTCTGTGCCAGATATGTTGAAATATACTGAAAGGGAAACTGCTTTAGCAGGGGCGATGGACCAGTTATCTCCAGAGGTTCTTTTCTAACCTCTATGATTCTGTGGTTATGTGAAATAGAGACATCAGGCTGAGTCAGTAACTTACAGCCCTCAGAGCCTCTCCAGTCCCAGAATGTTCCCCTGCAATATGGTACCTGTTGGACTTCATCTAATCCTCTCCATCTCTGTCTGGCCATTTTCCAAAAGTGAAGAGCATGAGTGGACCTGGGAACATTTTTTATAAAGCTGTTGTTGAGCTGGACAAAATTCTGAAGGGGGTACATAGAAGGAAAGGACAACATTCACACCAAATCTTATCCTTTGGATCTAGAGAAAGCCCTAGGTTTGTCTGGGTACCAGACTGCTGCTGCCATCTATCACTAAATAAGACGCAATTATTAACAGAGCTCATTAGTTCTTCTTGACCTCTTCCTAGGTTTCCTGACATTCTTTAGCAGCCAAGTATCCTATGTAACCACTTTATATCAGATGTGGAAATTTAGTCTAATCTAGCACATTTACTATGGATCATTATCACTGTGTGCTACACAAGATTGCAAATTTGTCACATGAAAAGGCAATATTTTCATTGCTGAAATGTAAAATTTCAACCAGGATTTTTTAATGAAAATTTGCAATAGTAGTGGGGGGGGGGAAAAAGTAGGGAAGATTTTATCACATGAAAATTACTTTTAGGAAAAAAACAAAAAAAAAAAAAAAGAGTGAAGAATTGCCATGGGAGTAAGGGGAATTAAATCATATAATACTTTTTGGATATGAGTGAGATGAGCAATTAGCGTGCTATGGATCATTAGGTCCAGTAATAACATGTTACTTCAAACCCCTCAGTCTTTCTCCTGTTTCAATACAATCTGTTAGAAATACTCTAAGCTACTTTGAAGTATGGCATCTCAATAACTGAAATAATTAAAATCACAAGTAACAAGAAATTGGAAGATAAATTTAGTAGATAACTCTCCCCTCCCCCAATATCCTCTGCATTTGATATCAGACAACTGAACCTTTCCTCCCTATTTGTCCAAGGTGCATGCTTATTCAGATATAACGAGGAAAGTATGTGTTTTGTTTTGTTTTGTTTTGTTTTGTTTTTCATCAATTGAGAATACAGAACATTTTGCTCTATTCTTGCTTTCCAGTGCATTAGATGTAACTGCAGATCATGTACTGTTCCTATGTAGGTGCATGGAAACTGTGTAACTTCAGTTTGAAAACTGAAGGGAGATCCATTTAATGTTTTACAAACCGAAGCTGATAATTTGCAAGTCTGTTAGCTGTGTGCCAGTGAGGAATGATTTGAGCTGGCATTACAGAAGCCCTCTGTAGCCTTTAATCTATGGTTTTTTTGTTCATGACTACATTTAGAGAATAATTCCACCTGTAACTGTCCTGATCTCAGTTAGAATATACTTCATGCAATCATCTGAAGAAGACATTCAGATTATGCTAATAATCATGCAGACTGTGTTCAGATTATGCTAAGAAGAGATTTGGTTGGAAGAGTGAACCACCACAGTGCTTTTTAAAATTTTAAGTTGAAGGTTATTTTTAAAGACGGAAGAATTTAATCTTCAGACTTTCAACAATATAAAGTCAAGACTGTGCACCATGATTTTTAGTTCTATTTCCATCCACCCCCCACAGTCTTTATAATGATCTTTCCCGACATAGAAAACTGTCTGATCTCCTGTATTCTGTACTTTGATGTTCATGAGTGTAGGTGCTTTCTGAGGAAAATGCTTCTTTGTGTTACAGGTCATTAAGCTACGGTGCCATAGGAGTAATTGTTGGCCATGAGTTTACTCATGGATTTGATAGTAATGGTGAGTGCTAATCCATATGTTGATAACTTTTATTTTTCTTACAGAAGTTGAGAAATTTGTGAAGATGACGGAAAGATCATTTGTGTATTGTGTTTTCTTAACAGTGGTTTATTTTCTGAAAAGAATTAAGATGTGCTGCCTTGTTCAAGGTGATAAATTCCCTACATATGTATTTATTTCTGTAATGGGAAGCTAAGAACCTGGTCAGGGGGCCCAGTGAAGAAAATCTTAGGTTCCTGCTCTGACGGGCTGCAGACAAGATGAGATGCTCTTCTACAAATGAGATGGAGCAAGGCTGAATTTTCCATGAGTCACTGCTGTAACCACCAGTCTATGGAATGGAACATGTGTATTCTCCTTGCTTTCTTGCTTCCATAAATATAGTTCAATGGTTTTGCTCCAAAACAAAAATGGAAATTTCAGAAGTTTCCATAACACAGGTGTTTGTTTTTTGTTTTTGTTTCTGTTTTGCAGATCAAGTGTGTATTTGTTGCATGCCAGTGAAGAATGACTTGAGCTGGCATTACAGAAGCCTACCGTAGCCTTTGATTTATCATTTTTCTTCATGACTATACTAAGAGAATAGCAGAGAATACATTAGTCATCATCAGGTTTTCAGAATCAAAGGTCAAGGAAGAAAAATACAATTTTATTTACAGGAAAGCTCATATGCCTCATATAATTATAAAACATACTATAGAATTCAATAGTCATTACTATTTTTTTCTCAAAATGAAAAGGAGAGCTATAAATGGAATGCAAGCCATTTACCACTGAGTTGACCCAAGTCAAGATTTTCCCTGCTATATTAACTATTTTGTATTCACACTTGCATTTACCTCTAATATTTGTGCAAGTGCTAGATTACACAACTGGAAAGGTATGTTTTGCTTATTATGTTTTGTTGTTGTTATTTTCTTGTTTACTTGCTTTTGTTTTGCTTCGTTTTTTTTTTTTTTTGTTGTTGTTGTTGCTAAAAAAGCTTTCTTTCTTTATTTTGAAGGCCGGAAATATGACAAAAATGGAAATTTAGACCCTTGGTGGACAACTGGCTCTGAAGAAAAATTTAAAGAGAAAACAAAATGCATGATTAATCAATACAACAATTACTACTGGAAGAGAGCTAGCTTACATGTATGTAAAATACCAGTGATTGAAAACACTATCTGTTCATAAATCCAAACATATTGGGATATTTCACTCCTGCCTTCATTTCTCACAACAAATCATTTTCTGAAGTGAATAATTGTGATCAAAATTGTCTGTCAGATTTGATTAGTCAAGTCAAATACCAGTACCCTTAACTGGTGACAGAGCTAAAGAGCTTCTCCCTATCACATCGTACTGGAAACAGAGGAAGAGGAGAAAGTCATTTGGCAGGGCTGGTCTAATTTCTGTGAGCATGTTGAATGTCTTCTGGAGATGAGATTAGTAATGAAAACTGAGCAACCACTCTTTCTAGAAAGAAGAATATAATAGCATGTTTTAGATAGTCCTTTAAAAATTCTTGTTATTTATTACAGCTTTAGAAGAAGGTACATAAACTCTACTTTATTTCACAGTCAACTCTTACTGTTTCTTTCAGTGTGCACACAGACCCAAATGAAGGGAGTATGACAGCAGAAACTCATAGAAAATGACTGAGAAAGAAAGTGCAAGGAAATGGTTTCTGTTTCATTGTCTATCAGAGATAGAGGCTTCTCTGAAGACATACAATTTATCTAAGTATCCCAGACAATGGATAAATAGGATAAATTCTAGACCTTCTGAAATCAATGGCTAGAATTCCAGTAATGTTGCCTGGGACATGATTTTAATCTTAATTTTCAGGATAAAACACATGTTCACCCCTCTACTCAATATCATCGCCTCTACTTACATTCTAGAAGCATATATACAATAAATTCTTTGCCTATCAAGAACTGAGATGTTGCACTGGATGCTCAGCAATATTTTCAATACTTTAACCAGGCTGTTTGTATTAGTCTCAGAGACACTGAGACCATTCTTTAGTCCAATTTGAAGTCCATCAACTAGGAGCTGAAATACTTCATATAAGGTAATTTGCAAATATAAATTCTCAGGCTTTTTTCTGAATATCTATAGGACAGGAACTATCAGTACAAAATGTCACTTAGGGGTCAACCAAATCTGCTCGGTGAAGATGACTGTCACTGTAATGCTCCTGCCCTTGGCTTGGCTGTCAGCTTTACTTCGTATGGGTGTCTCTTAGAGTACAGCTGAATTTTCTTCCCCACCACCCTGGAAGCTGGTGGATGGGGTTACAGAGAGATTCTGTTACCCACAGCCTTGTAATCTGTCAGGCTTTTTCCTCCTATTTCTGTGAAATAACCTATAGCATGTTTTAGAGAATAGAAAAAAAATCTTGATATTTTCTACTGTGTTTTATAACTTCTGAACGAAGAAGTATGCATGCAAAGGGCTTTTTCTGCCAGTTATTTACATAAATATTCATATATTCTGCAGGTTTTTTATTCCTGTACAAATATTTTACATGAATCAAGAAACCTATTTACTCTTCCTCTTTCTCATTCAGTTTACAATAAAAATGTCTCCAAAAAAGAGAGAGAATGAAAGAAAAAGTGCATATAGAAATAGCTTCAGAGTGCAGTAATCACATGAAGTCATCTGATCAAATAAAGGACTTATCTTGGTCCTTGAGCCCTGTCATGAACTGTCTATACACAGTAGTCTCAGATACCTGATCCTGAGCTGCCTGAGATCAACAGAAAGACTTCTTCCACTTATTAAAATGACCTTTGGCTCACACGCCACTGCAGGATTGCTGCCATCTTATGCTGTAAATCAGTCTACTTCACAAGATTACTGAAAGAAAAATGTGCAAGGATGGAAGCCAGAAAAAAAAATAAAAAAGACAATTGATATGTATGCATATTCCCTGGTGTCTTTTCTCCTCATCATCTCTCTCCCATATCCACTCCAGCATTCTGAGTGGATGGACAACAGGTAGGAAAGGGGATGCGCTTTCTACTTCTGCTCTCATTTCTCCTTGTTACACCCTTACCAGGTGCCAAGCAAGATGACTTGGTTCTGACCTGGATGCTTGCCTACACGAAGTGGTGAAGATGTATGCACTAACCTGGACATGCTATGGGCCCATTTACTTTTTCTACCCCATTTTCTCCTCTTTTATAAACATGAAACAAAGGTAGTTCCTGAACCCATCCCCTCTATACTCATCCCCTAAGGAATGGGGGAGCCTGTCATTGGAGGATTTGCAGGCAATCATTGACCTTCAGTGCTTAGCTTAAAACTGTGCTCAATTACATTTCTCATTTTAGGCATAGTAGAGAGCAAAACTGCTTAATTACAAGTACAGTCTGGTAGCACTAAGACCCTCTCTGCTGGGTGATCAGAGGCAATGCTGCACTTGCAGAAATTAGTTCTTTGTGATGATATTGCATTTTCTAATACAAGGAGACTGACTTTTTCAGAAAGTTCAGATACAATATACTCTTGTTACCATTATGTTTGCTCTTGGAATGAATAATGGGGGAAAGCAACATGAATCTCCTTCACAGATATTTTTAGAACACCGAAAATACTATCAATTTCAATTCAGTCTCTGACAGCTATTTTAATTATGCTATTTTATGTTATGACTTAACAGTTATTTTAGCATCCCAATAGTACATTAAAAATTATGTAAAGAAACAAACATAACCTCTTACATAAAAGTTTAAGAAAGGGGCTACTAGATCTTAGGTGTAACCAGAGAAAAACAGCCTTCAGTGTAAAGTAATTGATGCTCAGCTTAAAGATCAGGAACAGAATGTTTGTGTCCATCACCACTTTGTGCTGCAGAGACCTAGGCTCTGAGCCAGGATAACTCATCGCTAAGAATTATCTACTGACAGTATTCACATTTAAAACCAGTTTTCTTAACCAGAGATATGGTGCTTGAAACTGTGTGAAGTTGTTCTTGCCTTCCTTTATTTTTCACTCTGCCTCTTGAAGATGATCAAGAAGGAAGTTCAGAAACAGGTCAAATGATGGATGTCTTTTCATTCTGCCAGGTGAACGGCAAGAGGACCTTGGCAGAAAACATTGCAGATAATGGAGGTTTGCGAGAGGCTTTCAGAGTAAGTACATGAAAAATGTCTGGAACACGTTATTTAAAAAGAACAGAGAAAGTTATACTCGTGTCACTGAAAGGCACTCAGTACATCTCCTTCTTATCAGGCATACAGGAGATGGATTAGAGAAAAAAGAGGAGGAGAAGAAGAGCCTTTACTGCCAGGCCTTGACTTCACGCACAACCAGCTTTTCTTTCTGAGTTATGCCCATGTGAGTAGTACAAATGTGTTCTAAGAACCCATCTATGGACCTGTGTAATGTACAGTACAAACATTAGGCTGCTTTGTTTCAACAATCTATACCAGTCAGACCCAGAATTTTGAGGATATAAGTAGAGAATTATTTACACAGGTCTATTATTTTTTTTCTCTTTCTCTCTTCTTACACATCTATCTATGTGTTGTGTCAGAACTGCTTAAGATTTTCTTCTGCTTTGTACAGTGTTCTTGTGGCAGCTCTCTTCCTTCTTGCTGCTCCCATCTACTGCAAAGGTTATTTCGCACATATTGTCTCTATAACCTCTTTCAGTGTTAGCATTCTGCTTTTCTAGTACTTGTACTATGCATCATTTTATCACTGCTTTCCACCAGTACTTTATCCAACACAAACTCCTGGAACAAGTATACTACCACCATTTATTACTGAGTATGTTGTTCAGTGAAACTAGGCAGAAATGAGAAAAGTCTTTGTGTTTGTTATTTTTCTTCTTCACATCTTTGTTTGCTGTATGCTAAATGCACAGTGGTGTAACTTTGATAGAGGATGTGTTTTTAAGAAAATAAGTAGAACAAAGGGAAGAATCAGAAGTTATTTATTTGGTTAAAAGAACCGGATAAACTCATTGTATGAGGAGTAAAAATTGAGCTAAAAAACTGCTCTAACCACCAGAATGAATGAATCATCTGAAACTGAAGAAATGGGACCCAATGCAACCAGTGTCAGTTTTTAACCAACTCCAGCTGCAAATCATTTCTTCCCTGTCAAGAGTCAATGTAACAGTGTACATACACATCTATGACCACTTAGGTTTGATGATATTAACAGATGAAAAGACTGAATATGGGTAGTTTATATTGAAGTTCATATATCCTGTGGTTGGTCTGGCTTAAAGGATTTTGTTGTCAGTAAACATTCAAAACAGGGGCTTAGGTAAGGGCTGATAAATTGAGTTTTTCAATGCATTAGAGCATAAGAGGGATTATTCAGCTGTGCTAATAGTTTCTTTACCTTGCATAGTGTTCAGTTACAATTGTGCCAAATATTCTGTAAGGAATAATGAACTGGGGACCACTGATTGAAAGTTGAAAAATGTGTCATTTCAAAAGAAACCACCTTTTCAATATGGAACAAATGTCAGGTAATGTAGATGCAATCCTAGAGATGAGACACATCATTACATGTACCTTCTGTGCATTACATGGCTTTGAAACAAATAAACATACTTAGTAATTATTAAAATGTGAGATGTTCCCATATCTGAAAAGCAAACTGCAATTAAAAGTATCTCAAAAGCAGAGAAATGGTAAAATGGTTATGGTTAGATGGTGAGAATGAGTGGGTGGAAAATAACAGTAGGTGAAGACTGGATCCATTAAGGGATTTAAGAAACAGGAGAATATATTAAGAGAGCAAAGAAAAGGTAAAGCAAAAATAAGAGTTGGTGATGTCTTTCCATTTTGAACATTCAGTAAGTAACAAGCATACTCAAAACTGTGACATTGCATTCTGCTTTACTTACAAATTTACCCTAAATAATATGCCTATTTCTTCTTTTTATCTTTTATTAGGTAAGATGCAACTCCTTTAGATCAGAGTCTGCAAGAGAACAAATATATATTGGAGCTCACAGCCCTCCTATGTTCAGGTAGTGCAAACAATGTATTCACTCAGTATACTTACAGAATCAATCACTGCAGCACACAACTGCAGAAATTTAGCATGTTAAGAGAAGTTTAAGAGCAAACAAAATCAGATTGTGCTTTTGGACTAGACTGAAATTCGAGTGCTTTTATTAGCTTATATTCTGCTATTACAAATGTCTGTAAAAATGAGAGGCTTGCATCTACCTTTTATAGCATTTGAATAAGAACAATCTCTGATCCCTGTGACATTCTACAATCAAGACCTGAATATATGAAATGTCTTATCTATCACTTCTCTTTTCCTATGCAATTCTAGATCAGAAAACAATGAATATTAGGAAGGTTCTTGATTTAATCTGCCTGAGTTCAGTAAAAGTTTTAAAGAGAGTGCTTTGAATTATACTGATGGTGAACAGGTAGAAATGCAAAGTGAAACATGCCCTCTAAGTTTAGTTCAGGACTGAACTCTTCAGTTGGCCTTCAAGAGATACAGTGCTTGAAAGAACTGTAGTAATCCAGCCAGAACAGCTTGTCTGCATCTTTGCCCAAGGGGCTTTTGAAAGGCTCACATGATCACTGAACATGAAGAAGAGGCCGCAAAAGGAGGAAGGTTTAAAGACTGCGTCAGAATTATGAGGCCAGAGTTTATTTCTCTGCATCTCCACAGTATACATAACCAACAAGTTGTTTCTGCTGAGATGCATGCCTGTTGCATTTACTTAACTACGAATTGTGTATTTGCCCTCACTTAGGTGGCTATGTTACCACTTTATCTGGGGGAAGGATGTTAATTCCACACACTGATTTATAGTGAAAATGTCTCCAGCACAGTAGATCAGTTGCTTTCTGGAAATGCCTATCACTTTCTACCGACAAAAAATGGAACTGGGATATGAGCATCCTTTGCCCCAGTTCTCTCCTGGTAAAAGAAAAATAGCAGCGCTGCCTTCACAGGGTAACTGTGAGGTTGCTTCACAGACTGAAGGGGTCAAGTACTCTAACATATTCCCTGGACAGAGTCACATCCAAGTTGGAGATATAAACACAGTACGTATAGCACATCTTGAGGTACTTGTAACAAGAATGAGTTAAGAAATAATAAAACTACAAACTTGATAACAAGAATTTAATGTAAGCTAGCAGTGTAGATGACAGTTCTTGGTCTTGGTAGACTTCTTTACTCCGCATTTGCACAACAATACCTTTGTAATACTTGCCACAGAAGTTAAG
Source organism: Odontophorus gujanensis (assembly GCA_013399175.1). Lineage (NCBI taxonomy): Eukaryota > Metazoa > Chordata > Aves > Galliformes > Odontophoridae > Odontophorus > Odontophorus gujanensis. The sequence goes on from VXAB01000408.1 coordinate 729,910, forward strand.
ATAAAACAAATGTGATATACAGATCTGCACACATTTTAGCAACTGAAAAATGCTTCACATCAGTGAGGACTGAAATATCCAGCTGATCTTCAGCCTACACAGTGATATTTTCTATAATTCCTATACTGTTAGCTTTTAGTAAAATAACAATTTCTTGGCTTTTAAAATCCTCAGATTTATTTACCTTTCGGTACATACTGAATCATCACGTAGCTACAGTCCCATGAGATGGTACAAATCACAAAATATACAGGGGAGCCCGAGGATAAGGCATTCATGAGGAAAAACTCATATTTAGCTGAAGGAATCAGGTTGTGGAAGAAAATTACAGTGAAGATCAGTTTAATTTTGAATCAGAAAGTAGAGACGAATCTTTCTCTTAGTTTTTATGGGAGATACTCAGAATATACTTTCATTTCAGATGCCAAGATAAACTTTAGTGCTTGTCTCTTCTTCCAAATTATATCAACTAATATTATCTGCTTCCCCCAAGTTTCTTCATTTATGTCACAAGGCCATTGTGTCTACAACAGCAGTATAGTGGCTTTCCAAATGGACAACTCTCGCTATCCAAAAAAGCCCAATCAACCCTTCGTAAATAATTATAAAAAGTAATCATAAAAGAAGGTAGAAATGAAAAATATGTACCTTGAGCATACGTGTGTGCTTCTTAGCTAGTCATCCCTGCTTCTCTTCAAACTTCAAAAAGAATGGGCATTTGGAAGGTATATCCCACCATTCTGTAAATTAAAAAAAGCTACAAAGCATGACTCTGCAGGTGAGCTTTTCTGATGGCAGTCAAGGAAGCCCAAGGTGATCCTTTCAGGGGAAGGTGTCTGCTGCAGTTCAGTGGGATGAAATCCAGACCACTTTTCTGATTCCATGATTAATGTGAGGCAATGTCAAACCACGTGCAGGAAAGCCACATTTATGGGCACATAAAGATGTTTTGCTAGCTAGATTTTGGTTTTATGTAGTTTTAATTGGCAGATTTTCTATATTAGTCTGTGACTTAACATGTTTTGAACTCAGGTTTCAAAGTGAAGTCCACACTGTTGAAGGTATAATACCCACCAGGTATCAGTATAGCAGTTCTGGATTATCAGTAGCAGTTCTGGATAAGCAGCTCTTGAAGTCCTTGAATATGTATTTGTGATGTTTTTTTATGGCAAAGCTGTTCCCCCAAACACATTTTGTAATTCTCCTTACAGAACTGACCTTTAGATATTTTGCACCAGCTGACTGCAAATTTTCATACCCACCGAAAGTCTAATCAATGTAATAAGAATGTTTTCTACCATGCTGAGCTATCCTGAGAAGCTGATTGTCTGCAATGGAGAAAAATGCTTTCCCACTGCATAACAAGGAGTGTAGAAAGGAATACAATTATTACCTTAGTAGATACTTTTCTGCTTTTAACTCAGGATGCTTTTCTGCTTTTAACTCAGGATGCTGTTTACTTAATACCGTTTCAAATTTCAGCTTAGTAATTCCAAGATGCTTAAAAGCATGCAAAAAAGAAATCAGCAAACAATACAATCCCAATATAGCAATGGTAAAATAATCATTTCTGACAGCATGAAATAAAACAGATGTGGAAGAAGGAGCCAAGGATGACTGCACACAAAGAAAGAGCACTTCCCTTGTACCTGAAAGTGTCAATCTGCAATGCAGGCACACTGTTTGGCTTGTGTGAAGTGAAGAGGTACTGCACTTTCAGTAACATGCCATCTGGGATGGAAGCAAGAAAGCTTGGGAGCCAGTCAGGACAGAAGCCTCAGAAAATTAATTTCCAGAATATCAGAGGAGCTGAGATGCACAAGGATGAGATGCTCTGCCACCCCAGCTTCATGCTGAAAAATCCCAAGGAGATGGTTTGTGTGTGTGTTGTGGGCAAGGGCTGTTATGGGAACCTGGCTGGCATGAGCCAAACCGAAGTAATTCCAGGACACCCACTGTGTGTGTTCACATGCTCTATGTGCTGGGTGCAGCAGTTTGGCAGCTGCTGGAAGAAGGGTTCTACTACACAAAGCTACCACCAGTCTTCCACCTTTCTTGCCAACAGTCCCATTGGAAAATGGTTCTAAATGACATAGTATCCACAACTTGCAATTGTTTTTGATTGAGTTTCCAGCAAAATAAGATATTTCTCAAAGCACAGAATGAAACAAGATTGTCTTTAGATTAGCTTTAACTGGAAAATCTCCCAAACTTCTAGTTTTTCTGTCTGGAGAAACAACATGAGAAGCCTGAAAATTCAACCTGAAGTGAGCCCATCAAAACACAAGTGTTTAATGTCAGATAACCTGCCTGTCAACCACTTTTCTCTTTGCAGAGTTATTGGAGCCATGAGCAACTTTGAAGAGTTCCGTAAGGCTTTCAACTGCCCGGTGAATACAAGTATGAACCGAGGGGCAGAATCTTGCCGGCTGTGGTAGGTGTCCCTTCTGGATCTTCTGCCTGCAAGGGTCTGCAAAGTGAACTGCTGTGCCTGAGCTCAAGCTCACTGTGAGAGTTTTAGAAGAAAACTCTCTGCAGTCTGGAGAGGTGTTACTTCAAATGCGTCTTCCTCATCCATGAGGATGAACTACATGGACACTACTTTTATCCATAAAACTGTTCATCTGCAGTTGCATTGCTGTTGATGGATAACTGCCATTACCAATTCCTGATTTATATTTGAGCAAGAGGTAAATGCTAAAATCCAGTTTTAATCTATTGCTCTGCAGGGTGGCTATGCAGAATGCTCCCATATAGAATTTGTTCTTTCTGGATGAAGAAATTAATGAGACTTGCTATAAAGCCAGCTCTGATTTGCTGCATGATACAGCAATTTCATAACTTAAACTGTCACTGCCTAGCACACCATAAACGGTGTTGCATGATGTAAGAGCCCAGCAGAGGGATTTCCCAGCACCATGACGCTCAGAAATACTGCAGCACTTATCCCTATTTACGGTGTAAGCATTTATTTTTCCCCCAAGGGGTGAATTTGCCTCATACTGATGATAGCTTTGCCTACATTTATTTTTAAGCCTGAAACAGCAGTTTTAATTTTAGGATGTCTTCATCTAACAGAAGAATACAAGAACCATAGTCTGGACAGGATAGGGTGGCCTGCAGTTTTTAGGAAAGGAGAATTTGTGACTGAAAAACAGAGTGCCAACAGCATTTGACCTATTGGGGTCAAAAAAGCCATTTTAGAAGCTGATGACTTTTAAACACAGCATATACCCAGCCCATTTGAGTTTTTCACCTGATTTCCAAAAACGTTTACAAAAATAAACATATTTTGTAGCAGAAAAATTTGAACACCACTATTACTTAAAAGTGCATAAAATCAAGATAGTCCATTCTTCCTCAACAAAAATATACATATTTAACTGGTATTTATTTTTTCTTTGTGCATTAATTCACTTTTGCATTGTGAAATCATTTCAAATGGAGTAGGGATTTCTTTAGGTTGATCTAATTACTGCAAATCTATGTGCTTATTTGTACTTTATATATATATATACACACACACATACAAAAATATATAAATTCTTCTATTAATTTGTTTAAGTTTTATAATATTGGTATACAAATATTAATGAGACAAACTTTTTTACAAGGATTGGTCAAATATTTTCTAATAGTCAAGGTGGATGAAGATTCAATTGTAGCTAAGTTTTTGCAAATTAAGTTAGTTTCTTCCGCCTCTATATAAAAAAGGGAGATATAATGGAAAGCTACTTTAGGAAAGCAGATTTTCAAGCTACCTTCCAGAGTGGAGGAAGTTGAGATTCCTAAACTCAAAGCACTGTTACCACTTTTTAAAATAAAATCATTATGTTTGGTGGAGATGGGATTTTCTTCTTTCAATTTTCCCCTGAAAATTCAATTTTTTCTTAAGAGCAAATGAACGTCTTCTTTCAAGTCAATTCTGAGTTCCATGGATTATAGTTTGTCATTTGAGTTGACACTATCAATTTTTTTTTCTGGTGGTATTTTTCACAAAAACTATTTAGATGTCCATGTTTTCATAGGCACTTGCTCAAACAAGTAGGCATGGTGCTTGAGCAAAGTAGCAGTGTTTGCCTGCAAATGGTAAAGTTCCATAGCAAACTGAATGCAGTCCTGAATTAACTCCTGTCCTCATACGAGCACTGATACTTGATGCTGACTTCTTTGGATCAACAGCCCAAAGTTCAGGAGTAAAATCCTGGCCCCATTAAATTTAGTACCAATATGGTCGTTGTCCTCAAAAAACTCAGGACAGCCACTCAAACACTTATCTTAACTTTCTAAATTACTGACCTAGGCAAAAATGGTTTCACAACAGTCATCTTGGAGTTTTCTAATTTTATCTCTCGGGTCAGAGATGCATTTGAAAGAGCTTCTCTCTCATGGCTATTTTCCAGTGGGACAGATCTTGTAATTTTGTGGTTTATGGAGTTATTACTCTATACTGGATAGTGATTTCTTCTAAAATGCCTTACATTTGCTGCCTTAAATATCACCCTTGCTGCTTATTGGTAGGCTCAAGCCTTTCATGTTTAATACCAAAGACTTTTGAACTGTGATACTCTCAACAGCACAAGAAACGTTCAGAAAACATCTCATCGTTACTAGGGCAGGCACACATCTCTTAGAGTGGCCAGAGAAACAAGTTCTATTCTTTGAGCATAGCAGGGAGCTGGGGGGCTCAGGGACAGTACACTAGAAGGAAGGAAGAGTGGGCATGGCCAGATATTGAGTCTTGCTTTTGGAAGTTCAGTGGAAACCTTCATTCTGCCTGGAAAATGAAGAGACATTGCTCCCGACATACGTGTTCATCATGAGTAGACAAGCTTGGGGAATCCTTGCTGTGGACTTGAGTTTTCAGTGGTCTGGTCTTAGGTCTTGTGTGTGGTGAGCTGTGTGTGGTGACAGTCCCACCTCCCTTGCCTAATTGTTACCTCCAACCAAAGAGCTGATTATGTAGTTTACAGGAGAACCGGCTACCTGGGTTACAGTTGGGAAGCAAAGCAGAAGGTAAATAAGCATATTTGTAAAACTTGGTCATCAGAGACAGATAACTAGAACATGGTGACAATTTGTGAGGTCTCTCATTGCCTCTATTTTAACAGATTCCCTGGCCCTGCTTTGTTTTCTTGTTGTGCCTCCTGGCTCTGTGTTAGCAATGCCTTGCTGTATTGCCTTCAGGTTCACCTAATACATCTATGCAAACAGGTTCTTCATATATATTCTTCTCCTAGAGCTTTTAATTTTTTTTTTTTTTAATTACCAGTAATTATTACAACCCTCATTTCCCCTTGAGCGCACTGCAGAATGTTTCCTTCCATTGGGTCAATAGTTTTCGTATCTACCAGTGGTCAGGAAGAGAAAGATGCTATAAGAGAAGTATTTTTACCTGTGTGAATTTGAAGAGCTTTTCTCTACTGTGTAGACATAAGGAAACAACACCTACTTCTTTCCCATGTTCCCTTCTTTTGATCCTGAAAATATGCAAAACTTTATTTTTTGACCCAAACCTGAAAAAGCTATAACATCACCTTGCATGCTGTGAGTATTTCTGCTGATTGTGTTGTGAAAGAATACCTTTACACACAAGTAGCTCTTTGAAAAGGCAGCTGTGCTACTCAAGTGTGTGAACTGCTTAGGTATGATGTCCATGCTGGGACTTGAAGCTGTAGGACCAAAAAACTCAGCTGCATTATAAAGCTCTGTCTCATGCCTTGTGCAGGGGAACTTCAGCATTCTTTAAATAGGAATGCTATCATAACATTAAATGTCTGAATTATTTATAAAATAATCAGTTGACTTTATGTATAACTTTTTCATGAGTATTATTCAACAAATTCCATGCATACAAGTCTGTCTTGCAGCAATGTGATATCTTTATCTGTCTCCAAATAAATATTAAAAACTTGACGACTTGAGGCAGAAAGTGAGTTGAAAGGTCTTTTGTGCTTATGCCTTTTTAATCCGGATTTTTATTTTGCTGATGACTCTACTCATAGCTTCTCTTATTGTATAATATGTAGATTGACTCAAAAGACAGTTGTGTTAACCAATAAAAACCGAAGTGAAGAAGAATTTTCCCGTGCATTCAGTATGACAAAAACTGCTTGGACTGCCACTGTTCAACTTTACAATGTTAATACCGTAATATATAGTCTTTATAAAATGTAATAAAGAACATAATGATATGGCCCCAGGTTCTCAAGGCTGCCATTATTGCTTGACAGCAAAAGAATTGCCTCTTCCCTCAAAGAGACTTCCAGACATCTTCCACCAGTTTATTAAGCTCCACTTGCCCCAACTAATTTGCCAGAGGTAATTACAATGAATGTAGGATGAACTACCATGGGTGGGAGCTGGATGGTGCAGAAATAGCAGATGTGTATGAATATGAAGCACAGCTCAGTGACATCTCTTTCCAGCTGGACCAAAGGAATGCCTTTGCAGCCTTATGAACTTGTGTATGTTAAAAGTAAATGTTTTCATAGAGAGAGATGAATAGGCAGAACAACAGCTGGGTGTGAGCATGAAATCAGCCTCAGTGTGACGGAAATGTTTTGATCAACTCTCACCTAGTTTGCTGAGTGACTTGGAAAGATTCTTTAACAGTGGGTACAGATTGGCCTGAGTAATTCAGGGTTTATCTGCTACAACAAGATCCTGCCTCACTAATCAGACAATTTAATCCCATTTACAATGTGATGTATATTTAAAAAAAAAAGAAATTAAAAAATCCCTAGGGAACCTCCAACACAGTGCCATGTTTTATTAAATAAAACATCAAAGCTGGAAGTTACTGTGAATCAAGATAATGTGTTACACTAATTTGTGATCAAAGAAACAGATATAATGATATAATTTTAATCATCCATAAGCACAACAGCTGAAAGAGCTTTATGTATGAGGTCAGAAAAATACACAGATGCATATGTTAACTGTGGGTGTGAACTCGGATATTTTCAAGAATAAAAAAATAAAATAATTATCACATCTGTATCTTCTCTTTGAACTGATGAAAAAGTGACCTGTTTAACAGAGCTCAGGGAAAGACTTCAAAGGGGATTATAAGTCTTTTTTTCACCACAAAATTTACTTAAGATGACAAAGTGTTTTTGAGCAATGGCAGTGTTTGTTGTTTTGCATAGCCAATATATGCTCCCCTTCTGAAATATGAATAGTAGTCATGTTAGTAGAGAAATCTGAATAAAGACAATGTCACATCCTCCTACTTCAAAACTGGGAAAATATTCGGATAAAACCTGCAAAAAACCCCCCAACAAATCTATTCCCTCCTCCCCCATAAAATCTCTTCCTCCTAATATATTCATATATGATAATTATGGGAAATAAATTAAATATATGTCACAGAATGCAATTAAAACACTGCTCTTGTGGAGGAAGAAATTGACCCAGCAGGCCCGGGAAATGGTTCACAGACTTGCCAGATCATTCTTGCTGAGAGAAAAAAATGGAGCACAGGAGCCCCATGGGTGTTTGCAACTTGGTGCTGGGGCGAGCAGCTTTGTCTACTGCACTGGAGAGAGAAGAGCAACATATGGTGTGACCTCTGAATAGGAGGAAAGAGAAATTAGAAAATCTTTTCTGTGTATGTCATGAAAAGATTTTACAATGCGTTAGTACAAGGGCACTGCTATAAAAGATAAAATATATAGGCACAGCAGAGGAAGTCTGTAAGTCTATGTTATGTAAGTATATATAAAAATGTCAGAAATAAGAATTATTTTTAAATAAATAGAGTCTCAGGGAAACACTTTGACCCCACTGACTTCATTGGGTGATTCATCATTAGCACTGGTGGGGCCAGCGTTTTACTCCATCTGTGCAATACACAGACTTCACTGATTTAAAACTATTTGGAACAAATATTTTCTTCTTACTAAAAAAATCTCCTAGTCTTTGGGATTTTTTTCTAAAACAATGATGTCTGTTCCACCATAGGACTGACTCTGTTTACCATTATCTAGCAGGTACTATATTTTCATTTAGTTCTTTCAGAAAAAAGGATCTACAAACCACTAAAATAAATGCTATATGTTCTATTGATCTAAGTGTAGGCTTATATATGGCATCGAGGTTTTGCAGTCTTCGTGATGAAACAGCAAGTCTGACCAAGGTTAAAATATCTAGTGTCTTATGCAGGAATCTTCCTCCATACTCTACTGAGTGTTTTCCAAAGACATTAGCTAATGTTAACCTCATTTACTGCATGAGGGAACATAGCTGCAGAGAGCTGAAGCAAACACTTCAAAGTCAGTAGGCTGGGGCAAAAAGTAAACATATCCCACCAACATGAAGCAAAGATCCCCCTTGCAGAATGCACCTTAAAAACTGACCTATGAAACATAATTCATTGGTGGGAATGATAGATGTCCCTGCTTTGCTAGGTGGTATATTTCAAACATCATGGATGTAGCACCAAGTTCAGGGATCAGGCTTTCACTATACCCCCACACAGAGTGAGCTATCCACCTCCTCACAGACTGCCTGCCCAGACAGCCTGACGCTGCTGCAGGCACCTCAGGGTTTCTCTGTTGCTTCCATAATGTGAAACATCAAGAAAATCAGAAAGGACAAAACCAGAGCCATTCTCCTGCCTTAGGGCAGTCCAGTGATGACAGCACCAAAGTCTTGCATGGACATGCCCACAGCCTTCTCTGCCTATGGGCATTTCCTTCCCTTCTCTGAGGCAAGGAGAAGGAGGGATGGCCAGGTTGTGTAAGAGGCTCCACCAAGGGGAAAAAAGCCCCCACTGAGGGAAAAGCAGTGCAGAAATGCTGGGCAAGAGGCAACAGAGACAAGTTTAATCACATTTAGTTTCATAGAATCATTAAGGTTGGAAGAGACAACTAAGATCATCAAGTTCAACCACCAATCTACCCACACCATGCCCACTAACCATGTCCTTACTACCACATCTCCAAGTTTCTTGAACACCTCCACGGATGGTGGCTCCACCACCTCCCTGGGGAGCCTGTTCTGATGCCTCACCACTCTTCCTGAGAAAAAAAATTTCCTAATATCCAACCTGAACCTCCTCTGATACAACTTGACACCATTCCCTCTCACACTATCACTGTTCTATGGGAGAAAAGGCTATCACCTCAGTACAACCTCCTTTCAGGCAGTTGTAAAGAGCAATACGATCACCCGTGAACCTCCTCTTCTGCAGACTGAACTATCCCAGATCTTTGTCACACCTTGATTCACAGGAGCTCTAGAGCAAGCACTGGTGCAAGCAGTGGTGTGCCACATAACCAGCAGCCAGAGTTCAAGTGTGTTTTCTCCCTACCCTCTGTCTCATACCCAGGTACCAGTAAAGGAATGTTTTGCATCCTAGACAGGGCTTAAGTGAAATGTCTGTGAAAGTCTGACTTAGGCCTAATAATTATTGTTTTAGGGCTGCAGCATATGATGGAAGGGTAAAATATGGAGTCTTTGTTTAGTGAACACTTTCATTAGTTCAGCTGGGTTTTTCTTTGTTCTGCCTTCAGTTCAGCAAATGCTGGTAGTTTAGACCTGCTAGCAAAGTGCTGTTTGCAAGAACAACATGTGTTGAGGCAATCACTGTGTCTGTATTCAGCATGCTTATTCGGCTTTGTTTTAATAAATCCAGTAATAGGCTTTCAGAGGCAATGAAGGGAAAAGAATAATTTGAAAACAAAGCTGTTGAAAAGAAGACAATGCAGATGCAGTACAGAAGAGTGTGATTTTGGAGGTCTGTGCAGCTGTTCATTTCTTTAGAGGATTTTAATCAACCTGTAGGGATTTTTAAAACAGTGTGGTCACAATCAGCCAGAAGAGAAAACAAAGTGGTGTTTTCCCTCTCATATTCTTCAATTTTATTTTCTCCCTTTCATGTGATTTTTCCAAATAGAACTGCTATATTAATTCATTTTAATTAAAAATCTATCCACACTGTGCTTTTGCTATAGAAGTAATTTCAGGCTTTGACCACTATATCATCTAATCAGAGATATTCTAAACACTTTCAAGATTGCCATGACTGCACCCATCTGATTGCCATCAGTGTAATGGCTTTCCCAGTGGATTGGAAAAAAACTGTAATTGGACAGAAGCTCATCCTTTCAAGTGGGATTAGCAGCTCTGCTGCAGTTTTCCCCTAAATTTCAGTGTCTGATGTTCCTGTATTGCACCCTCTTTGCTTACTGTCCCTGCTGCAAAGACACCCTCCAGTGCCACTATGTTGAGCTGGGCTGTGCACGCACAGCAAGGGAAGGAGAATAGGAGCCTGTGATTGTTGATCATGAGCTCTACACTCTAGTATCATTTGTTAGATGATTTCAAGTTTATCTGAGTCTTTTCTGCCAATAGTAATGGTTCTCTAATTTATTTCCTGCTCCTCGATGTTACATGTGTTCAGCTGGAAGTGAGTAGGTTCGTTCTCTGTAGAAGTGGTCTCTCCCCTCCTGCTCCCTGAGTCTGAGCACTTGTGCTTTTCAGCTACAAGGTATGGCTTTAATAGGGGAATTAACGTGAAAAATTCTTTGGCCTGCTTTATTCAGATGCTTGACCTTGATAATCACAGTGGTCCCTCATGGTCTTAAAATCAATAAACCAAAGATTAATTTTAGTTGTTACTTTTCTTATCCATTGGGGAATCATTTTATTTTTGAAATTCTGTGCCTTTTGAAAAATCAGATTTTCATTTTTTTCGTTTTTTTTTTTTTTTTTTAGAGAGAGAATCATTTCCACACAAAAGACTTGGAGCTACATCTTATCAGAAAATCAGGTGTTCTTTTAGCCCTCCTCCAGTGTCAACACTTTTCTGATCTCAACATTTAGTAGATGAATGTTTGCAATGTTATTTAAGTTTTCACAGTGCCACAAAAGCACTGGAAGTGCCACAGAGGAATGTTCAGTCAAAGGAGAGGCAAGATATTATGCAAGCACAAGTGCTGCACACATAGTGTTGGTCTTTTGCTAACCTCAGTACCACTGTCTGATTACTGGCAGATACAGAAGCAACAGTGCGCCTAAAATACTAACCAGTGCACCTAAAATACTAACCAGCTGGCAAAACAGAAGAGGTGTAAGAGGGATGTCATGTCTGGGCTACAGAGGGAAAATTTCACACATAAAGATAGGGGCTAATTACATGGATGTTCTGAGATTGATGTCTGCAGTGGAAAGCTCTTACTTTAAGACATTTCCAGATCCATTTCTTGGACATGAAGTGCTTTAGCAAACAACAGCTCAGGATATAAAACCAGACCAGTTGGAATTCAGATGATAAATATAGCAGGTCCCTGCCCAGACTCTTCCCTAGAGGTGACTGAGTGAGAAATTTACTTGGTGTCAAAATCACAGTGGGATAGGACCCATATGATACAAGAGAAGCTCTTGATGACTCTTTATCATTGAATTATCCAAGAGTTCAAAGGGCAGCTGAGGAGTGCCCAAGATTTCCTTGGTTCTGCTTCTGTGGAGTGTGGATACCTCCACCAAATACAACAATTTGGAAGGAATATTTGTTTCTGAAAACATATGGTTTTGAAATACGTGATATTTTTAACAATTTTCAACTAATTCTTGAAGGAATTTACTAGGCGTAGATACTACAGGAACTGGAAGAGCTCTCCATGGGAAGATGAGACACAAGGAGTACAATTTTAAGTAAAACAGAGGTTAAAATTTGATAGAGCTCATGCATGTTTAAAAGTAAGGGCTTAAAAGCTGTTCTTGCAAGATAGAAAAAGAGAGGAAGGGTTAAGAAAGCAGATCTCAGATGGGATTTGAGACAACATTTCATGAAGAATACAGGAAGTTCTAAAATCAACCCCTGATGTTAATTTCTTCATTTGCCAGACAGAGCTCCCAGTAACATGGTTAGACAACCATTAAACAGGAGAACACTGGCCAAAATGCTACTTCAATGAGAAACAGAAAGCTGATTTTCAGCAAAAACTAATAAAACATTCACCACATAGGATATGAAGATAACAGCCATATAATCTCAGAACAGGATTTCACATCGGCAATGAACAACATTGCAATACATGACATATAGATGGACAACTTTAAAGCAATGTTCTATTTTGATATTTAAAGTTAAAATAAAGCTGGAGGAAACCTGTTGCCCCAGGTCTCTACAAGAGAAAGGGTAATTTGCTTGAAGGTAGGGGTCAAAGGAGAAGCCAGGTTTGTTTGGGACATTAATGCAGCAAGTAGCAGATATAAATGTGTGACTAGTGCTTTCTTTTAGGGGAAGATGAATTGAAATTGGAACTCCTCCCTTAACACATCGCTGCAGAAAGTAAAAAAGCTAAAATATTTTCATCAAAGGAAACGGGAGATAATTTTGGCAACACAGCTGCTACCAATTCTTCTCTTTGCTTTGTAGTGACAGCCTTAGGGCAGAAAATCACTTGAAAAAACAGGCAGGTGTCCATGTAGCACCTTCTTTGATATTCACTCTTATCCCTTCATGCCAGTTTCACACCTGATGTATTTTATGAGGAAATGTAACAAATTTCTCATAGCAAAGACATGAACTTGTTGAAACCTCTGTTCGTGCCTGGCAGCAAGTCAGAATCTTCAAAGAAAAAATCAGGAATACCTTTTACCTTCTCCTGTTGTTTGTTGTTGTTGCTGCATGTTTGTTTGTTTACATTTGCATATTAGTAAAATCATAGATTTTCACTGTAAAGACAAACTAGGAATTTAACCTTTATTGTTTGCACAAAGATTCTCCTAAGAAGGCCCTAGGGAGCAAGAATTTGAAGGACACATAGCATTGTTCCCTGAATGTGCGCTCAATCATGGGTTATTTTTTTCCCTGAGTTGTCTTTCATCTTTCCAAACAATGATGTCTCACACTTGTCAGAAGTGGTAGCACTCCCAATCATCTGGATATGATTCCAGGCAGCTTAATTAATAAAGTGCTTATCTGAATGCCCCTTGGGGAAAATAAACACTGAAGTTTTCCAAGTGAAAATAGATATAATGTGCTGCCAGAATGTTAAAATTCAGTTCGTAATTAACATGCATCATGAGACAAAAAACATAGAGCAATATTCAGAGTTTGGGAAAGGATTTCAGATGCATAGTAACAAAACAACAATTAATTTTCTCTCTCCCTCTGATGTCTCTTATAGGATGAATTCTCTGTAAGTAGCTTCCTTTGAAGGTTTGAAAGCTTCCATGTAGGGTTGACATCTGGATATTATCCCTTTCCATCTGGGTGCTGCTTCCAAGTCTTGAAAGATTTTGATGCATTTGGCTAGTTCCCTCATGTAAATGACTCTAGAGAGTTCTTCCTTGGAGCTTTTTCTTCCTACTAAAGAGATGAATATAACTAATTTACTGTAATATAAAAAAACATAGAGATACCAACAGAGCAGCTGGAGTTTAAACTAACAAGGGATTTGAAGGACAAAAAGAAGGGCTTCTGTAACAGAATTGCAAAAGGAAAACTAAAGAAACTGTGGCTGCTGCTGTGTAAAGGGTAGAGATTGAGAGACAAGGACACGGAAGAGGCCAAAACAGTCAATGCTTTTGTGCTTTGTTTTTGCTCCTGAAGATTTCCTTCAGACCTGTTATCTCACTGGACCTGGTTTCAGCACTCAGAATAACATAGGAATGCTCAGAAAACAGGAAGATTTAAGCAGCACTCAAGAAAACTCAGCATGAACAGGTCTAAGGGACAGTGAGATGTCTCCAGAAGCATCAAAGCTGCTGGCCAGTGTCACTGTGCAGGTGTTCCATATCAGCTTTGATGCACCATACATCATGGTAATGTTTATGGAGCAGGTACTCTTGGAAGTCCTGTTCAAGTTCATGAATGTCAGAAAGGTGATTGGAATCTGCCATCATGGAGTTACCAACAACATATTGTGCCTGATAAGGCTGATTGCCTTCTACAGTTAGGTAAGTGGCTCTCAATCAGGATTGAGCCGTACAGAATGCCTATAACAGTGTAGGTCAGGAACTGAGTTGTTAGTAGGTGGCTTTGCAAAAAAAAGTTCTGGGAATCTTGGTGATACAAGTTGCATATAAATGAGCATTATGTCCTTGTGGGAAAGAAGGCCAACCACATCATGCACTGTAGTAGCCAGCAAGGGAATTTAGACTTGTTAGTTGGAGGAAGATGATTTTTATGACTGAAGTACAGTGATTTTTAACCTGACTTTGAATAAATAGGTTGTGTAGCTCTTTACTGCAAGGTAACTGTAGTCAGTGGGTTGCTCACTGTGACTTTAGCTTCAAAGTTTGACTATCTGGTACAACACAGTCTATGCCTAGTGATCTGAACATATGGTGCTGATTCTCTTCTCCAGTACAAAACTGAATTTTCAGTTTCTTTCTCAGAAAAAAAAAAAATAATTCTTTATTTGGAGAATTAAATTAATTAATTCTGATGAATCTTTTTGTTTTGACAAATAATATCTGAACATACTCTTAGACAGAAAATGGCTTTCAGCATCAGGTTACAAAGGCTATTTTTTAAAGTTGCAGATTTGTCGTAACTTCCAAAATTCTTTTTTGAGGGAGGGAGCTAACGCATTTGGACATTATTACACAGCTAATAATTTCACAGGACATAGCCACATGATTTGAGGAGTTTCACAAATAAAAATGCTTTTCTCAAAATTCTCAAAGGACTGTGTCAAATGGCATCCTTGTGTGTTCCTCCACAAAACTACGTATATCAGCAAGCTCACAATACTGTTCCTGTCTCTCTTGACATATATTGATCCTCAGTTCTCATGACAGAGATAATGGCTTTGATAATGGTGCAATGAGTATCTCAATTTACATCAGTTATAAATCATCAAGCATTTCAGGAGTGTAGAATCTACCACGAATGGGCTGAGTCATAAATTGCAACCTAGTTAGATTTGTGCCAGTCCAGCAAATCTATATCACTTATCTCTCTCATCCCACACTTCAAAGTGCTACCAAACAAACAAACAAAAAAAAAACCCACAAAGAAACCCAAACAACAACAAAAACAAAGGAAATCTAGTGATTTATTTAGAGACATGCTACAACACATCTAAGAAAAGTCAGCTAGTAAATTCTTCCTTGGGTTTGTTGGCAACATAAAGTAAAATTAACACATAGTTTTATAAAGAGATAGAAAATCATAGAATGGCTTAGGTTGGAAGAGAGTTTAAACATCCAGTTCCAAACCTCCTGCTGTGGACAGGGCTGCCCCCACCAGCTCAGGCTGCCCAGGACCCCATCCAACCTGGCCTTGAGCGCCTCTAGGGATGGGGCACCACAGCTTCTCTTGTCAGCTGTGTCAGCACTTAACCACCCTCTGAGAAAAGAGTTTCTTCCAAACATCTAATCTAAATCTCTCCTTTTTTAGTTTAAAGCCACTCCCCCTTGTACTACCACTATTAGATCTTGTAAAATGTCAGTCCCCTCCTGCTTGTAAGCTACTTTCAAGAACTGGAAAGCCACAATGAGGTGTCCTTGGAGCCTTTTCTTCTCCAGACTGAACAAGCCCATCTCCCTCAGCCTTTCTTCGTGGGATAGGTGCTCCAGCCCTCTGATCATCTTTGTGACCCTCCTCTGGACCTCCCTCAACAGCTCCACATCCTTCTCGTGCTGGTGTCCCCAGGTCTGGACACAGTCCTCCAGCTGGGGCCTCACAAGAGCAGATCTATCTCTGGCTTTCAAATACCTTTGGCCTCATCGTTTCAGAGGAAAAGAATGAAGTCCAGAGAAAGAGACATGCACAAACAATGCATTGATTTTTGTCCTGCATCTTGAGCAGGCGATGTGACGCTTTTCTGGACTACTGTGGAGCAGATGTTCATGGTCAGTCAAGCAGCTCATTTAAATGAGATTCTCTCTGCTACCTGCCAGAAAGATGGTCCTTCCTGGCTGGAGCAGAGGTCAGAGTCACACACACTGCTGTAGGGGATCTGAATGCAATCTCAGTTTTACATAACTGATATTGAAAACTGAAACTGTCCACTCTAAGTTGCAAACACTTGCCTGAATCTAGGGAGCAATCCTTGGCCAGTTTTCCACTAATCTCCATTTTGATTATCTTGCATTTCATTTGAGCCTAGCATTGACAAACACAGTGGCTGTAAAAAAGCTCCAGTAAAAGGAAAGGATTGAGGTAGGTGAGCAAATTAACTGAGTATAGACAAAAACTGCTCCCTGCTAGATGGTTTTTTTTGTCACTCTTTTTGCTGAGTCAACACAAAATTAGAATTTGGGACAGACTGAGAGAGCTGGGGCTGTTCAGCCTGAAGAAGAGAAGGCTCTGTTGAGACCTTGGAGTGGCCTTTTCAGTATCTAAAGGGAGGGATGTAAGAAGGAATGGGACAGACTCTCTAACAGGGTCTGCTGTGACAGGACAAGGGGACTTGGTATCAAAGTAAAATAAGAGATTTAGATTGGATATAAGGAAGATTTTTACATTAAGGGTGTTGATATACTGGCACAGGTTACCCAGAGAGGTGGTGAATACCCTGTCCCTGTAGTCACTCAAGGTCAGGCTGGATTGGGCTCTAAGCACCTGATCTAGCTGTCGGTGTTCCTGTTCATTGTGGGAGACGGCCTTTAAAGGTCCCTTCCAACTCAAATGTTTCTGTGATGTGCTATGATGTGCTATGCCATGCGGACACTCTAGCTAGTGTCCGTATAAACTCTAACCCTATGGTTCTTCAAATTAAATGCAGCAAAATGAGAGTGGGCACAGGTAGTGAAATAGCCATAGCTTTCACTGAACATTATTTTCATATGAATTTCAGTAATCCTGAATCAGAATTTGAAAATTTTCTTGGCTAAAGGCCTTGATTTCTTTCAGTGTCCCTCCAATGCACTGGACTATCACTAATCCTGCAGCAGCAGTGGTCTTTTGAGCACTCCAACACACCTGGCAAACTTTTTTTTCTCAAAGCAGATAAAAAATGTAATAGTTTCTTAGGGGTATATCAACATTTTGTTCTAGCTGCCCCCACTATTTTTTGGAACTATTGCTTTCAAGATAGTAGGTGCCTGATGAGACTCTACATCTGTCTCTCCCAAGAGCAGCAGTAGCAGTGATTTTACAAAGCGGTGCCCAAGATGTTTAGTACTTTAACCTACTTTACATCCAGTACATCACAGTGGGTTCTTGAATCTTTTAGCTTGAGACAGCAGAGGTCCATTTCCTGGGTATCTTGTCAGGGTTGTGAAAAGGAATCACACTTTTTTTTTTCTTTTGTATATTTATGTTGGATCTCAGTGGGATTAGAAATGCAAGTCCAGTTCAAATCTTTTGCTGATCAGAAGTCGCTGTAGAATGGAACATGACAGTTTGTGTGAGACTCAAAAATATTTGACACAAATAATAAGAAGGGAGTCCATAGGAAAGTCACGCAGTCTGCTATCTTTTTCTGTAGTTTAGTTGTGAACTGGTTCCATAGGGAATATTTTAGGATGTTGTGATATCACTCCTAGGCAAGGAAAACACAACAGGTCACCCTGCCTATGCAGCCAAAAGATTTTCAGCTAAGTCTAGAGGGTACTCATTGCAACTTGCAGGCTCTGTTTTGCATCCTGCTAACACTAACCTTGGCATAAACTGAACTAAGATATTTTGTAGGAGAGGTATTCATAAAAATTGTTTATAACCCTCAACTACTGCAAATTTCTGATAATTTTCAGAAATGTGTTGAGGTTCTTAGGATGAACTGTAGATGTGAAAACTCTGCATGCACATAATAACACAGATGTAAATTAAACTGTTGAATGTATTTGGGGAAAAAACAAACAAACAACCTGGTTTTCTGCAACATCTTTTGCTGAGACCAGGAAAGGAATAAGGACCTCTGAGCTACACTGAATTGCCATAATTTCCACAGTCATCCTAAGATCCTTTGCTATTCTAACCAGAGAAGTGAGAGTATGGGATTTTCTTATTTCAGGCAAAACAGAAATTTAGGTAAAAATGCAATTCTGAAGATATGGTAAGCAGAACCACAATTAACATGCCTTCACATCTGGACTTGATGATCATTAAGGTCTCCTCCAAGCCTAATGACTTTATGGCTCAGTGACTCATAGAATCAGGAGTCAAAGCTTTTTCCTATGTAAAACCTACTGTTGAGCATCGGTTTCTTGGAAACAGAACAATTACCAGCTAGAATTCTTCAAAATTCACAGCTCCTTTTTCAGTGGCAACAGTGAGTAATAAGAAGGATGTCATGACAAAATTGTCTACCCTGCTGTGTATGTTTCATTTCGGAGTAATAACTCATTTTCTTCATAAATGAATAATAGATGATCTTTAATATTGGAACAGTCCCCCAAACCGTAAAATAAAGTACACTTTGAAACATTTTACTCTTAAATAATATTATAATTAGTATATGTTTCGTTACAAAGTTTCTCAAGAGCTTTCCTATTCCTTTTCCTCAGCAGCACTCAATCAAATCCAGCTATTCTGGGACTGGAGCACAAGGACTGCTATGTGATAAGATTATGAAGCAATACGTTTGCTGAAACATACTAGCTCCTTAGAAAGCTATGGATAATTAAGGAGAATTGGTATCTTCACAAAGCAGTATATTTGCTTTTCATCTATGAAATATACTATTTTTTTTCTCTTGGAGGGCTGAGCATTTTGAAAGAATTAAAGCTTTATTTTTCCTCTGACAGATTTTCTTATGTGAAAATGTATTTCAATAAAATATTTTCATAAAGAAAATACAAGAAGTTTCTTGTTTTTATCATAATAGCCACCTCGTTTTGTTTCATCTCTGAAGTCAAATACTTTAGTTTGAACCTCTACCAACAGACTGTTTTGATAAATAATGGATGTTATACTCTTTGTTAGATATTATTTTTCTGTTCTTTCTGTTTCAAAAAATCCTGCCTATTTTCAGCATTAGAAAATCTTCACAGTTGACATCTAGACATATTTCCCAACATTAAATAAAAAAGGTCCTCACTCTACATTTGTTGCTTGCTCTTTACTGAAGTTTATGAGGGCATTTCAGCTCAAAATAAATAAAAACCAGGTTTGGGACTCCCTTAATATCACTGCAGAGAGCAGTGGAAGGGAGGAAGGAAGATGAGAAAGGCATGATTGTCTCTCTATAAATAGAATATTTTCTGCGTATCACTGATCCTACACAGATGTCTGTCAATAGCAGAGATGCTGTTTCAGAAATTACTTAAACAGCTGCATTCCAGGCAAAAAGGAGACGATTAACAAATGGATTTGTGTTGCAGAAATATTTAGTTTCACTGCAGATGTTTGGATACAATCTTACTTTTTATTTGTGGGATAAATGCTCTTAAACCATTTCTCTTTTATTATTTCTCAAAAGAATATAGGTATTTATTTTCTATGTGAAAGTGTTTATATCACAATGTAAGTCATTACTGCTTTACTAAAAGAAAGTAGATACCTTTGAAGTACTATTTGGTAAAACAAAGACCTTGTCTCTAGGTAGAGGATAAGAATGATTGTTGATGAAGAAATACACAAAATCAGAGGCTTGGGACTTTCTTTCCACACATAGGACAGTTTCCAAGGGAGAACATCTCCAGAATTGTATTGGTGCAACCCATCCTTACAAGGATCTATAATCCAGTCTTTCAAGATTCCAGTTTTTCAGGTTTCCAAGCACAAAGTAAATCTATTTCTGAAAGTTGGGGATAAATTAACAAGTCTTAAATTGTTAGATAAGCAATTATATCTAGAAAACAATTCCTCACAGAATGATGAAATAAAGGATTTTCCATGGGAGTATGTGACAAATCAATATCCAGGATTTTGCACAAAGTCAGACTGGATAACCTCCTAGTCTCAAAATCTGTGCACTCTTAACAATAGAATGGCTAACTTTTTGGTTCTGATACTAAACATCATCATGTACTATTTCAATCAAGTTCTTTAGAAATAGCTGAGATAAAGGTTTACATTACCTAGCAATTCTCCCCTATTCCATTAGTGACTGAAATCGATCTGAAGAACTCATATTGTGACTGGAATTGCCCTACATATTTTTACATTTATTTGTCTCAAATCTCTTCCCATTTGAAACTGCCTTGCCTACGTGGTTGTTCCAGATCAGGTGGCATTAACATATGATGATAGGAAAAGGAGACAAGGCCTAGGTAGCTGGAAATATACTTTAATGTATGGTGAGGATGAGGCAAGTGCAGTGGGACAGAGCCAGCTGCTGTCATTTGAGGTGTGTGGCAGGTGTTAGTGTGGAACCAAGCACATGCTGGGAGCTAATAGAGCTAGTACACCGCCTCTGAGGAGTTTAAGCACAGTGGATATTTTAACTACCTTTCTGAAGTCTAAATCATTTGGTTCTAATTTCTGAGCAGGCACTTGCTGCCCACACAGCAGCAGGTCTTGATAATTATTATGTTTTTCTTTTGTTATGTATGACCTTGTTTGCTAAAGTTATGTGATAAAGCTAGAATATTAGGTGGTTTGTGGGCCCCATCATGCCACCTAGCTGGAAAAGAGGAAAAGGTTTGAAGAACAAGAGCAAAGTAAAACCTTGAATGCACATCATTTCAGAAGGTGCTAAAAGCTGGAGGGTTTTTGCCCCACGTGCACACAGCTGATTTTATGGTTTAGCTACAATTAAATTTCACACACGCTGCCTCCTGACAGTCTAAAATGGCAGCAGTCTGCACAGGCAGACAGCAAACTGCCTACACAAGGAATACGAGCTCAGAAGTCAGAATGAGCTCTACTATAGCAGAGACTCAGACACCGTGGCTATGGCCTGAGCAGCACAGCAAATTGCACACAAGGAAGACTCAGTTACTGAGGGGAATCCAAATGGAATCTAAAGATGGAGAAGGCTTGGTATAATGTTTTGACTCCATTGACATCACCTTTCACTTTGTCATTGCCAAATGAATGGACAGCTGCATTGCTCTCCAGCTGCAAGACCTTTCTGTTCCTCTGTGGATGTGCATGTTAATCTAAAACTCCAGCCTTCTGCAAATGCAAATGATAAATTGTTTATATCTTGTACTTAGTGAAATACTACCATCCGATCTTTCTTTGCCCAGCACTCCCAGAAATGATTTCTTTCCCCACTAGAAACAGTGACGCAACTTGACTTGCAGCAGGAGAATGTCCCGAGAACCCTGGAATCAGCCAGTTTGCCATAGTTACAAAGAAAAAGCATTGGAGGACCTGGATTTTGGAACACAGAAGAGATATATTTGAGTTCTCTGAAATAGCAATTGGCCTTCAAGCCTTGACGCAAACAGAAGAAAACGGATTTTCCTTTTTAACTAAACTTTTTTTTCTTTTTTTTTTCAAAACATGTTTGGAACATAATGTCATTCTTTGCATTGTAGCTTGTACAGTAAGTGAATTATTGCAGTGTTGTGGGGAAGAGGGCCTGGAGATGTTTATGCTCTATAAAACCAGCATCCACCCACACTTTACTGTTAATGTTATCACAGAACACAAGCACAGAATAGCTCAAATTAAGTTAGAAATCTCAAATCTTTTTTTCTCCTGCCCTTTTGACTAACAATGTAATGTGCTTCTCAGCTCTTTACACTGAACAAAGTGGTCTCACTGGAGTAGCAAACTTCTGTGATAAAGATTGATGTACAATTATGGTTAGTAAGAGAGAGAAAAAAAGAAAAGCAATCTTGTGAAAGCATAGACATCTGTTGCAAAAGAAAGATTGGCTAAAAAGTTTAGAACAAGAATATGACACCCTTTCCCACCTGAATAGTATTTTATGCACAAGTGGTGCCTTTAATGTCTCTGCTCCAGGTGTTGCAAAGAGGTCACACCCATTTGGGAAATGGAAGGAATTATGAGTTCTGCTGTCACCTTGTCTTTTCTCAGTTCTGTCCATATTTGTTTCATCTATCACTCATGCCCTTTTGCTGAAACCATGGCTGTAATCTCTCTGAGATGAAGAACTGTCATTTTGTCTGTCTGGGGTCCCTGGCTATCAATGTAAAAAGATGGTGGTGGCCTGATTCTGCCTGGAAGCTAAGAAGCTGCAAACTGGTTATTGGGATTCTCGATGCTCAAATTAAGTGCTACTAAATCCAGCTATCTGGGTAAGACTTCAAATTGGTTGCACCTGGGCCATTAGTTTTATTCCACAAATATGGTAACCGGATAACATGAGAACATAGAGGTTGGGTGAAAGCTATGGGAGTAGAAGAGACCATTTCTGTACCTCCCTCTTGTCGGCCTGCTGTGGGGAATGAACACCATATATAGTTCCTCCATCTTAGGAAAGGCAAGGTGGTCTTGACAATAACTTTGGTGTCATCCATGATTTGACCTTCAGTTCTCCAGAGTGTGGCAGCTGTTAATGGAAATAGCGTGGATGGACTTTAGAAAGCAGGAACTATCTGGAAGAGCTGTTCTCCAGGCTGAGGAAAAATTCAATCCGCAACATAAAATGGGGTCTGTGCTGCATAAAACAGGGTCAGAACATAGGAACTGTGTCAGTTCCTCTGGTAGTTTATAGGAACACAGCCCACTCAGAACATCAGGTCCACCTTCCACTACATTCCTAGTGCCCAGCCATTGCTCCTTTCTTCTAATAAATGCTTATAAAACCCCAGTGGCTCATGTTTTTTATCACCCTTCCAGTTCAGCTAGATGATCATCAGGGAGCCTAGATGCAGCTTAACAAATGACAATAATTAATTCACTATTACTTTATTTGTAATTCTTGCACTCAGTGTAATGTTCCTCATTAAATATTCTGATAAAATACATCAGTGACAGAAATGTTAGTACTGGGTTATGTAAACAAAGCAACTGGCACAAAGGAAGACTTATCTTGCAACAGTCTGTTATCATAGGGATTTTGCTCAATTAAATTGAGCATGCAGTGAGTGCTTTGTCCACATCTATGAAGGAAAATTCCTCATTGAAGGGAAAACACCAAGGAAAAATGCAACAAGCAACACTATCCTTACACAGTGTGCACTTCTGACTCCAGTCACTCAATTCTGATGGATTTTGAACGGAGTGCCCAGCATAATTACATCTATGTTGTATGTCAGGGAGATTACTGATGCTTTTCATCTTGTTCTTTTTACAGAAGTATTGTGCAGATGCACATGGCTGTTATGTGACATTTTCTTCATGTTCTTTTCAGTGCATGCAACTACAGCTGTTTGTAACATTCATCTGTGCCTGAAGAACTAAGGCCATTCAGCTTTAATGTATGACTGAGCCATCAGAACTTGGATGTCCACTAACAAGGTTGATACCAATGAAAATTTACTTTTAAAATATTACATTTACATCAGTGAGGAAAGATGG
This sequence comes from Odontophorus gujanensis, assembly GCA_013399175.1. Classification (NCBI taxonomy): domain Eukaryota; kingdom Metazoa; phylum Chordata; class Aves; order Galliformes; family Odontophoridae; genus Odontophorus; species Odontophorus gujanensis. The sequence continues at coordinate 753,197 of VXAB01000408.1, forward strand.
CATTGCAGTGGGAGTGTATGATCAGGGACAATTACACCCTGTGAGATCTGATTAGGCTTTGCTGTAGCCTTCCTGTGGTACTGTGGGCATAATGGTTGATCACTCAGTGCCTCTTTTTCTCAGCCATAAAGTAAACGTGATAATTCTTTGCTCAACTATTCCTTTTTTCTTATTCTTTAACACATAATCTCTGGAGCGCAAGACCATTTCACAACCTTAATATTAGTAACATCTTTATAGCACTGGAACATCCAAAGAACAAATGTAGGCTAAAGCTTGTGGTTTTGTTAGTATTATTATAATACACTTTAGCATTAGATTCAACACAGAATATATCAATTTAATAAGCCATTCATTTAGAGTTCATTTTGGATTAGTATACATCAAGTCCAGATGTGGGGTCCTCAGTACAGGAGAAGCAAGGACCTGTTGGAGCACATCCACAGGAGGGCCAAAGAAATGATCCAGGGGATGGAACACTTTTGAGGACACATGAGGACAGGTTGAGAGAGCTGAGGCTGTTCAGCATAGAGAGGAGAAGGTTCCAAGGTGACCTGATAAGGGTCTTTCAGTTTCTAAATGGGGAGTTGTATGAAAGGAGACAGACTCTTTAGCAGGGTCTGCTGAGACAAGACAAGGGGAAGTGGTCTCAAACTAAAAAAGGGGAGATTTAGACTGCATATAAGGAAAAAAAATCACTGTAAGGGAGGTGAGGCACTGGCACAGGTTGCCCAGAGAGGTGGTGGATTCCATCACTGTAGACACAGTCAGGTTGGACAGTGCTCTGAGCACCCTGCAGAGCTGTGGGTGTCACATGTCCATTGCAGGGGAGTTGGACCAGATGGCCTTTAAAGGTCCCTTCCAACTCAAAGAATTCTATGATCCTAGGATTCTAAGTATTTTGAATAATTCCAGCATTCAAATACACAGTCAAAAATTTGTGATAGCCTTTTGCCTGTGAAGGGAAATGGTTGAGCTTTGCCTTTCAAAAGTTGCTTTGGTTAGAGTCCTTTAGCAAATAGTGTCTGCTGTATTAAATTTGGCTACATGAAACAAGGACCTGTTACCTCTTCTTCGCCAAAAAAAAAAAAAAAAAAGAGAAATTCCATGTCTAAGAAGCATGATGTCCATAGCTATTGCTTTGGATATTTGGCATCATTTTCCACCTGACTTGGACTGGGTTTAGGAAGGGGGTATCCTTGGCTGTGGCTGCAGTGGGAAGTGCTCGGACGGCAGTGATACCATGCACAGAATGAGCAAGGCTGAGAGCATGTGAGTGGTGAGAAGCATCAACAGAAGGGTACAAGGAGGTGCAATGGCTCCAGGTGGGACACTGCAGTCTCTGCAGCGTGAGGCATCATCCAGGACAGAATGCCTGAAACACTTTGACCTGCCTATATTAGAAATGAAATGTGTTTTGGAAGTGGTATATTGCTTGCAGCCTTTCAGAACCTTTCAGGTATCTTCACAACCAGCTCCATTATTTGTTTTCCCTAACTGCTTCTCCACTTTCCTACTCAAGTGCTCACTCAGATACCCTGCAAGGGGTTGGTGTCACAGGAAAAGGCAAAGGGAAAGGATCATGCTGTCTGTCAGTCTGTCATATTAACCTCCCCAGTCTCTGGGCTCCTCTGGGTCAGCATGAAGCCAGAGCAGAGCACAGCTGGGGGAGGTTTTCACAGCAGGAGGAGACCTGAACACAGAGGCAGACACAGTCTGGGCTGCTGCAGTTCTTTCAGCTGGACAGAGGAATTGTCAGATGGAGATAGAGTTCACAGATTTTAGCAACCCATAAATGTTTTTTAGCTTTGTGGATGTTTATTTTCACCTGACTGATTGTATACTAACTTGGAAGATTCACCAAATTCCAGTCCATGCTTCTAAGCTTCAGATCACTGTGCTGCTCTGCACCTTCACCTTTTTTCTTGTAGCTGATATAGCAAGAGCTTTACATTTTCCAAATGAACACAAGCATATTATTCTTAGGCAGAATATTGCTTCTTTTCAATTTGTCCTGCAGCTATCTTGTGAAGAAACAAGGTGCCAGAGCAGCATGCTGTGAGGAGGCATATTTCCTTCCTAGATAGTTTTAACCTGGATGATGCCACATTTTGTACAGCAGCAGCAGAAGTGGCTATAACAAACGATCGATTCCAAAGACTGAACCATTGCCTCCATTTGCAAATGATCAATAAAAGGCCTGGGTTTTAATGATCAGGTCCTCATTCCAAAATAATTAACCAGGATGAGACTATAAATTAGCTTTTGCAGCTACACCAAGAAGGTGTGGGTGCAGATGGCTGGGAGATTTACAGACAGCAAGAGGGGAGTCAGAACCTTTAGGCATCTTCTGCCTGGGCATCCATCAGGTTCAATGACCCCTCAGGCCCATCCAAACCTGATACAAGCACCTAGGGAGAATCTAAACCTACAGGTCTATGTGGAACTGTTACTGGCGTTAGATACAGCTTGACTGAAAACCTTGATGTACACAACTTTTCATCAGAGATGGTCTCAGTGCCTGGCTTTTCTCTTTGATTCTTAACACACAGAAGCTTTCAGGCTCATGATGGTTTTTGGGCCAATAAGACTCCCAGGCTGTATCCTGATGGTTTCAGCCACATTGCAGGACATTTGGCAGCCTCAGGCAGGACAGTGTAGTTGAGGCCAGGTTCTTGGTGCAAAAACCTTCCTGACAGATAAGGCTTGTCTGAGTTCATTCCCTTTAAGTTTTGCTTTAGTATTTTCCTGGGTTTAAAAGATTTTAAGGTTACTCACATGACCCAGATCAAGCTGCTAGTAGCATGTGTCTGCTGCATATTGCTGTGTGCTCCTGCAGATAAATACCTGACTCCTCTGGCTGGGTAGGTTATCCCACTATGTCTAATCTGTCACAAAAGATTTGTGTTTGAAAGCCAAAGGGTGGGTTTTTTTTATTTATTACTGTAAATCTGTCAAAGGGAAGCAGCTGGAGCAGAGCTCTACACCCTCAGAGAAAAGAAGAAAAAAAGTTGTTTTGGTGGGGAATACAGCTAAATTGTTTAAATTAGGATTTACTGACACTGTAGGTGCTGGAGTCGCAGACACAAACCTGCTTGAAACAAGAGACTGAGATATGTCAGAGAAGTTGTGCAAAATGGGTGATAACCATGCTCCTTCTCTGGCACTTGCTAACCTAATAAGGTTTTCATCATCAAAATAATATATGATGTCTGTGAGGAAATGGTCAAGTTTCTGTTGAACAGCTGGGCTTGGAGCCTGAAGAGACTCTGCCCAGACCAGGTGCAAACAGCATCTTTATCCTAACAGTAGTAGGGAAAATATATATCGTAGAAGGCAGTGAGGCTCAAGCTCCCAAAAATACAGTGCCCGCAACACACAGGTGTGGCTTTCCTCTGGGTAGTACTGAGCAGTGCTCCTGGTCTGTAACATCTGCCAGACACTTATAAACAACTCTCAAGCCCCAGTACTAAGAAGAAGAGGCAATGTGATGCTTTCATGCCATGTGGGAGGAGCGAGTGTTAGTCCTGCAGCTGCTGGAGGCTGCAGGAATGCCCTTGCTGCAGCAATGGAACAGCCCACAGACACCAAGGGCTGAGGCCACCTGCCCTCCCCACATCCACAGCCAACACAAAGGGTAGAGAGGAGCCACTTCAATTCCCTGAGCAATTTCTTTTCAGTTAATAGCTGTTACATCAGTTCAGGACCTTTACCTCTCTTGAAAGCTGCTTTGCTGCACAAGGAGACCCCTGGAAGACAACCAAGCTGTTTGTAAAGATAGACACAAAAATATGGATAAATAAGTCAAGATTGTGGATTTAAATGATGCTCCACTTAACTGCAGCAGGCCATCTTTTATTCCTGAGCAAAGACCAACGTTCTCAGCTATAAGGGGACTCAGCTACAGCATGTACCATCAAAGTTAAATTCACTGCTTGGAGTAAACCATTTGCCTTCTCCAGGTAATGAACTGAAGAAAGCAGCAAGGGTGCGACTCAACAGCAGCCAGATGGGAAGCACAAAAGGTAGACATATAATCCCTGGGTGAGAAATGACAATATTGATTGCACAGACTGGATGTGAGGGGCACACAGGCAGTGACTGAACAAGTGTCTGCACACCTTACTACCTGTGTGACAAAGTTTGAAGGGCAAAGTGTGTGTCAGATGCAATTTGCTGCATTGATCTCACAGCTCTTGCATAAAGAGCATTCGTATGTTACAGAAACCTGCCCCTCACATGCAGCCCTGGCTGACAATGGGAGCTCTGGAGATGTGACCTGAGTAAACATGACCACCTCTGAGCTCCCATCCCATGCATGACTGGCAGCCAGGCCAACCCAAAAATTTAAGATGGTTGTTACAATCCACCAAATGAATCTGCTGTAATTACTCAAAGGCAATAGATAACTTTTTATGAACAGAACACAAGACATTAAACATTTCACTGATGACATTTTCACATTTATTTGAAGTTATTATGGTAGAGAAACATAAAGTAATATTCCCCCGCTTTATGAAATCAGTCAGGTTTTAGTTTCTCCTCCATTGGTTACAAAAACCAAATCTAATACAGGGTCTTTTCCTCCTATAAATATACCCTATCCAGAGTGGTCCCTCCAAGGCACTCATTTCATTTTTATTAGCCAGGCAGTGTGAGTCACACTATTAATCGGTATCAGCAGCAACATATCACCAGACTGTCCTTTGCTGCAGCCTATTTTTAGCAAGGGAATGAGCCTGCTGCTGAGTTATATAATGATACAGCTATTTATAGGCCTCTATTATACCTAGAGAGCACCGTCCTGCTTCCCGAGCTGGGAGCTGACAGGCCTGCGATTAGAGATTCTGCATTCTCCCCGCCTTACCCAGACACATTTGCAGTTTTGTTTACCTGCCATTATTCCTCCTTATTCAACCTGCAGTAAAATGTCATTTGAAATCCTGTGTGTTCAAGCAAAATCTGTTTTAGAATCAACCCATTTTAGCTTGTGGAAAGGCAAAACAGACAGCCAGAATGCCAACAAAATAAATGTATTTTTATTTGCCTCCCTTCCTGGTTGCATTAACTCAGCCAAATGTAGTTGCCTTAAAAATACGCTCGTAATTCCAGAAGCTGTCTCATAAAATTCTCAGATTCTGAGGGCTTTTTCCACTTATTTCTATTTTTTCATGCTGCTTTTTGGTTTCTACAGGTAGAAGAAGTGGTGTAAGACAGAGGGCACACTTCTGGGCCCGAAAAAATATAAGGATGGAGGAGACAAGCATTTGTGCTGGAGGTAACAATGTGACTTCTGCTTTAGCCAGTCTGGATCCTGCACAGCAGACAGATGAGCTGGAATACAGCTTCAGACGTGTATGTAGTTGCAAAGCAGGTATTAGCTGTTTAAGGCAAGCGACACAGATGAAGCTCAGGACATAATCTCTGTGCCTGCACATTTCAGATCATGCGTGTTCATTTCTAAATTGTCTAGAACTAAACATTTATTTTCAAGATAGTAAACAGACTAGATTCCTCCCCTGGTCTCTCAGTGCCCACATCACTCCAAAGAGCAGGCTGAGTCTCAGCCGGGTACATAGAAACAATGCAAAGAACAGGCAGGACAGAAATGGGAGGAGAGCAGAGTGGGAAGGTATCCACACGGATCATGGAGTCCAACCACTTGCCTTCACCTAGAACTATCCAAAAATCAAATCCTATGACTGAGAACATTGTCCAGATTCTCCTTGAACTCTGGCACTCAGAGGGCCATGCCCACTGCCCTGTTCCAGGCCCACCGCCCTCTGGTGAAGAGCCTTTTCTGAACACCTTTCCTGACCCTCCTGTGATGGAAGTTTTTTCTCTCCCTCTTCCCTCATTGGAGTATTAAACGAGCCTCTCTTACCTCAGACACCCAATTTTCACAGAACTAGTAAGAGTTATTATATCCTTGGAAGTTGAAATCAGATACTGACGCAATAGGTTTCAGAGACAAATACAGGCACACTCTGTAATCACAGAATCCTCAGGAAACCAGGGTTATAAATATTTCCTTAAAGCATTAAAATATTTTATCTTTCAGTACCTATGCCTGTTTGTTTTGTTTTGTTTTCTGAATTTGCTGCATCCAACTTCTACGCATTGTGTCCAGGACAGGTTCCACCTTACGTCATTGTCCTATTTAAAGTGAAGTTCTTAAAATATTAACCATCGTACATCAGTCCCCTCGCTGCAATCATAAGCAGCTTGCTTCTGCAGATTGAGATGGCTAATGATACAGAAATTAATGAAATGCTTCGTATTTTGTCCCTGGTCAGGGCTGGATTTCTCTCAGGCCCCTGGATTTACTATATTCCCCCTCCCTTTTTGCTTGTACATGCAATGCATACCTAAGTATCACAGGAGAATTACAGAATAAAGAGGTGCACCATCAATCTGACGTCCATTAAAATATGGTCACTGACCAAATCCCTTAATATACTGAGTTACTACAGTTGGCTTTAGAATACACTTTAGAGAGGATTAACTGCAAAGCATGTTAAACCAAGGGCATATCTCTCATTCTCAGCTACCACAAATGGGATGTAAGTTTTGCATACAGAAGGAAGGAGAAGGCTTTTGACAGCTAGAGATGCTTATCTTTCCTTTACCACAGGGAAAGCTGGACAAGATGCTGTCTGCCACTTTTCCAGTCTGACATTATCTGCACATCAGCAAAGCTGCTGAATGTCAGGCTGTGATAACCAGTGAACACTTGCTACCGTATGCAGAAGAGCTTGCCACCTTGCAGCAGACAACAGATAATGCTTTTGAAAATGGAGCAGGAAGAGAGAAGGAAGAAAACGTGCATTCAGTGTACACACCCACCTCCCATATTAATTTGAGGAATTTTTATGAATATAAGCAATAAAATTACAAGTACCTATGTTAGCTAGAAATCATTATCCATCATATTTTATTAATCCATTGATACTGTACTCACTGTGAGGCCCTTGTTAATATAAAGAGCTTGATTTCTTGTGGCAGCTATTGAATAGTAATAAAATACCTTTTCTCTCATAATGATGGCAAGTCCAAATGTTGTGGATGACAAGAACTATTGCTGAAATTTAGTGGGTTTTTAATGATCTGGAAACAATCCAGGCAGACCTGTCCTGGCTGGAGCTACCATAGGTCTTAGTCATGGTGTAACCACATGGCATGTGTCATTTCTGTCAGCACCTGATGTTGATGTAAAAGCCATTTCTGCAGCCTGGAATGATGCTCTTTGTGGAGAAGAAGCTTGCTCAGATCCTATAGGGAAGTTATCAGAGTATAATAATTTGAATGTTTGAATATCTCTGCAGGATATTGCTACAGTGTGCAATGTTACCCCATGGACCCTATTTGTGCGCTATACTATATTTATAACAAGGAATATTGTGTGCTCTTATAGACTGGGATACCGCTCTATTGAGAAATCCCTTTGCCAGCAAATGCACATACACTGGAAGCCTTGCCTGCAGCAGGGAGGTTGAAACTAGAGGATCTTTGAAGTCCCTTTCAATCCAAGCCATTCTATGATTCTGTCATTCTAAATCCTAGTAGTCTCTTCAGGTAGGGATCTTTAAGCAACAGGGAACTCCCACCATTTTCCTTTTCACTGTGTACTTGTGAACATGAGTTGCGTGGGATCAGGATGCAGTGATCCAAGGAAAGGATTGCCTGCAAAATTTCTTCATCCATTGCAGCACAGAGAAGCCACAGATATTATTGGCAGAGTAATTCAGATATTTGGTGAGAAAAAGTATCAGCTATTGGTTCTAGTTGTGTGGACTGATGATGTGTTTTTGCAGCCCACAACCAATTGCCCCATCTTTTGCAAAATAAACAAGCAAATCGTCATGATTTTATGATTTTTCTAATTGGTATTCCATATCATAACATCATTCAGTGCACTAGGAGTTAAAGATTTAATGTTCCAGTTCCATGGGTTGCTGATAGTTCTTGATATACCTGTCTCAGAAGAGAAGAACTATGTACCCCAGAGGACTTTGCGTTTCCGTTTTCCATTTAGAGGGAAAGATAAAACTGTTCACATGTCATGAGGTGTCTCCCATTTTTTTTACCTTTCTGCTCATCTCTGCGGCATGTGTGCTCCCTACCTGACTCACCTTCAGATTTTGGACACTCTCTCAATTTATAAAATCATTATAGGATTATTCTATCATTCTATTCTCTGATTCTCACAGTTTATTTGATTTATTAGCTTCAATTCCAACTACACTGTATTACATTGTATTATTTTGCATTCTGTGATCTTATTTAGTAAATGAGCGTTCCTCCTCAGGTCATTGCTGCTGTTTTGTTTTTAGGCCCATCCCCCACCTCCCTTCCTTTTCCCTTTTCCCCCTTCCCTTTCCCAGGGCGTGGGTCTGTGGGTATCCCTGCCCCATTAATCACGGAACCCTCCCAGACTGGGCCATAAAACCAATGAAACAAAGAAAGCCCAAACACCACAATCTGGGATCAGGAACCAGACACTTTCTACCATGGAAATGTTCATCAAACTTATCTGCAGGAAAGACTTTCTTGTTCCACATGGTCTTTCTGTGCCCAGTTCTGCAAAGCAACCACTCTTGAAGAGAAGAGCACCTATACTAGCCTCACCAGCTGTTTAAAGAAACTGGACCTTATCAGTTCTATACCAACCCTCTGTGGTAATATAGGCACTTTCTATGGTGCTGAGTCAGCTGCTTAGCACTACACATAGACTTACAGAATGGTCTAATCATTAAGGTTGGAAAATACCTCAAAGAACATCTAGTCCAACCACCCACCTAGCCCCGAGTATTGTCCACTAAACCACGTTCCTTAGTACCACATCTCCGTGGTTCTTGAACACCTCCAGGGATGTTGACTTCACCACCTTCTTGGGCAGCCTTTGCCACTGCCTCACCACTCTTCCTAAGAAGATATTTTTCCTTATATCTAACCTGATCTTCCCCATGCACAACTTAAGGCCATTCTCTCTTGTCCTATCATTGTTACCTGGGAGAAGAGGTCAACCTCCACAATCCTCCACAACCTCCTTTCAGGCAGTTGTAAAGAGGGATAAGGTCTCACCTTCTCCAGACGAAACAGCCATTCACTTATTCCCACCTCACCACTAGTGAGATTGAGAACTGGAAATAGAAGAGAACTTGTGGTTTAAGATAAGAAAACATTTACTGAGGCTTTTGGCTCCTGGCGCCCTCAGTGGGCTACATGTGGCACCAAGATCCTAGATGTCCCGAGACTGCAGGCTCGTGATTTAGCTCCTGGAAATGGCAGCAAGAGAACAAACTTCAGCTCTTCATGATAGCAGAGCTTGATGGGAGGCAGGCAGAGGTGAGTGGGGCAGCTCATGAGGTGAGGTGGAAAAGTTCTAATTGTGTTTCTCAGTAGAACAGTTTGCAAACAATTTTATTTAATTATTGTCAAATAATTGCTGCCCTTGAAACATCCATAAATGATTCTTCAAATATATAAAAACGTTGTCATTTAATAGACACTAAGTTAGTAAAATAGTGATTGCTTTTTCTTGCTTAAGTGTTGCCGAGAGCTTGAATAGTTGGGAATAGCTACTGTAAGAGTTTTGAGGTTGGGCTCCCCTGAGATTTCATAATAAGTCACAGTGTTTTTAACTAGTTTTAGTATGCTGTCTCTCCCTGTCCCCAATTGAAGGGCTTTGCATTTTGGTATCCTGCTGTGCATAAAAGATGTGCATTACCTAAAGGAAAATAAAACTGCCCTTTAGCAGATTTATTGCTTTTCAAAGAAAATTGGTTTCACTATATTTGGAAATCCATATGTGCTGAAAAAAGACTATGGCTGAGAAGAGTTACACAAAGCCCATAAAATATATGCAGAGTAAGTGTTCATGAGCTCAAAACAGAGGATTGTTTGATTAAGCTGCAAGAGACATAATACAACTGTAGAATTTTGTTTTCCTTTTTCCTTCACTCTTTGCTCATTGCTATGCAAAGCCAGTGCTATCTAATGGTAGAAACAACATTTCTGGCTATATTCCTCCTGAGGTAGTTATAAAACTGATACAATGCAAATTAAGTAAGTTCTGTGGTTTCCCTCAGCTTTTCACTTATCAGGCTTTAAAGACTGCCAGTGCACTGTAGAGCTGACTCAGAAATAGCACAGGGTTTTCAGGCACTTCATTTGGGGTACTTCTTGGACACCTACCTATGCCTCACATTTTGCTTAAGCCTTTATGAAACCAAGAAGAGTCTAAGAAAAACCCTGGGCTACTGGGCACTGGGCAGTTGCTAGAAAACTGGTACCATTGACTAGCTTTTGGACCCACCATGGCAAAAGAAATTCCCAGCACTGTAGCTGTGTGGATATCTTTTTTATTTCTCAGAGAAAAGGAGATAACAAAGAAGTAGTTACCAGGGTAGTAAGAGGGCTTCTCAAGAGCCCTCCTTGAACCATCATGGACTGTGCATCACGACCTATGAAGAATCTTTCCTCTTGGATACAGAGGGAGACAGAGGGCCTTGCATTTGGGAGAAAGGGAAGTGAATTGGTGTGATTTCTTAAAGATGAAGCTTTTACAAAGTAGGGCAGGACTGGTTCTTTGCAGAGGTGAAGAGCTAGATTGTGTGGTATGGTACGTAATGAGAAACACAGAAACATAGAAAGTTGGAAAAGACCTCTAAGATCAACTTGCCAACCACTGGCTGATCACCACCATGCCCACTAACCATGTCCCTCAGCATCAAATCCCATCTTTGTCCCATGTTTTCTCCTACCTCCACGCATGCTCCCTATAGAGAGAAAAGAGCACTAGTTTTTCTTCTGTGCGTTGTTCCATTACTAAAAAGAGAAAGACAGTGCCTTCCAACACAGGTCCATGGATAATCTCTTGCTGACACTGCCCTGGCTAGGTTTTCCAGAAAGTGTTCAGCAGCTGCTCTTGCTCTGCTCTTCATTTGTCCCTGTCCCTCCAAATTTTTGCTCGAGGTGCTGAGATGACCTGTCCTTGCTTGCAGTCCAAACAAGACTCACTTACCAGCAAGATACAGCTGAAACTGTTCAGTTTTCCTTTCTCATTTCCTCTGGAGCTGGTGAGGGACAAAAATGGGTGAGCTCTTCTGATCCTGGGAGGAGATAAGCTAAACAAGCTGTGGGGAAGCAGTAAATTTATTTATTTTGAAGGACTATAGTAGGAGGAGTGAAAAAGAATACTGCCCTGGAGGGATAAGTTAAACTTGGGATAGTGGGGATGATTGGTTGTCACAGCCATCAACCATCTGCTTTGCCTCTCTCCGTGAAGCTGCCTGCCCAGCTGAATGATTCATGGACCACCTCAATTTACGGCTTGGAATAGTCACAGGAATTAAAATTTATGTGGGTTAGCTTTGATACATTAAGCTGTAAGTATGTCAGTGCAGGGATGGAGACATGCCCCAGTTGGGGTGTTCTTGATATAAGCAGGGATACCAGCCTCTGCGAGGGGTGTAGGATGAGTCCTGGGAAGGAGAAGCCCATCAGTCTTCCTAAAGTCACCTATACCAATGTGCGTCAATAACTTTACCACCTCTGGAGCTATTTTTCTTGTATCAAAGCATGCAAGAAACTGTTTCATGACCAATTCTCAAGTCAGTGACCATAACTCGCTTAAAGAGATGCATTCACAAGCTCTGCATCCTTGGGGGATCTTTCTCTATGATTGAATATACTCATACCGAGTCCTGTGTTTGAAACCAGAGCAGAAGAGGGATAAAACTATACATCTGCATCCATTCACTGCCCTTGTTCATTTTTAAAGTATGCTCTTTCACCCCTCTGAGTATAATTTTTTCTCCAATAAATGCAGTAGTAGGAAATATTTGTAGGTTATTTGATTCAAAATTTGTTTTCTCAGCAAAATTTGAACATTAATTCTGTTTCTTTCTGGAAAGTTTTAAGGACCTAAGCTACAGATGCATTTAAATATAAAACCTCCAACAGGCACTTTTCATTCACACAGATCACTTTGCATGTCTCTAGTTTCAAGCAAGCAAGTATAATAGCCTGTAACCAAGCTTATCAAGAGATGTGAAGAATAATTCTCATTGCTTCTCCTCTATCTGAGAAATCTTGGGATTAATTTTAGGCTTTTACTGTAGCCTAAAGGTCTGTACAGCGGTATCAGAGAGAGCATGTGTGAGCTGAAGTAGGCGTATCCCCGGTTTTGTCAGCCAAATGTGCCTTGGGTGCTCATTACCAAATGAATTTAGTTTGTTCATTTCCAGTGTATCTAGCAAGTGACCTCAAAACTTTAAAAGAGAGGATAGCCTGTGGGATTTCCTGGGATTTGGAGATAAAATAGGCAGTCTCAAATTGCACAGAGCCAAAAAGAGAGGACAAAAGCCTTGAGAACTCAAAATAAATAAATAAATAAATAAAAATAAAAGCTCCAATCTTTACAAAAGCTCCATTTGTGTGTGTGTGTGACATATACAAATTAAAAATAAAATAATAATAATAATAATAATAAAATAAAAAACACACAAAAACAAGCAGTGAGTTGTATTTAGATGCATACAGTGTTGTAAATGATTGAAGATTCAAGTCTCGCCACATGGTTTCCTTCCTCCTCTTCCTATTTCTCCTGCTCCTTTTTCTTCCCTGTTCCCTCCCCTCAGAGACGCACACTATGCCCTCTGCAAGCCAAGTGTGAAATAGTGGCTTTCATTCATGTGTGACCTGCATCAGCCCTCCGGGAGCCCAGAGCAGAGGGAGCTTTTCCTTATGATCGCTGAATGCACGGGGTCATGGACAAGATTCGTGAAGATTAGTAGATGCCTACATTGTTGCATATCTGATGGTGTGAAGCCCACACATTGTCTCCTGCAAGTTCCTAGCATGGCACTGTCAGTTCCTGTGGTCTGCATGAGCAGCTCTAGTGCCAGCTGCACCATTTTGCTGTGAAGGTAAATGCCTGCCTGCATAGTTCTGTGCTGCTAAATGAGGGGGTGCTGGAACAGAAGTCCCCTGGAGAGCACCAATGGTCAGAGCCTTGCCCTCTGCAGCTAAGTTTCTTTCTCAATTGGATCAAGGTAAAGCCAGGAAGGAGGAATCCTGGTTCCCTGCTATAAAATAACAGTCTCGGGTTAGTATTGTGTCCATGGCTGAACCACCTAAAACACACCTTTTGTTTTGTTCTATTGCACGCTTCTGGTGTACAATTGCTGTGACTGCCAAGAGTGGGCTATTTCTTACCTAGGAGTGACCAAAAAGAAAGTGTTGATGGTTCGTCCACCTCCCACTACCTACTGCTGCTCCACCCAAAGCATGGTCTGCTAATATAAGCCTCGTTTTGCAGTGACTGGGAGCTGAAGCAGTCCAACACTGCATGTATGAAACTGAAGACTAAATAGAAATTGAAGCTTTGCTTTTATCAGCCCACAGGTAGCTGGATATTTTTGTCTCAGCTAGCAGAAGAAGCCCACTCCTCTGCCCCTGCCATAGGGCTGGAGGCTCAGAACAGACACGGTGAGTCCTTCTGACAGGCTTTAGCCCTGCCTCTTGAGAAAGTGAGCCATCAACAGTCCATCATACTATGAATCTAAGGACAGGAAGACAGCCCAGGAAGCACAGGACAAGCATACTGACTACCTGCTTTGTTCACCACTTACCTAGGTGACACCTGTGGCTGAGGAAGTTCTGTTTTTCTCTCTCCTGCATTTGATTACATCAATGTCTGTGATGCTGCTTTCACTACTTCATTCTTCCCCCCCTCCCCATCGAAGAAGAAAAGAAAAATTAAGTTAAAAGCCATGTTTATCAAAGAGGCGAGGCTTAATTAGTTTACAAAAATACAAATTTCATGGTGATTTAGAGATAAACGTGTTGGAAAGGGGAGAACTTTAGTAACAGCACTTAGCGTTTGTGCAGTGCTGTGTCCATTTGAAGTCTGTTACTCTGACCTCAGCAGTCTGCACAAACCTCCTGCAGCAGATCGTGGAAGCTATTGTAGCCTCTATGTAGGGTTGCTGATGTGGACTGTAGAGCTAGTTTGAATAGCATGTAGTGAGAAACCTGGTTATGGATTATTCAGTCATAGAATGCCTAGGTCTAACAGTTGCTGCTAATTTTCATAGAAAATGAACACTTTGCCAGTCAAATTGCCTGAAGAGTGATGTATGATGGATAGAATCAAAGAATCATTAAGTTTGGAAAAGACCACTCTGATCATCTAGTCCAACTGTAAACTCATCTTCCACCTCACAGGGCAGGATGTTACAGAAGAACAACTTGTGATTGCTTCTTAAATACCCATGGCTACTTTGTCTTTCATTTTGCCTACAGAGAAGTCCCCACATATTTGGAAAAGAAGAAATAAAAGTAATGCTTGGCTTTGCAGAAGCAAGGTGAGAATGGAAAGTAGGCTTCCTTTCCATAGGTATGTTGCCCAGGAAACACCATCCAATGATAGCTGCATGTTTGGTAGGGCTGTATCAATGTTATCTCTGAGGAAAAAACAGAAAAACTGCTTCTAAGTGGAAGGGAATATGAGCAAAGCCCCATCTCCAGCCTATACTCACTCTTCTGGCTGTTAGGGTACATCACTTGCTAATGACTAGGACTAGGAAGTTCCTGATCCTCACTACTATCCCTTAAATCCTAAATTATGGTGATCCAAACTTAACTTTGTCTTTGGTCTAGCTCTAGAGGCACCTAACAGTCATGGATTAAGGCTAAGATAGACTTGCTCCATGCTGGGCACTCAGTGATTGAGTCTCTGAGGAAGGTGTAAGCCTGCTCTGAAAGGCCTGCCTACAAATAGCTCTAATCCTTAAAACACCTTTCTGAGACAGAGAGAGAGTATCATTAAGAAATGAGAAGTGATAGGATCAGATAGTTACAATGATTCTGTCAGTACCAAGATAGGCAAGCAACAAGACAAAGCTTTAGGAGAAACAAGGCAGACCCTGGGAACAGGGGAGCAAACCTCACTCTTTCAAAGGAGCAGAAGCTGTAATTAAATGCATACAGAAAACCAAACACAGCAATTTGGAAACATTTTGAAATCAATGTGACAGTGCCAATATGGAGATAAGCCACCTTTTGTTCTTTCACAGGACCTGTCAGAAAGCAACCAGGTTAATCAGTAAACAATTCTCATTGTGAGTATAATTAAAAAACACAAAATACTTTGTGCAAAGAAAAACCCAGGGAAACCTGGAATTCATGAATGCAAGATTTCAATATGAGCTGAAAATAAGTAGATGTCAAAGAGAGCCAGTTAAAGATCTAGTGGTGTGCCTAATGCCAGGCAAGATATTGATTTCCTGGAAAGAGAGGGTCAAGGACAGGTGACTCAGATAATCTCACAGTAAATGCCCTTTTCCATCCAGCATTGCAATCACTGCACTGTCTCTGCAGTTCCCAGGAGTGCAAACTCACTACTGCTATGGAGCACATTTTGCTTTGCTGCTCAAGAGCATTCATATTTACTTGCTCATTTTTAGGTGTAACTGTTGCATGCACATGTAATGGAAAATAAAAATAAACAAACAAATGAAGTATTCTTTGAATAATTGAGGCTCAGAAATAAAGTTTTTAAGTCCCAGGAGCAGCATTTTTTGTTGTTCATTCCTCTGCTATAAAGATTCAAAGAATTGGGCATCTTCTGGCACTATGTCAGTTCTGCAGCTACACAAGTTATCTCTGCTGATTGATGTCATCACAGGGATTTTGCTTTGTGGCTTGCAGAATAATGCATTTTCAAGCAGCTAAGGCCAATCCAACAGAGATATTCAGAAAAACTCTAAGAAATTTAAAAAATGAAGCCAGAAGAGACTTTGTATTCTCTTTTTTCCAGGCAGAATTTTTAGTCTTTCATAATTAATTTGTCTAACCTACTCCTTACAGTCCTCTATTGATGGAGTAGTTAGCTTCCCTTTTAATCAGGAAACATTACCTAATGTCTGTCCTAACTTTCATTTGGTGCTGTTTAAACTGCTAGTGATGGGGAGGAAAATTCCTTTTTGCTTTGATCCTGCAGTTTGATGATACAGCCAACAATACTTGTCATCTCTCCTTTCAGCTTTCTCTGTTTCGAAACAAATAAACCCAAGCTTCTCATGTAGGGCATCCATTTCTAGCTCTCAGTAAAGCCTCCAAAGAGAGCCCAAAGGCTTACTGATGTATGCTGAATATCAGTCACACTAACTCCAGACAAGATTTTCCCAGTGCTGAGCAGAATGGGGATATTACTCATCCAACTATATGTGCTTACTTATCTATCATCTCCTGAGTTTGACGCTGTCTTTTTCCTGCAGAAGGGAAAAACTTTTTGACTGTGGTGAGTAATCAGTGGGAGTATTTCAGTTCAAGATGCACTGTGAGGGGGTTATGCCCCTTGGGATTTCTGTGCTGGTATCAGAGCCAAAATGCAGGCAGAACTTTCTCCACATTAGAACTAGGATCCTGTCCTAAGGCCAGTGATTTTTACCTTAAAAACATATTTTCTGCCTTGGATACAAATGCCAGCGATGGTATGATGTCATGAACTTGTCCTATTATTGCTCCTATTAGTCCAAGAGTCTTGACCTCCTAGACATAAGAGGGATTCTTGGATTCTTTTTAAAACTATTTTTTGCCATCATTATAGTCTTACGTTTTTGTTCTGCATGTGCCACGCAGTCGGAGATGACCTTTGGGCCATGGACTGTCTTAGCCATGGGTACCATATTTGCTCTGAGGAGGTGAAGTCCCTAGAGGAGATTTCTTCAAGATTTCTGACTTGCACAACTTGCCTCTGAATCCACAGAGATTCACTAGTATACATAAAAGCTAAGATAAATGTGGAAACTGCAATATAAACTGTCCATATTAGCCATGTTGTCAGATGTGGCCCCTTCCAGGGAACTCTCTTTCCCTTTCAGACTCAGACTTTGCAATAAAAACTTGGTTGAGTGTGCACATGTCTGGATTGCCTGGAACACCTTGAGTCTAACAGATGAATGAATCCTAGAATCATGGAATATTTTGAGTTGGATGGGATCCTTAATGCCCATCTAGTCAGGCTTCCCTGCAAGGAACAGGGACACCCACAGACACATTAGGATGCTCAGAGACCCATCCAGCCTCACCTTGTCTCCTGGCATGGAGCATCCACCACCTCTGTGTGAAACATGTTCCAGGACTTCACTGGACCTCCGAATAAAAGTGCAGTGAGTTTAGACTCTGCATAGCACAGACATTAGTGGAGAGACATTTGGGCTTGTGAAGGCCATTTAACCTCCACCAGTTATTATCCAAACGCAGTGACAGTGGGAACCTCCTTTCCAGAGAAAAGCTTCAAAAGAAGGCCTCACAGAGCCCCTTGCAGAGGCTGCTGGGGCAAACTGGCATAGCACCAGCACCAGCAACTGTGCTGCCTGAAGCAGTAACGAGGTTTCTCTTCTGCTTCATTCGTGAACTCTATACAAGGTCTCACAGCACAGCTGAACAGTACGAGAGCAGTGCTTGCCAGCAAAACACAGGAAATCTGATTGCTTATAGGCTTTTATCAGGTCATCCCTCCTTTCCCATAATATCTCTGACAGCCTAAGGCTGTCTAAAGCATTTTGCCATACTGTCATTGGAGAGATGTTTGTCACCTGCTCTCCCAGTTCTAAAAGTTTCTTCTGTTGCTAAATGTCTTGCCTTGCACCTGTTGACATTTCTTGTCATACATGCTGGCACATTCTGTTTCATCTGTCCTTGCTGCCCAAGTGCCATCTTTAGAGTTAAAACCATTTGTTAATCCTCTCCATGACAGAAATTACCCATTCAAAAAGTCAGTCATGTACTCATTTTCCCAACACATGCAATACACAGATAGAACAAAACACTCTGACACCAGCTTGCTTGCTATTTTTGCCCAGGAACGAGTTATATCTTGCACCACACATAGACACATGTCTAGTAACACCTCCAGAGCAAGGAATGAGGAATTTTACCCTTGTTGCTGACCTTAAAGACTATTTGTGAACTAACACATAATTCAGTGATGTGGAAATGGACGTGTTGGGTGAGATCGAAAGACCACTCAGCTGTTTGTGAATATGTGTAAGAAAAAGCTGCAAGGAATGAGAAATATTCCGTGAGAATTTTATACAATGTTGTGTTTTTGTGTTTTTGTTTGCATGTTTTTGTTTTTGCTTTATTTTCCCCAACTTCTAGCAACCTCTGGTATGGGGAAAGCAGTAATCAACAACAAAATGTCGGAAGACTGTAATATGAGTGAGAACAATGAAACAAAACTAGCACTCTTCAGGTTATTTGTAATATAGATATAGGTGGTATCCAGCCTGGGGGGAAATAGGTTTGCACACTTGTAATAGGCAACAAAATCAGATTTGAATAAAACAATTTACTAGTAAAATGTTAACAGATGAAGGACAAATCCCCTTGACTATTAGTGTCTCCTCTGGGTGGCTACTAGAGACGTGACAGAAAGATTGGAATTATACATTACTCATAGCAATCTTTTTCTTGAGGAGAGCCTGTAGGATTTAGTGCATAAGAACAGTTCTAATGAGCAACATCTGTTTCTGTCATCCTGCAGATGCTCATGTGAAGAAAGGAGGAAGAAAGTAAAGGTTTGGGAAAAACAAGGGTTTGTAGTGGGCATGAAGCAATACAACATCAACGTGCTGGCTCAGTAGGAGCTCTGGTGGAGCTCTCCTGAGTTGACATTGCCTGAGCTAGCCCCGTATATATAATAAGCAGGATCAGTGACTGAAACTACATGAAGAAATGCAATAACTTTCTGTGGATAATTTTACAGACCAATTGTTATAACTGCTATTATAACAAAGAAGGAAACCCATGCTTCCATCAGTTGATTCTGGGAGATTACCATCAACTCTATGTAAAGTCTGACCTTAGGATGTTCTTGTATGCTGGCTTCAGTGAAGCTTTGCCAAAACTGTTAAATGGCAAACAAACAGAAGCAGTCATAAATTGAGGATGGAGTTCTTGTTCAGATTAGCATGAATGATCCAAGCTGCTTTTTTGCAATAGAAATTCTGACAAGTGTGTCTCACTTCTGAAACTCCCAGTATTTTCTGACATCAGGACACTGAGGTACATAAAAACAGAAAGTGATGGGGCAGCGTGTTTTCTGAATTTTCTGAACCTGAAGAAAAGTCTCAGTTCAGGGTGCACTTCGTTTGCTCACAGGGACGTGCACTGAAGTCATTTTTTCCCCCGTTTTTGATAGAGAAAGTTGCCATTTATTTATGAATTTCAAAGAAGAAGAGCATATCTCCCAGGTATAATTTGGCATCCCATAACTCCAGGACACTCAAACATTTCTGCATTAACAAGAACATATTGAAGAAATGTTATAAAACAAGGTTTTTTGAATTATTTTCCAAAAGTTCCAAATGCAATCATAATGTTCTTTGTCATTGATTTCACCTTAATTTTATATAGGCATGGTGTAAAACATTTTAACTTTACTTCCTCGATAGCAAAATTTTTACGGAAAATTTCTAGTTAGTTTGTATGTTTCCCATTTTCTCTTTTACTGGTGATAAACAACATTTTGTTTGGGTCAAAATTAACATCATCACAGAATTATACTTAAGGAACCACTGTCTTGACTTTGAAGTTAACTAATTTCTTTTCAGTGAAGATGAAACACATCTCTGTCTGAAATACTGGGTCATATCCTCCAGTAAAGTCACATGCATCGAGATTAAGGGAGGAAAATGATAACAGCTTTAATGTTCCCATAGTTATTTGACAGGGGGGAAATAACTCATTTTTTATGGGAAAAGGCAGAATTTGGAGTAAATCTTTGTTTCTGAGTGATGATAAATGAATGGCTGATGTGATGATCCTACTTGGCAGTGTTTGGGGAAAATGACGATGCGTCTGTCTAGCTGATGGATTTCCGTTCTAGCCGTAGCTGGCAACAGATGACCCTGGGAATATCATTGCATTTTCTTCCCCAAAATCATTCCCAGTAAGTAATTCTACACTGAGAGAATAATATATCAAAATTAATCCGACAAGCGTGAGAGTACGTATGCATTTATATGTGTGCATGATTGAGAGCAAATTTGGATTTTAAAAAGGCAAATTTCTAGCTGATTACAAATCCTGTACTGGTTAAAATGAGATTCTATACTCTTTACCCTCAGGATGGCAGAAAGTACTTAGCAGCCCTCCTTAAGACACACCAGGTATCTGAAACTCTCCACGTCGCCCGTCGCAAGGATTGTAGTTCTTCTGTGCTGTGGTTTGGCAGACTGAAAATCAGCTAATGTTGTCATCGTCACAGTCATCATAGGCTATCCACATTGGCTGTAAATTCAAAATATTTAATCTGTACCTTCTGATTCAAGTAGGCTGCTTGTTACAGAAGATGGGGGCACTAGAAGTTTTGGAAAGTTGAATAGTTTTTGGGAAAAATAAGAAGTACAGAAGGATAAAACAGTTGGAGATTGTCAGACGAGCAAAAGACTGGGTGTTATAATGAAAACTGTTTGTAATGAAATCATTAACAGTGGTCATTAAATTGCCACTTTTAGATTTCAGGATTAATTGTCCATGGAGAAGAATGGAAGAAATCATACCTCTCAGATCGTTTGCTCTGGGCTTTTCAAGATTTCTCCCACAGTAACAAAATTTAGTACCTAGTACCACAAGCAGTAGAAAAATGTGGTTCAGATTCCACCAATTGCACCTGCAGTCAAGTGCTCTAATGCTACTAACTACATTGTGAAAGCAGAATTAAGCTTTGAGAGTTGGAGGCAACAAGGAAAACCTTGTCAGTGAGCTCCTCTGCTACATGGTCAGAAGGTGGGGCACACATCCCCCTTTTCATCTGTGAGGTCTTTTAAATTCTAAGCAGGTCAGCCACTGATTATCACAGAACTGGTAGAAACAACATTTGGGAGATGTTTGACCTTTTGTTAAATTTGGACACTGTCCCACATTTAGATTTTGTTTAGGACCATGTAAATAGATATTTAAAGTACTTGAATGCACCCATGAAACTCAAAAGGAGTGGTGAAGCACTGGCTCAGGCTGCCTACGGAGGGGGTGGAGACACTGTCCCTGGAGGTGTTCAAGAAATGTGTGGATGTGGCACTGAGGGATGTGGTCTGTGGGCATGGTGTGATGGGCTGATGGTTGGACTTGGTGATCCTAGAGGTCTTTTCAACCCTAATGATTCTGTGATTCTAAGGAATCCAGGCATATTACACAGCGCTGATACCTGTGTGTTTGTTTCAGCTGAGGTTTAGGGCTGTGTCTGTTCTCTGAGAAAGACTGATGGGTGTTAAACCCATCACTGTCCCTTCCTTGCTAACAGTGGAGTGCTTCCCTATTTACACTCCTCAGTAATATCGTTCTGTGCTTGAGGTACTTTTTGGAATTTTGTTGGGATTCAGGGTTGGGAAATTCCTTCTTTCAGGGTTGTAAAATTCCTTCTTTCTTGGGGGCCATGCTGCTTGGTGCCTGTATCACGTGTATCATCACCTGACTGCTAACCTTCCACTTCTCCCCAACCACTTACATTTTTTTCCTGTGAAACATATGGAACAAATGAGCTCATTGTGAAAGAACTAACTACTGTGCTGACTCATGCCCATCAATAAGTCTGTTAACAGAGCTGAGGATGGACAACCAGTAGCATTGCTGATGCTGTGCAGGGAACAAAATAACGCTTCTTGGTATTCAGATCTGCAGCAAAACTAATAGAAATGGCAGTGGGGATGAAACAAGACACTTCAGTTTGCAAACTATTCTAACCAATGCGCAGAATGCTTAGAAAGAAAGAATGCCATTTTGAAACTGCTTTCTGGATACTAGCAGAATTTAAGCTAGAATTCTGTGTGAGTGATGCACAGCTCACTGCAGAGCCCCTTAAGAAGTTAGAGGACATCACCGTGTCAGTGTAAAGATGCATTACTTGAGATCTCTTATCCCATTCAGCCACACAGAAGAAAGGTGAACACAAACTGTGTCTTGCCTTTAGGCCACAGAAGTAAAATCTCAACAATTTTAGATAGGTGTTCCCAAAGGAGGAATTAAGTAGTGCAATATTCAGAGCAGAAACACTTAACATTTAAGCCTTGCTGCATTCACGGTTGCTGTGCTAGGTGCCTAGCCGTGCATGCAGTGAGCAGGAGGGCTAGGTACCAAAGTGCTCTATACTTGCTGTGGGAAAAGCTGCCTTTCCTGATCAGCAGAAACAAAAGAGGAAATACGTTTTTTGGTTTATCCCTCAGGGCTAGATTTAGAATCATAGAATTGTCTGAACTGGAAGGGACCCTTAAAGACCATCTGGTCCAGTTCTCATGCGATGAACAAGGACAAGGTTTATTTGCCTCAAATCAAGCAGGAAGTGCCTATTGCCATCCTGGAAGCTGAAGGTATGTATCCTGAGCAGTCATCCCCTCCTGAGTGGGAAAAGGAGAGGCATGAAAGGGAGACAAAAGCACTCTGCTGTAGCTGTTAACTTAATACCACTTGCCATTGACTACTGAGAGCAGTGAAGGCTTTTCCCCTCTCATTGAGACTTTGGCAGCTGTATCTGTTTTGTTACAAGTGGGCTGTCAGATTGCATAAGGGATCGGCAAAGTATTTTCAGAACTTTTCTGTCTGTGTTTGCATTCATACTGAAAACATTTAGGATTAGTTGGGAATTTCTGGAGTGCTGGAAGGTTAAGTACAGAAACTCGAATGTTCCTGGAAAACATATTTCTGTAGTCTGATGCACTCTCTTATCGTTAAATGCATTGACTATGGTCTGTTTTTTGCGTGATTCTAATTCCTCTAAAGCAGTGGTTAGCAGCGAATGTGTTGCATATTCAGACATTTTCAGAAAGGTTTAGATGTTCTATGTATGGCTGCATTGATCCTACTTAACACCAAAGAAAATACAAACAGGAGAAACTCATCCCTGCATATGGAATGCTATTAATAATGTCACATATATCCAATTGCCTAATGAGATGCTTTGGAGCTTGGACATATCTTCTGTTTTATTCAAAGCTATAACTACTCACTTCAGTGTATTAAAAGATGGTGATCACTGTGCTGATACAGGCTTTGGCATACTCCCATGAGTTGATCACTTCCAGCAGACCACCGTCACTGCCCCTTAAAAATGGAACTCAGGTGTTGCAAAGTGTCATGAAAAGGACTTTCATGAATGAGCGATCTGATTTGATGGCAATTGCTTTCAGTCTGAATCACCATTTTTTACTAAGTAGGGAATTTTACATAGCAAATTTTATAGAGATTCGAGTAACAGAAGTTCACAATATTCCTCCTTCTCTTTCTTGGTTTTTTTTTTTGGTTTTTTTCTTTTTTTTTTTCTTTTTTTTTTCCCTGCCATTTTAATCCTGCCTGTGGAATATATTAAGCAACAACTCATTACGGACCTGATCCAAACCTCTTTTAACTCAGTGAAGGCACTACTGCTTATTGCAAAGGGCTTTGAATCAGACGCAGTGCGTATAGAATCCATACTGCAAAAGCTCACGTCCAGATTCTACAGGAGTTTTGCATAAGCATGACTTGCAAATTAACAGTGGAAATTTTAGTTAATTTTCTTCGCTTTTATTAAGACTATAGTGTAAATTTTCCCATCTGCCATTTATTAGATATGTTAGATACACAGCTGTGATTTCCACTGATGACTCTGGTGTATGATAATAACCATATCCAATGGTCTACTGAGTATCAAAAGTACTCAGTCCTCTTTTACTTCTTCCAGGTGCAACCATGCAAGCTGGCACAGTTACAGAAATTATTGTGATTCCATTAAATAAACCACATGCATTCACAGAGACTTTTAAAATGGTATTACTGCAGATGTTTCAAGGATGCGAGATGATGTAGGTCTCCATAAAGTCTCCACAGGACTTTGAGGCAAACAACCAGAAAAGGAATGTAAATGCTACCCTTTCACTTTTTTTTCACATCAGTGTGCATTCAGATTCTACACAATGAGATAAACTTACCAAGAGGAATCCCTATGATCTCTGCCTCAGCACATGATTCTTCACCCTGAGCTGTATACACAGAGAGTAGATGTAAAAGTGCAAATCCAGCTGTGCTCCATTTTTATAACTTATGTAAGAGTTTGTGTCTACATAAATTGTTAACACAAAACTGTGGAAAAGACTTGCACTATGAAGTGAACTTTAACATACAAACAGAAATCATGTTTTGAACCCCTGGGTCCTTTAAAAAGCCACACTTTAAAAACAGATTCTTTTCAGTTTGCCATTAAGCTGAAAAGCACCCTACACAGCAGGTATAATCTGTTGAGTTTAATGCCAAGAAGACTCACAGCCTGCCTTTCTTATCCCCATCTTCCTAACAGCTAATGGTGAGTTTTGCCTTGAAAACATTTCATATCTTATCCTCTATAATCTTTCAAATTCCCTAAATGATGGAGCATCATTTCCCCAGTGCTGATAGGTTGCCCAGGACCAGGACAGCCTGCCATGTGCACACAACCTTGCACAGAGATTGGTGGTGGAGCAATGGACAGCAGAGAGCGGAACAAGGAAACTCTTCCAGTACAGAAGAACACGCTTAAGTTTTCCACTTCAGCAATGCAGCGTGACTCTAGAAAGCAACAAAAGCTCTGTTTGGAAAAAAAAACTTCTTCCTCTCAGTGTCTCATTTGGAACAGTTTACCCAAAGATAATTTCTCTTTGCATCATTAAAGAAAATATTCTATGTCCATTTACATTATGAGGAAGCTATCAACATTTAAACACTGAGGTGAAAAATATTTTGTATATTTCATTTATCAACCAAAGATTTGATATCAACTTGGTTTATTGTTCAGAGTGTTGAGAAGATTTATTTTAAAGAAGTCATAAATACGTTAATTCATAAAATAATGTAGCTTTTAATTGCCTTTTTCTTTTCTTTTTGTCAATATCACTATATCAGACATTTAATAGCAAAAGGGAAAGATATTAGTGTGAAAAATGGGATCTGGAGGGTTCCTAACCCACATCCCATGTCCCATGACTTGATCATGTTTGATTCAGGCCATGATGGAGAAAAAGTAGGATAGTAATAGGATAGCTTACTAATTTTCTTGCAACTATTTTTTTAATCATCCTGGCAATTACTTGGTAAGCAAAATGTTCAAATAACCATGTTAATTAAATTGATTAGTGCTTGATGCAGCATTTCCAACTAATGATTAATGAGATCTGTCCTAGGAACTTGCTGCACTGCTGCACTGGATTGGGTATTTCTGGTTAATGCTGTGTTTCTCATACAATGCTTTATAGACAGCTCTGTTCACAAAATGATGTTTCACACTACTGAAATGCTACTTGTTAAAACAGAGCTCTGTTACTGTTCTACCAATAAATTTTGCTATTCTACAGAAATAGGCACGTGTGCTATATCTGCACCAAACACCACCCCTTGATCTATGCCGTGAAGGGATCAGGGATGAGTTTAAACTTGAATTGAGCTTACACTTGAAGTAGTTTCACTCTCTGGAGGACCAGAAGATTCTTGAGACTGAGTAAACACAGATTCGGACTATAGACATTCAGGCCAGGGAGCATTCGGTGATTTCAAATACACCATTATAATTGTGGATGAAGACATAGTGGAGATCCCTGTCCTTCAAGCTTGCAGTGATGACTGATGAACAATTCCATGTGTGGCATAGAAAAGCATGTGTCCTTCACTTTCTTAGATAGGGCTCTCATCACAGTTCAGGATGCTTTATTTAGAGGAGAACAATTCACCATTGACTAGACCTCAAGACTATGAAGTACAAAGATGATTTCCCTTATTCAGCATTTGAAGACAGACTATTGGCTGAGTTCATCCCTATATCATGTATTCTTATGATGGTCTTTTTTTTTTTCATGAGTTACTCTCTTTATTCTGAGTTAATTAAGATTACATCTCTGAGCTGTGAGAACCTACCATGTGAGGCACAGCTTTGCCACAACCTTATACATGATTATGCAAACAAAATCAGGAATTCTGAAGGGAAAGTGGCTTTCTCCATTGGCTATAAAGGAATCCAAAGTTGGCTTTATAAATGTATAGAGCTTAGGTTTACTCAGCTTTTCCTTATACCATTTCATTGGACAGTAATTAAGTCTTGGTTTAAATATTCTGGCCAGTAAGTATTTAAACCAATTTGTAATAACAAGCAAGTGAAAATAAGCATCAGTCCTAGGCTGAAAATAACCTCTGTGCTCCTTACCTTGTCATACTGCACACTGGCCCTCGTTGAATTGGTTTTCTCAGAGTTCCACATATTTTATTCTTCAACACTATCTCTACTTTTTTTCCCTCATCCATGCATCATGCTTAATTCATCATTGGCTGCATTTGCATTTGTCTGTCAAGAGGTCAAGCTCCTTGGGGCAGAAAGCTTATCTTTCTTCGGATAGGAGATGCATGCAAACGTGGATTTTTTCCATCCATATAGCGTATGAATAGACAACAGAGCCTTTAAAAGGACGGTGAATTTGGCTGTAGACTAATTTGTGTTTAAACACAGTACGTGATAGTGTTGAGATGTAGATTCAAAACATATTCAAATGATTATGAGGAGTTATTCCTTTCATTTTAACAGATCTAAAAGGAATTAATGTATGGCTATTTAGTGAAGAGATTGTCATTTACTACCTGATAGCTTCTGTGATCACCTGTTTGACCACTGCAGCCTACAACATCCACTTAAATATCATTGCATGGTGTTTAAATCATGCAATCAGTGCAAGAGAGGATGTCAGCAACACAGCAGGCTGAAAGGATCATAATTTGTTCCTCCAATTAGAGGAGAGATCTGAGGCGAAAATGCTGTTCTTTGCCTGGCATTTCTTGTTACAGGTGGCTACATGCCAGATGAACAAACACTGCAAAGGGCTCTCAACCCATTTGCTCTACTCACTATTCTAGGTGCTGTTACGTAGTACAAAAGAGATATCTTCTTTGTGGTTTGTTCTCAGTAAGAGAGTCTCTAATCTTGCAAATCTTCAGATGCTTCTGCAATGCAAAGTTTCATAATAATATTTAACAAAAAATTAATTGAGAGAGCTTCAAGTGTAGATTCACATAATATTGCCCAACACTGTAAATCTGACTGAAAACCTGCTAGTCTGGGCAGATCTTTTCATCAGTATTAAAAGATGGAGAAGTTAGTCTCAATATAAATATTAAGCTTAGAAATCTCTGCTTTTAAAAGGACTTGCACAGTGCTGGGAGAATCTTTTTACTTCCTTCTGGGTATACACAGAAGGAATGGATTGTCTCCAAAGATCTGTTAACAATTCCAGGTATTTCCATTCTTGCACAAAATCGAGCAACGGAAAGGAGGTGTTGGTGGTTAGAAATTTCACCTAGGAAATAGGAGTTTCATCTAATCTGTGAAATACATAGAAACTCCAGAAGGTTTAGAGGTATTTGGACTGAGTACCCCACAACCTAGTGTTAATGGGTTTCTGATCATGAACCATGACCCATGAACTACTAGGCATACTTCTAGGAAGCCCCAATCCTCTAATTGATCAAATACATCTATCACTTTATTATCACTTTATCTATCCTTTATAACCTGTTCCCTCAGGCATGGCTTGCTGCATACATGGAAATACATTTATATTGCTGAAAAATATCCATACTCAAGCCCATGGTATGACTGAGTAGGATCTACTTGTAGCCTAAATTTGGAGCTTTCTAAATTTTTCTTTTTGGTAATCTAATGTATCTTGCGTGAAACTAATGCTTGAATTCTCCATAGTCCAGCCATGTTTAAGATGTCGGAAAAGAAGGTACAGAAGCTAATCAGCTAAGGTGAAGGACAAAGTTGAGCAGGTAAACAGAAGTGTGGAAAAACAAAGAAATGAAAGGAAGTAATGAAAAAAAAAAAAAAGAAATGTAAAAAATGAGTGAGTTAAAAAGTCGATCACACTATAAGGAAGGCATTGCCTACCAATACTCAAAAAGGATTTCCTGTCACAGGAATTGTACAATCAAAATCCCACACATTCAAAAAGTGCAAGTCACACTTCAAAATTCTGAAATTTAAAAATAGCATACAGATTTCTTTTTTTTCTGGGAGTTTGATCTCTTAGGAAGCACACTGGTCATATTTCTTAATTGTTGTCCCTCACCACATCAACATGGTTCAAGCCAGAAACATTTTTCCATTGAGTGTTCCCTCATCATCATTCAGTTCCAAGAACCAGGAGTTAAGAAGTGCATTAATCTTAATTCCAGATTAAAAGATCTTAATCTGAACTACTAAGAAACACATCAATTTAGAACACAGTGCTGTGCAAGATTGCCAGTAGGCAAGGGGAAAAGGAAGAGAGAGTCTCTGAATGGGCTGGGTGAGAGACAGAGCACAGCTGCCTTTCAGACCCCTGTTTCATGAGGTTAGATAATGCTCTCATTTATCACAGTTTAGGGTGCTTTATTTAGAGGATAATAATCTCAATTTTTACCTGTGTTTTTGCCTCCATTTCTTTGCATTAGAAAGTGGGAACATTCCACATACTATTGTGTTATAGCACAGCAATTCAGTAGATCTGAACATAGCTGTGCTGCAGTTAAATTCTCACAAAGTACTCTCACATTACCAAAAATTACACTTTCTGTGACCTAGGATGAAAGAAGAGACTTTCCCCCAAATTATCTTCATGTTCAATATAGCACCTTGCAGGTTTCAGAAAGGTGCAGAATAATATGAAATTCACAGCCAGTTCAAACTGAGACTACGAATTGATACCTGTTCTGAGATTGATTTCCAAGGACTGCTGAGAGAGTGACCATTCCTCCTGGATATTCATGCAGAATAAAACTCACAAAACAAGGAGAAAGAGATTGGCAGTTCACTGAAGAACGAATGGAAATGAACAGATTAAATTTGAACTACCCACTTATAAATCTTAGACTAATCATATGGGTCCTGATGTGGCTCATCCTAGTGTGGGGAACCAGGAGATAAAATAATACATTTTTGAAGGGATGTAGTTTAACTTTATTTTTTTCCCCTGCTAAGTGTCATTGACTAATGAAAATATATTGGCACACTACTTACAGGTTATTGTTCCATGTATCTCTACTTTTTAACTGGAAATTTGTAAGCAAGTCGTGACTAAAAGCAATACAAATGTGCTCAGCTATTCAAATATTCAAAATATATCATACTATATTTATTGGAAACAAAGTCTGACAAGATTATATGTATACTAGGAACTGATAATGAAACATTGCATTGCACTGGTACTGGAAGTATCAGCAACAGAGAAATTACAAACCTTAAATATTTATATAGTGAAATGAAATGCGGCTATTAATGCTTCCAAGGAGCATGCACCGCGGTGCTATAGATAGACATGAAGAATAGAGTTTCAGAATATCTCTAACAGGCTGATTCATCATTTTTACAGAATAGCTTCCACGTCTGTGGAAACAAAGTTTTAAGGAAATTAGAGACAGGGTTGGACAGAACAAACGAGGTCTGAACGCAAAAAAATGGATCTTCCCAAGGGCTTAAATAAACACTGGAAAAAATAATGTAATAAGTAACCCATTTTTTCTGGATTACTGATTTATTTATGTTGATTTTGACACAGTAACTATGCATATTTCTTTAAAATGCTTTAAAATCCAACAGTATTTATGATCTTTCAAAAGTTCACACACTTATTTTCTTTTTATTAGTTTAATCCTTAGAAATATCACCACTTTAATATTTATTATTTTTGGTGTGAGAAGTCTGAGTAGCCATTAAGTATAATGGTAACGGTGCTTAATCCCAGTTATTTTTGTTGTTGCTGGCAGAATTCATGAAGTTCTGCATAAAGAATGAAAAAGGAACCAGGGACTAAAGGAGGCTGTGGGTATCACTCCCCAAATGATGTTAAACTGTGCTGATATTTTTGCCTAGCAATGAAAAAAATCCCCTCTTCAGCATCACCAAAGTTAATAACCCGAAGTCCTGGAGAGCTATGTATCATTTTGTATTGATCTCAAGCATCTTCTCCAAGCTGCAAGTGTAAAAGATTTTGAGAGGGGAGAGAGCTGAGCTGGGTCTCAGCTCAGGTTCAAAGGATTATTTCATTTATTTACTTATTTTCTCTATATAAACTCACTAGGACTGCCTGGAAAGGCGAATTGGGAAAAGGTCTCCTACCTTCTAGGTGAGATTATGAGTGATGTCCATAACAGTGTATATCCAACTAATTGCTAGCTTCTGTCTTTGCATCTTCCTGTTCTGTTGGCACTCCATGGGTAGTGCTTGTGGCAGAAACATGGCCAGCCCACCAATTGGCAGGTGAAGAGCATTCAGCTGAGGTCTAGCCCAGAAAAATCAAGCAGAGCTCAGCTGTGAGCCAGATGACACCTTTCATCCCCCAACTTGGATGAACATCAGTGTCAGCTCAAAGAAAGGGGAATGTGTGGCTGGTGGGCAGCGCTGTGGTACTCTCCAGTAGCATCAGCTTAGACTTGTGGGAAAGCACGAACTTCGTGCCCACACAGTTTGGACAGAGCCCTTTGCCTGATCTATGATGACAGAAGTGTCTATGTGGGGTTCAGAATGAACATCAGAATCCAGACTTCTGTTATGAAATACGTATTCAAAATGCTATCTTCTTAATCCATTACTGTAACTCTTTACTAAGATGAAGCATTGACAAGCAAAGAAGACATACTGTGCTAGTTTTTTCTCAGTTATTTTCCATTTTATACATTTGATAAAACTCTCCTGTTCCATTGCACTTTATCCTGACAGGCATCAGATCATTTCTTGAGGCCAGGAAGTGAATTTAGCATAATGCAAGCAAGCAAGGCACTGAAAATTGTGCTACATGGTCCTGAATCTGTCTGGGCACTGGGTTTCTATGCTAACAGAAGATGAGGACACAGTTTGACAAGCATGTTCTATGCACAAAACCATAGTCATGGTTTAAGAGCCACGATCTATTAGAAAATGGTTTTATATCATCAAGTATTTCTCATATAATGTCAAACAGCTGCTGGGACATACTTATACTCAGTGATCCTCAGCTTGTTTCAAAGTTTAACCAGATCAAGAAAGCTATCTGAAATCAGAGGGGTCTGTTTTCTTCTATATTGAGCTGCAAAGCCTCCATGTAGGATTTAATCTTAATTGCTGTTATTAAACTGATGTTCCTTATTCAACTATCAGTTTCAAGCTTTGAAAAAAATACTGACTTTTTTCTAACAGAGGCATGGAAATGCTAATTATGAGATTAGTATCTGCAACATTACACGCAAAGAAACATGGTTAAGCACCTGAGTTCAGCTTAATAGAAGTTTACCATTCCTAAACTGAAGATTCTGCTTGTTATCCTACAAATACTATGACAGCTTGGTTTAATTTCTTTTGGTGGATAATAGTCATTTTCAATTCTGACTTGAGATGATCCCCCCATACAAAAAATAGACAGGGATCTCCTCGAAAGAGTCCAGCAGAGGGCTATAAAGATGATAAAGGTTGTGGAACACCTCCCTTATAAGGAGAGGCTGAGAGACCTGGGTCTGTTCAGCATTGAAAAAAGACTCAGAGGGAATCTGGTCCACATCTATAAATATCTGAGGTGTGGGAGGCAAAGGGGTGAGGTGGGCTCTTCTTAGCAGTGTATGGCAATAGGACGGGGGGAAATGACCACAAACTGAAGCATAGGAATTTCTTCACAGTGCAGTGACGGAGCACTGGCACAGCTGCACAGAGAGGTGGTGGAGTCTCCTTCTCTGGGGATGTTCAAGACCCGCCTGGACGCCTACCTGTGCAACCTGGGCTAGGGAGCTGCTTTGGCAGAGGGGTTGGACTCCATGATCTCTAGAGGTCCTTTCCAACACCTACAATTCAGTGATTCTGTGACGCTCCCTAGAATGAAGTATTGTTCAGTGTTTCCTTCTCAAACTTGCTATGCAGAAAGAAAAATAGAACCTTAGGATCATAAAATTGCTCTGGTTGCAAAAGATCTTCAAGATCATCAAGTAAGATGGTACCAAAAAACTGGATGTTTGACTAGATGTTATGGGCTTTAAGATTTGAAATCATTTTATGGATATTCTTCAGCTTGAACCTGTCCCTGTTTACTATTCCACAATCCACTTGAAAAATGTCAGTACCAAGCACAGAATACAGTGGAACTCTGAAAAATTTTGTCACCAGAAAATACCATAACATTCAAAAGAGACTGAAAAGATGTAATGTTTTTTATTGCACAAAAGACTGTCTCATCTTCTAAACAAAGTAATTGGTAAGACTTGGAAAAAAAATGGAAGATACATTTATTCTATGCACCTTTTTCAAGTCTAAATGGCTCTCCATGGGAAATACTGTTGTAGACATGATCATGAATACTTCAGTGCTTTTTTGTAGATTTGCAGACAAATTGCCTGTTCCATTTTAAGGAAAACTGTTTTTGGTTGAATATACCCAAGTATATTTGGGTATATGGTTTCTGATTCTGGACTGAGATTTCATTTTTGCCATTAAAGTGAAATATTAAATCACAGTTTACCAGTAAATTTGCAATCTATAATGATTTCAACATATCATCTGACCCATATAAGCATTTCCAGAGCTCAAGGCAACAGCTTCCTGCACTCTTCAAGGTCTTAGTGTTTCAAACACATACAAGAATGTCAGCAATAGCAATTTGCCCCTGCTATGTCATGGCCAGTGGTAGGAGAAAGCGAAAAGGTATCTTGCATCCCATCTTTCACATATCAACTAAATCCACTAGTGAAAATGTAACATTCATATTACATTAATATTTTAAGGCATTACATCACTCTGAGAATAATTTAGAATTTATTAAGAAATGATTAATTGTAAGAAAAGCTGTATTTTTTAATATCAGGTGCAGTATGACTACATGTATTAGAATAGAAATAATCTTAAAACCTGGGCAATATTTATTCTGATAGCACATTTCAAAACAACATTGCAAGCATATACATACAATAGCAAACAATATTTATTTATCTCAGTTGAGGAAAATAAACAGATTAATAATATTTTGTTTACCAAATTGTATGGGAACTGTTGAATCATGGCCTGAACCACTGATTGATCAACTGAGGTGAGTACTGAGTCAGCTGCAGGGGCACAGGTGAAGGTAATATACCTGTGAGATTGGAAGGGGTGGAGCCTGGCTCCACCTGTCCCAGACCCCATTTAAGGGCTGACCACCACCAGGAAAGGCTTTCTTCTTGGAGATCCCTCCTGTGTGGAGTTAATGTTGAGCCTCCACCATCATAAAGGTCAGCCACTCCCTTTTGCTACTTGTCTTTATACCATCTACATAAGCTTACCAAAAATATGCCATCTTCTGCACTGTTTTTCCTCGAGTGCCATTTTGGGGGTCATTTGCCCTACACAAGTGGAGACAAAAATAGTCAATATAAAGGGACGAGTACAGCTTTACAGATCAAGTTATACAGTGTCTTAACTGTAGCCTGTGTAATGAATGTCATTTTACTGCCCAATGCAATAGAAGAACACACCAAAGTTAAAAATCACTTACACACACTACAAAATAAACCAAATTAAAAAAAAAATTGGGAGGAATTATTAATAAACCACTAACATTTTATAAATATTTCTGCTTTATAACACACGTCACACATTTATCCTTACTGAGCTCTCTCTCTGTAATTTTGTAAGGATTAAAAGTATCCTCTCTACTTGGTGCTGGTAACTGTATTGTGGCATTCCCATATTTACAATATCTGTTGTCTGTAATTTTATGCTGTACAAAGGGTAATCATTTTCTTTTCTGCTGAGCTTGGCTGGCAAAACATGCTTTAACTGAATTTTGATGCAGTTAATGGAGAAGAAGAAAACACACATAGAGCAACGCTTGTCTAAGGAGTTGTACAGACCCGCATGTTAATGACAATGAAAGCACTTTCTTGACAGAACGTGTGCTGTACTTTTCCTCAGGGTGTCTTTTTATTCTGTGCAGAGATTTTTAAAACCTTGCTTACTAGGATGGCTGGCGTAAATTTGCTTCTAGGGTATTATTGCAACAACGCTCCACAAACACAAAAATCCTTCAAATACAGAGTAGTATTTTCTAGACATATTGAGTGACTATGGAACATTTTAAAATGGTTTAGACACTTGGGGCTGGATTTTTAATGGTGTTTATAGAGCTCTGTGATGGCTCTTAGTCAAACTATTTGACAGCAATCTATTGCCTTCAGTTCCAGTTGCTTCTGGTTCTGACACACACCTTTTCTCTCCATAACCTGCATCTGGTCACCCTTCTTGGCCCTCATTTTCCAATCAGTCTTAACAAGGTTGGCAATGAGCAATAAACATCAATGGAAGGTCAGATTTCAAATCCATTATGAGCAAAATCATTCTAACTGAGCTTCCTAACAGCAAGATAAGAGCTCTACAGGGACACTCTTGTACATCTCTTGAACACATCTCTGACCATTGGGTAGCCATTTGGACCTGCAGTTTCACAAATCATGTCCATCTACTAAGTTTTGTGGTTTTGTTTGTTTGTTTTTATTTAGAATCATAGATTCACAGCATCACTAAGGTTGGAAAAGATCACTAAGATCATTTAATCCAACCATGAGCCAACTCACCATGTCCAGTAACCATGTTCCTCAGTGCTACATCTCCACACCTGCAGGGACAATGACTCCACCAACTCCCTGAGCAGTTTGTTCCAGTGCCTCACCAATCTTTCTGAGAATAATTTTTTCCTAATAATCAACTTGAATCTCCCTTACAGAATTTGAAGCCATTGCCTCTTGTCCTATCTCCAGTTACCTAAGAAAAGATGCTGACCACCAAGGGGCCAGCGATAAGAGGAAATAAAATCATCAATGTCTTTATCCTCTTCCTTTTGGGAGCTGAAGGAAGTCAAGATTGTTCCTCTTTCCTTGATAGCAGTCATTGGTAACAAACTAGATGTCACAAGGAACTGTACTGGAATAGTATTATCGTTTTCAAACATGGATTACTCTCAAAGGTAAGTTACTTTTTTTGTTTGTTTGTTTCAACAGTATAATGTTTCAGTGCAAATTGATGAATTCTGAGTAATTTTCTGCAATCCATGCCCCAATCTCCCTGAGTTTTCATCTCTTTACTTTCTTCTCTGGTGCCCAGC
The DNA here is from genome assembly GCA_013399175.1 of Odontophorus gujanensis. NCBI lineage: Eukaryota > Metazoa > Chordata > Aves > Galliformes > Odontophoridae > Odontophorus > Odontophorus gujanensis. Next base: position 788,329 of record VXAB01000408.1, read on the forward strand.
ATATGAGAGCGTCTTTGCTATTGTACAGCTGGAAGTACATTTTTCTTTTAGTTGTTTTGCAAAAGAACAGAGCAGAGACTGATAAAAAAATTAGCAGCCCAATGCAAGCTGCGATACAAATGACCTCATAAAGTTCAAATGTTATCATTGAATTGATCCTTGTCTTGTGTACTTTGGAGACACAAGAGAATGTAGAGAGATCTAAGTCTCCTACTTTCACTTGGTGATATGTTTTGATTTATTTGATTAAAATCTTCTGTCCTGACACTCATTATGATACAGTAAGGGCCACTTCTTGAACGTTCTTCCTTTTCTCCTTTCTATAATCTTCTGTAAAGAGATCTCCTAGTGCAAGACTAGTCTATAAAGAAAGATAAATCAAACCTTCCGGTGTTTGCACCTTTATTTTTCTCCCGTTAAGAGGCCTTAGATAATTTTCATTTATTCTTTCTCCTTGAAAACTTGGAACAGATTTCACTACTACTTTCAAAGTACTACATGATTCATATAATTCAGAAATAGGTTATGATTGGTTTTACTGCATCATTTAAAATCAGTTCATATTGAAGAAACAGATTCCTCTGTGCAGAGAGGAATCTGTACGTATGCAGGCATGTGCTTCTATTAGATAATCTTTTCATTTATAGAGTTTAAATTTTCATCTCAGTTGTTGGTTAATGAATCACTTGAAAACCAGGCACACTTCTCTTGAATCAATACTATTGTTGTAAATATCCACCTACTAATTCAGCCGGTAATTTTCAGTGGATGCATTGCTCATGACTGATTTGTTTTGCATGCTGAGTCTGGTTATCTGTGTTAAATGTAGTGGTTTCCCTTAAATGAGTAAAAGATCGAAATATTTTAAACAGAACAGTGAAGAATAATGAACTTCAGGTATTGGTTTTGGATCAATACTTACAATTTAGAAAACTAGGCAACTGAGACATACTTACAAGTGCATGACAGCAGTACAAATACTTGTGTTTAATCAATGTTTTAGACCTTTTCAGTCAGAGAGAGATGGAGTCTCGTCCATGAGAATATATACACGTTGATTATTTCATAACTGGCTGAATCTGATGTGTTTATAATGTAAAGTTATTTCAAAGGAACAGGCTAGTATTTCACAGACCTTTACCTCATTCAGTGGACTGCATTCACTCATAAGTTATTTTTTGGCACTTTGTTATTCCTTTATTGTTCAGTATACATTCTACACCTTATTTGTTACACACAACATAATCTTAATTTCAAGTCAAATTTGTTTGTGTCCTCACAGCTTTTATTTTAGGCACCTCATTTTGCATCTGCATAGGTTTACCTATAGACCCTCAACTCTTTTTTATGGAAAACTTCCACCTATATGGATGCAGATTACCAAGAGAAACAACTCATCCTCTAGAATTTACTTCTGATTATAATTATTTCCTATTTTGTTACTGTTTGTGCCATCTGAAAACATTACCAGCAATGATTCACATTTTCTTCCGTATTGTAAGTAAGAATATTAAACAGCACTGAGCTAAAAACAAATCTCTGGATGATTTAATGGGCAACAATCCTTCTGGATAATTTTTTTTTTTTCATTTAATCCTGTAATTTGAGATGCATCATTCAATCTATTTGCTTATGAAGGGTTACATTTTGTTTCATGTAATGCTATTATTTTAAGCAAATAATATTAAGTCAAATGTTTTTAGAATCCTGCTGATACCTATCCCTTCTACCAATTAAGGAATCTGCCTGACAGAGTTTGTGGAAAAGCATTGCCTTAGAAAACTAAATTACAAGCTCTAATTTTTTACTGGGAATCTTGTCAAAATGAAAACATAAGTGTGATTAAAACACCCCCAAAAGAAAATTTAAACTATAAAAGGCATGAAAATGAAGTTACAAAGTTGAAGTATTTACTTCTATTTTCATTCCCTCCCCACAAAACAAAAAAGTTATTTTCTAGGGCTGTTTTTTCAGAGAAGCAGACATTTTCTGCTCTTTCTGCAACCAGGTAGAAAAGAAGGTTTTATGACCAAGGTTGAGAAATCTTGTGAAAACAAAAACAGAAAACAAAACCAAACAGAAATACCCAAGACAAAACAAGGAATTGTGTAACAGAATATCAAACAAGAAAAGATAATTAATTTATTCAATTATATGCTAGAAAACCCATTCAACAAAATCCTCTTCGAGTACCCTGTGGGTACTACTGGTTTCTGGGACTCAGAAATGAAACTAGTTTATGAAGAAATTTCTCAGATGAAGGAAGGGATGTTCAGTCTCCAAAACTATTCTGAGATGCCATTTGCTTAGTTTATTTGCTGTAAACATATGCAGTGTACCTGAAGTGACTTCTGTCTGGAACGGGTACAAAAGTCAAGCTGGTTTGAACTTCAGCTCTGGGTTGCTCCAGGGCCCCAAGGCCATTTTTCCTCACCTTGGTCTTGAGAAGGAGTGGAAGGGCTTCACATCATTATAGAAGCTGTACCTTGCTGCCTGCTCCTAAATCTTCTGCTTTTACTCTTATCTTCCTCTCTCCTGTGCCAAGAAAAATCCTTTGCTTCCTACATGAGTGGCAGTGCCACCTCCTTGCAAAGAGACATAAAGCAAGGGGAGCAGCAGCAGCCTGCTGGTTTATGTGACATACAATGGTGGGCATGGAGAAGTAACTGCTTGCTCTGTGCAGGTTGATGTGCTTACTGCATCCTACTGACTGCTTCAGTGACATCACCAACTGTAATGGGAACAGAGTAACAACGATATCCTCTTCAATGTGATTTGCAGTGGCTAAATCCGATTCTATTTAATTTGAAGATTTTATCTGAGGTTTTACTTGCTACCCAGAGACTCCAGGAGATGAAAATGGCTTACCATTAATTATGAATATCTGCAAGTAACAGGAATCCAATGACAAATTGCATCGGCAAATTCTCCTAATGTCTCATAGACATAGGTCAGGCTTATTTTGTTCCCGCAGAGTGATTTGTCTGTCATACTGCTATCAGCTTCTCCTATGATCGTTTTTGGTTTTATATTATTTTCGATTAGCTCATGTTTTAGACCATTAGTTCAACAAATAACCTGTAGCTCAGTGATAGATAATCTGTGTTGAGAGAGCATCATTCAATGAAGTCCTGACAGTTCTCCCTGATTTAGTTTCTAATGCTCATTTAAAACACTTTAAAGAAGTTAAATGAACATGAAAATTGTTCTGTTTCATATTTTGCATATCCATCATCTATTAGACACCCACTCTAAGCTCCATCATTCTAATCAATCATATTGTGCAAGTTATTGTATTTTTATTGCGCGAAGAAATAAATACACTTTCATTCTTCAAGTGCTATTGTACCTGTTATCCTTCCTTATATGCACAGTTCATAGCCACATGAATAGATTAATACTGATTTCTGTCTAAAAATATCATGTTTGAATGCCATTAATTTATTGATTTTAAATTTTCTGCACAGCTTAATGTTTCACAGATGGGTTTTTAATCTACCTAGGTCAGTACAGTTTCTCGTCTAAAGTCTAAAATTTTGGGAAAGAATTGGATTTGGGGCAGTTAACTCTTAATGGAAACACACCATTCATTAAGACACCATTTGGGTATGGTTTAAAAGGGCTAATGCAAAGAATGATGTGATCTGTGAGCACTGATAGCCTGTAGAAGAAAATCAGTGAATGATTACACTGGATAAATGCTTATCTTATTATGGAAATGAGAAAAGAAAAAATCTGAGTAGATATGCACAGACTATTGTGATTTTTTGCTCTTCAATTTCTTATCAAAACTGAGAGGAATAAAAAAGGATGAATGCAGAGATAGGAGGAGATTCAAAGGCTGCTTGAAACTCAGACCCATTCCCTAACTGTCTGCATGTCTAATCTGTATCTACAGTTTCTGTTTTCCTTAACCAGTGTTGTGTTCCCCATTTGAATGAACCTATGGTGCTAGAAGGTGGGATTTCAGAGTTAGCCATCTTCAAGTTAAACAGGACAACTGTATATATGCAAAATATACATGAAAAAAAAAAGATACTGTGACAATGTACAGAATAGGTACAATAGGCACAATATGCATTCAGAGCCCATGGGTACCTCTGTGGACTGAACAGATACGTAGTACCATGCCCAGTGCTAGATGCAAACTAACTCTAAAGCAAAGTGAACCCAGCCTACCGGTGATGCTCAAGTGGTGAGCTACAGATGACTGAAAGTATAAAAAGCATCAGTTCTTACTTCTTGGGTTATTGTCTTCCATTGGAGACATTATTACTTATCTTAACCATGTAGATTGGCTTAGGGTGCTCTTGCACATCAGCTAAGGGAACATCTTAGCATATGTTAGTACGCCTGTGTGAATGAGTTTAAGATTGACAAGTCATTCACTCAACCATTTAATGAGCCCTGCCTTATGTCAGGAGACTGACAGTAAAAGACCACTAATTTGCATTGCTAGCTACCATGTTACACCATTCCCAGAACTCTATTATAGTCCCTTCCCCTCCCCTAATCTCTTCTCCCCTCCCCTCCCTTTGTAATTCACCAAAGGCAAGTACATTTTTTCAAAACTCCATGAGAGAATTATACACGTGCAAAACTTCTTGCTGAACTCCAAGCTCAACAGCATTTACTGCTTGTGCTCAAAGAGATGACAAGGGCGTGCCCTAAATTCATACATACTTAAAAAGTGAACGTGTTTAGACAAAATGATTTTTATTTTCTGAGTAGAGGAAATTTGGTGCATGTGTCAGCTTTTAAATACTCAAGAGGTACCAGTCATGATACCCATTATTATCAGCCAATAAATCCACTCATTACTCCTCAGGGAATTTCAGTAAAAGGATGGAAAACTATTCTGACAGAGGGAATGCCTCAGTGAAATGAAAAAATGCTTGAACTACCAACCTCCTGGGCTTTGCAACATATGGGAGGCCTAGTTTAGAAAATAGCTGTCTAATTTAGCCATATGTTGCATAAATTAAGTCAATGTTCACAGGTTAAATACCAAATTGCGCATATATATAGAAAATGTGTAGCAATATGCAGACTAAGAAAGATTAGTAAAAAGGCAGGGTAGTCATAATGTTCAAGTATATTGAAATAAAATACTACATTTATATGGCATCTAGTGTTAAAACACGTTTATACAAATAGCATTACGTGTTCTGGCTTCACTGAAAAACTCTGGCTTGAGAGAAGTGTGTGGAGTGGATTAAACACAGCGTATGAGCTATCCATTAGTTATGTATACTCTCAAACTATATTCTGTATTTTGCCCTAATTAGATTCCTAAGTAACTAGGTCCATATCAAATATTTTCAAAATTTTGATGGTGTGTCAATGAATTCAGTTTTTCCCTGTGAAATCTAGTGGTGTGATATTTTCTTCTTTTTGAAAAAAATAAAATAAAATACATGGATAAGTGATGCATTGCAGATGCCAGGTACAACACTCATTCCATAAGAAAACATATTGTTTTCAGACTGGGAGAACTAACAGAGATTTCTGTTACCCTAACACATGATTCTTTTTCTCACAGTAAACATTAAAGAAACTTTTGTTTTTTACAGTCCTGATATAAGAGCTGCAAAATGCTTCACATTCAGCTATGATTAAATTTCTGTATAGATTTAAGAATTGCTCACAGTTTTTATGTGTTACCAAGTAGCATGCAGCAGAATGACTCAAACTTTTTTCAAGAAAGATCTTGAAACTGATTCTGACTTTGTGTCAGTGGAACTGGTACCAATTATGTTACTTACCTGACTTATACTTCAATAGGGAAGACACATGACAAATAGACTGTGAATTAATAGATGTGATGCACTCTCCCTTTCGCTTTTGGCTAGAGGTACTAAATCAATTTTCTAAAGTGTCATGTATCTTTATAACTGTGGATTTTTGTCTCCATTAGCTTCAATTATTCTTGTTTCTCTGCCTGTCATTTTTCAGGAATGCTTTGCAAACATTATTGCAATGGCAAATTACCATTGCTCTTTCTTGGCTACTACATTAGAGTAAATGTTCATAGCATTGTTATATGGTGGTACTGTGATAAAATCTGACTGTTAGCATAGGCAGGGAGATACTGCACTAGGCAGGTAATTGCACACTTGAACTAGAGTTCAGAGCATATCAGGATACTGAGGGAAGTATTTCTTCTTCACTGGAGCCATCAAAACTTAATGCTGCTGGGAGACTGATTGAATTCACGAGCGAGAGATAAATGAATATAAACATAAAAAGTGACCTGCTGTCTTTTTCATTTTTGACTGAAAAAAAGAAGAGGGATAGAAATATATTCTCCACTCTGCCAAGAGTGGAGAATAAAAATCTTTGGAAAATAATACTTGGGAAATATAAGTACTGTCCATGATTCTCTCAGTCCTGTATGGTTTCTAATGATGTCTTTTGCTTGACTCCTTGCTGACTATTGATTCTGACTTTGCAAAGTTCTTCTGATTCATTACCACTAGTGACTATTGTATCTCAGCCTTTTGGTTTGCCCCAAGTGTCTTCTCAAGTTAAACACTTTTTATTCACTACTGCTTTTGCTAACTGTCTTCCTGTAATGTGAGTTTGTGATGAAACTGTGTTGTGAAAGAAGCTTGTGACAGAGGAGTTGGAACTCTTCTGCCATGCAACACATACAATATCCTTGCTACTTTTAAGACATGGTTAACACTTTCAGTGTGGTGGTGCTGGAGAGAGCTACAGAAGACAGTATCAGATGAAATACTGCTCTGAGTCCTCCTCAGGGCCTGCCAGAGCTGACCACATCATTACAGCTCCAGATTTGGCTTGGAGAGCAGTGTCATGTGGTCATGATAAGTTTGGAACATTTTCTTGGAAGCAACAACAGCAGTAGTTGATATTCTGCTGGCGACCTGTTAGACTCCAATTTTCTTTCTTTTTTTTTTTTTTAATTCTTCCAGAAATCCATTTGTAAGACTAGGGATAAAATCTCCAGAGCTTCCAGCTCTTCTTGAAAAACAGTCAAGGCCTCACTACAAGTTAAAGGACTGACTTCATTGGTTTGAACAACAGTTTCTCTTTCTTTGGAAGGCTCCTTGCTCCATGATGCACATGGTATTCCGGAAGATGATTTGGGAAGCACCAGCGAAAATCAACAGCACTATCCATTTTACAAATTAGTCCCCACACACAGAGGGCTGCAGGCAAGCCCATACGAGCTGACCCTAGGTCTCAAGCACAGTCCAACCAGTCACACAGCACTCTAATCAAGAGCAGAGCATTGTGAGGAACAACATAACAGGAAAGGACTTGTCTGGCAATGGAGGAGTCATATAATAGCACTTAGCTGGTTTGGTTACTCTTGAAAGCTGCTGCAAGTGATGATTCTTGTGTGCCAGGAGCTGTCACTAGACAGAAACCCACACCTCTGGGTGTGAGACATACACATTTTCTATTTTGGGTGGAGGAAGCAGAATGGCAAAACTGGCAGATGAGTTAACTTGCTACTGTTTGAAGTCTCCAAAATTCATAAATTATCTGACAATAATTAAAACAAATAAATAAAGCAAATACTACATAACTGTGCTTAAAGGATCTAAAAAAGCCCTACACTGATCTACCTTGAAGCAGAGAGAGCTCATCTGTGATGAGATGTTCACACAGGAGACACTGCACTCTGAGAATCCCCTGGCAGATACCCTCATCAGCTTCAGTTTCGTATCTGGGCCATAGGAACAAATAATTCTCCCTCTTTTCCTCAGTTTCATGTGGCAGCTGAAGAAGCTTGTGAAAGAGAATAAATACATGAAATGTACAAGTGTACAAAACAGAACAGAAGATTAATTATCACAGATGCAGACACTGCTTCATCAGGTTCAAGAGGCAAAAGTCTTCAGACAAAACCCAGCTAGTTTTTTGCCAGATCCCTGTGTATGTTAAATGGTTGCAGTGGGATTTCTAGGCTGAGCCTGTGTATGATTTCCAGGCAAATGAACCATTTCTTCACATATCAATTAAACGATGATGCCAAGGCCCTTCAGCCTATGAGGCCCAAATATGTGTCTCATCGCTACAAAGAGGAACAAGCACAAACAAATGAAAAATTCACACAGGAAACCTGAATGGCTGCAAGATATCCTCCGTGGTATAAATGATAATTTTGATTGTTTTGCTTGCAGGATATTTTTGTTTTTCATGTGCGGGATACACAGTCCACCTCAAATCTATTTTGGCAGAGGGAGTGGCAATACCTCTGTGTTTCCCTTATGGGCATCACTTCATCACCATTCAGAAAACAATTTTTATTGTGTCAAGTCTCAGACCACTTGCACTGCATTTAGGAAATGCTTGGAGCAACAGAATGTGAGATATTAAAAATGTAGACTAGAGGACAATGAGCTCCAGCAGGGATGGGGCAACGACAACTTCTCTGGGCAGCCTGCATTTCTTGTGTCTTCCAACACAGGAGATGCTCACTGCAAAATGGGAACACACAAAGGAGTTACTTCAGCTCCTGGCATTTGTCAGAGGTTAGGAGAGCAGGGTTTTCTATTACAGCCAAATCAGAAGTGCGCCTGCAATTTACTTAGCATTCCTAGAATGGCTATGGATAACTGGGAAATAAGAAAGGCCTGTGGGTGACTAAGATAGATACAAGAAGGAAAGAATAATTCTAATAAATATCTGATGTTTGTAAACGCAGAAGTCAGACCTGAAATTCACTTCCATGACTGCAGTAATTCACAAAATTCCCCACATTGGAGAATTAGAGCTAAAACAATTGTCATGCACCTACATACTTCTTGTATGCAAGATGAAGAATTCTCTACAGATGCTGAAAAACAGGGTTTTTGAGAAAATGGAAATGCAGCTAAAATATCAGAGAATGTGCCCCTGTAAAAGTGGCAAATGGACTACTATTCAACTTTCACCCCATTTATTTATTTATTTATTTATTTATTTATTTATTTATTTATACGATAAATAAAATACACTGATTTATAGTTCAGTTTTATAAAAAAGTCTAATACTTACAGCTTTCTGAACACTTACAGCTTCTGATAGTAATCTTGCCTGTGCAATGGCTATTTCATCAGTATTTAATGATCTTAGTGGCTTGCTGAGATAAAAACTATAGCACAAATGCAGGGCCACCTATTCACCCTTAGTATTTCCAAAAATCATCTTTTCCCATGGAGTAAATATTCTTATATTGTTTTGCGTTTCTGTAACTTTCAGGAAATGAGAAGCACTGGCTTCTCTGGCAGCACCGATTAAACAGGCAGGTTAGTGGAAAATTACACAGCATCATACATTTTAATCCAGTTGCATGAAGCTATAGTCCTGTGGTGATCCCCAGCATGGGTCTGCTGTTTTGTAAGGGTGGAAAGCGGCAGGGCCGATCTGATAGAGGCACTATGTATGATAATTGCATACAGGTTAAGTGTTTTGCAAATTTGCAGTGCTTCATCATCTACTTTCTCTTTTCTGCCTGCTCAGGTTGGCATACAGAATGTGTCGAAGGTGACTTGTCTAATCTGCTGCAGCTGGAACATCCTGCACAATCATTTCCTGTCACTTTCAAATGAAGCTTATGGAGACGATTGTTCTTCCATCAGAAGTGACACACAGCACCATGGATTCTGTCAAGGAGCAGCTTAATTTCTGCCAATGTTCTTCTTACGTAATAAAGCCCCAGGGAACTCATGTTTTCTGTGTGCCAGTAGCCAGTGCAGAGCAGTGAAAGGTGCTCTTTTTCACCCATGGCAGAGAGTGAAGGTGCAATAAGGCAGCTGAGTGTTACTCTGAAACTCCCATTTGACTCCAGATTCATGCAAGAGTTGGGGGCTGCTGAGCTCTACCTCTGCCCTGTATGCCAGTGGTACAACTGTTAGTAAGTGGATCTTAAATTTGTGACACCATTTAGGCATCAGATTTCCTTCCTTAGCTGCCAATGATACTTTGCTGCCCACAAGTCTCCTCAGTTACCTGCCCTTCAGAGCAGGTGCCCTCTTTGCTCTCAGTAATTATAGAATCACTAAGGTTGGAGAAGATTTCTCAGATCCTCTAGTCCAACTGTCCATCTACTGTCAGTGTAGTCCACTAAACCATGTCCCTAAGTACTGCATTTCCACGTTTCTTGAACACTTCCAGGGATGGTGACTCATCCACCCCCCCGGGCACCCCGTTCCAGTGCCTTATTACTTATTCTGAGAAAAAAAATTCCTAATATCCAACCTGAACCTCCCCTGGTGCAACTTAAGGCCATTCCCTCTCATCCTATCACTGCTACCTGGGAGAAGAGGCCAATCTTCACCTTGCCTCAACCTCCTTTCAGGCAGTTGTAGAGAGCAATAATGTCTCCCCTGAACCTCCTCCAGACTGAACAATCCCAGTCTCAACTTCTCCCCATTATACTTGTGCTCCAGATTCCTCACTTGTTTCATTGCCCTTCTCTGGACATGCTTCAGTGCCTCGGTGTCTTCTTTGTAAGGAGGGGCCCAAAACTGAACACAGTTCTTGAGGTGCAGCCTCACCACTGCTGAGTATGATCATCTCCCTGCTCCTGCTTGCTGCACTGTTTCTTATACAAGCCAAGATATCACTGGCCTTCTTGGCCACCTGGGCACACTGATGGCTCATATTCAGCTGAGCTTTGACCAACACTACCACATCCATTTCCTCCACATAGTCCTCCAACCACTCTGCCTTAAGCCTGTAGCGTTGCCTGGGGTTGTTGTGGCCAAAGTGCAGGACCCCACTTTTGGTCTTGTTGAACTTCATGCCATTGGCCTCAGCCCAGTGATCCAGCCTGCCCAAATCTCTCTGCAGGGCCTTCCTACCCCTAGGCATATCCACACTTCCTCCCAGCTTGGTATTATCTGCAAACTTACTGAGGGTGCACTCACTGCCCTTGTCCAAATTATCATTGAAGTTACTGAACAGAACAGACCCCAGTACCAACCCCTGGGGAACACCATTTATGACCAGATGCCAGCTCGATTTAATTTAATTCACCACCACTCTCTGAGCCTGTCCATCAAGCCAGTTCTTTACCCAGCACAGAGTGTACCTGTCAAAGCCACAGGCAGCAAGCTTCTTCAGGAGAATACTGTGGGAGACAGTGTTCAAGACTTTGCTGAAGTCCTTGTAGTCTACGTCAACAGCCCTTCCCTCACCCACCAGGTGGGTCAGCTGGTCATAGAAGGAGGTCAGGTCGGTCAAGCAGGACCTGCCCTTCACGAACCTATGATGGGTGGGACAAGTCCCCTGATTGTCCCATGCTTGCTGTGTGATCTTGCTCAAGATTATCTGTCTAATATCCTTCTCTGCACTGAAGTCAGGTTGACAGCTTTGTAGTTCCTTAGGTCTTCCTTATGTCCCTTCTTGTAGATGGAAGTCATACTAGCAAGCCTTCAATCCTCTGGGACTTCACCAGTTGATCAGAATCACTGACAGGTAGTGGAATAACCTCTACCAATCCATATTTCTGCCAGGAAGGAAGGTAGACCATAGGAATCCTGACTGCAAGGCAGCTCATCAATGAGCTTGTTCTCAAGCCCCCCAGAGGATTCCCTAAGTGTATCTCCGCAGTTTACAGGTTCAGGGCCCTTCCTTGTGGCCATGCTGTCTGAGCAAGCTTAGCGTAACAGGAGGGAATTGTGCAGGAAAAATGTGTTCTACATTTCTAAAGACTGGCCTGTCCGTTGAGGTCAAGGTAAGGATGAGTTGTATTCCCAGTCAGCTGTAGAGTGGTTCTGACACCCACACCTCTCACGAGAGTGTCTAGGAACAGGGTGTTCCTGCAGAAACAGCTAAATGCACCACTTCAGTCAGGGTTGCACATGCATCCCAGCCAGTACATCTGCTTTGCAGATGCAGTCTCCTGTTTCCTGTACACCAGATTTGTTTTTACAGATGTTTCAATCTCAAACATCAAAAAAGTAATTATTTCTATATGTGCTCAAAATTGGGTAACGTGGCATTTTCCAGGGAGAAAAGGATTAGAAAGTGTTTATAGCACTCTCAGTAAGATATTCGAAAGCTGTAGGATGAAAGATTCTGTTCTCCATAGTAGAAACGTTGTCACCTGAGCCAAAAGGATGTCTCAACATGAGCAAGCCCTAGCTGGACAAACAGAATTTGCTGGATGACACTGTTTACTTCTGCCCTACCATTCAGATATAATCTACATAGTGAGTATTTTCCAGTTGACAATTTTCTCTTTCTTAACATTTTTCTTGGATCATATTTCATATTTTTACTTTTCCTATTTTATATTTTCTTTTAGAAAATGAAAATTGAGAGAAGGTATTCTCTAAGTGTGCATTAAAGAACAAAAAACAACAAATGACACAAATTTGACATTAGTTTCTGAAAGGGCAATTAACACTCAAGTTTTGGGTTTGATTGATTACAGGTGAAGTATCCTAGATTACTTTAACTTTCATTTTACTCCTATTCGTCATGGTTAATATTACTAGATATTTCAGAAGTCTACCCTTTCTATTTGGAGTGAAAATTTCAAAAATCATGTAATATGCCGGGAAAATGCTACTTCCCTGTGGATTACAAGTGATCAAACAGCTGTCAAAATGGTTGTTTCTTACAGCATTAGCTCTGTGATGTTGAGCAATTTTTAACTAATTGATTGCCTCCTGTGGAAAGAAGTCATGCCAGCAATTTTGAAGGTTGTTTCCTGTTGGCATACTCTTACTAGCATCACTGCTTTTGAGCTCTGTTATAACCTGTCACTCTCTCCATGCCTTTTGTCTTTGCAGAGTCATGTAAAAATTATGTAATAGTGACGATTCATAAAGAAATTCAAGCCATGATTTAAAGAAATTCAGGGATATGGATCCACTGAACTCTTGATGTTAGATCCCTTGAGAAAAAAAAAAAAAAAAGAGCTATTTTCCAGTGTTTCTTTTCCATTGTTTGGTAAGAATGATGTGTTTTAGTGAGCTAGAAAAAGTAACTTGTTGGACTGAAATATGAGATCCCAAGAGACAGGAGGTAAGGGCCTGGCCTTACTCCTCTTTCCATCTTCATTTAGCCACATTGATTTAGCAGGGGAAGCACCGTGCTTTCAAAGCTCCCCTCCACAAAGCTGATTTTTTAATATCCACTTGAAGGTATAGTCCATGTAGCAGGTTGGCACAGTGCAGGTGTACCTAATGCACATTCATCTAGTTTGGTTGCTACCAACAGCCACAGTTTTGCAAACAGAGACCTGTACAGCTGGGAATGACAAAAAAAGCAGTGCCGCACTCCCATAACTTCTACCCAGCTGGCCACTATGAAATTGGCACTGATGGTTTCACTGCACTGCATAACATAACTACATGACTTCTTGCCCTGCAAGTGATGGTTTTTCAATAGACTTGAAACATGGTCACACCCTGATACAAAGAAAGTCACTGTCCATTCTGGATGTGTTCTTTCACTGAAGGTAAAGTGATGGTATTTTTTCTCTACACAGTCCTAGCAGCATCTAGTCCAAAAATACAAATCAATCTGGGATAAAAAATAATAAATTTAAAGTGGTATGCACTTCTGCTTCCATGGGGATCTCAATTTTCTCTGTAAGACTTAGATGAAAGTCAAACACTCCTTTTCTTTTCCCTCTTTTTTTTTATTTTCTGAAAAGACAGATCATTATTATTTTATATCCATATTGCTTTAATGCTTCCTCATAACACACACACAAATTTCCACAATTGCTTCAGGTGATGCAGTTCTCATATCTTTCCTCCAGATGGATTTGAGTAACAATTCTTTGCAAGCAGTTTAATGCTTGCCGTACAGTAAGATCCCACTCTCTTTTCCCTCTTTCCATTTACATTGTCATACTTAGAAATCTGCATGTAGACTGGAATGCTGAAAGGTAAATGAACCAAGATAAGTGTCAGAGTGCAAACAAATCTTAGCTGAGATATTTGAAGAAGTATCTATTACAGTCAAAGAGAATAAAGGAGAATAGAGTAATATGTTTGCAGAATTATAGATATAATTCTGGATACAGAACCTTATAGAATATCTTATTTGAAATCTATGTCCTAGACTTATAAATTTAAGGTGAGTACCTTTAGAGCTAATGGGCCTCCTGGCTGTTTCATTATCATTATTGCAGCCAATGTGTGAGACAAAAATCTTCTCAGCAGCTAAAACGTTGAAAAGAGTTTCCTGAACCCTCATTCCATACTGGCTTTCATTATTACTTTTCTTCAACTGGAAGATTTGAAGGAGTCTTAAAATATTTTTTTAAGCAAGGACAGCATCTGAACTTTCTCACCCAGTTTCACAAAAACCGTCATTAGACCTTCACAGGTGAGAAATTTATTTCTCTCTGTAGTTCCTCTGGGGCTTCCTGTGAGTTACTTATCAAAAGAATACCTGGCCTGAGGAGGTACAGTTTGTGTTTAGCACCTGTAGGTGTTTCTCTTTTGCCATCCAAAATCCACCTCCGTCCTTCCCTAGATCTCCCCAGTTGTGTCTTCCACCACAGCTGTGCTGAGAATTACCTCTACGCTCTGTAGGAAAAATCATACAACGGCCCTTTTATCTGACATTTCCCTGAACCTTTGGAGTGTACTTCAGTGAGTTAATGCAAGATATGTGCTCTCTGTAGGTGTCTGAGGTAACAGAGAGAGATTATGTTAAGTGCTTAGTAAGAGGCATTTTCCATTTGCAACACTCAAATTCGTTTAGCTGTATGCATGAAAAAATTGACCCACGTGGGTCTAAATCTAGCCATTTAATTGTACCCCTGAAGTGCCAGTGTGATGAGCATCACAGGCTTTGGCACTGTTGACATTTCTTTTAAGCAGATGACAGTTTGAAAGGATGGTAGCATATCCTTTTATCACTGCATCAGATAAATATGCTACTTAGTGATGGAAACAGCTTTACATACTGGCAAGTGACAGAAAAGAAGATGATGGGGGAAAAGCACAAAATGCAAAGCAAAATAGTACAAAGAAGCATAATACATACACATACTTTTAAAGCCTCTCCTATGAATTTACACCGTGAAAAACTGGTGCAGTTGACCAACATTCATGAGTGATCAGATCCATAGAACGTTCTCAGAAATACCTGAAAGTAGAAGTGTCTTTAAAATAGTGGATCTTGGACACATACAAACATAAAGCTGAAGGGAGACAAAGACCTTTGCTAAAGCATGAGATGTGGCTCAGATAGCACAGGCTCCGATCTTCCAAAGTGATCTCACACCATTTTATTTTTGTCAGTAAAGCATTTTGTTTGTTGGCCTGAGAGTCTATGCCCTTCTAGTAACCCAGCAGAGTGCTTGCTGAGATAATGAGACCTAGCAATTTTCTAGAAATCGACTTTGTTTATGGCCAGGAGCAATATTTTTCAAAGGTGAGCTGTGACAGAGGGCAAGAAGGGGAAAAGTTCTGGGTGAGTATCAGCAGGACTGTAGGAAACATGAAACCTGTGACTTAAGGGAGCTGGTTTATTGTTGGGAATTGTCGAATGAAATATGTTTCTGAAAATCCCTAAGACTTTCAGCAGCACATTATGACACTGGCATACGTTTCCACTTGCCCCCGAGCTGTCTGAATAGCCAGCACCTAGTGAGAAACTCAGCTCAGGCTGCAAAACCTCAAAGACACAGCACCTACTGAGTCACCTGAAATCAGGCAGCAGAGTTTCCGTTATTTATCAGCTTCAATGACCAAAGCATGCTGCCAGCTCAGGAAGATCTTGGCACTGAGAATCCATTGTAGCATTTCATATCTCAGGTTCTGTAGTTGCTGATTGCTCCCTCATTGTGTACTTTCAGGGTGCAAAAATACAGAGTTTAAATGCAGACAATGCTAATTCAATCACATGCAGGCACCTGTCTAGCATATGTATGTTAGCTTATCACTGGCTATCAGCTAGCTGTCAGATAACTTGGCAGAGTGAGAAAATCCATTACCAATGTAGCAATAGGCTTCCACAAGCATTAAAATGGGACTCTAGAAACAGTTAACGTGAAAAATGCTGTCTGTATCCAGGAGAGCTTTCGGCCTCTGTGAAGGAAATTGGTTTGAGGAAGTGATTTAAGGACACACTTACAGCAAAAATAAAATAATTTTCTCAACCAACTTGTGAGTATTTTTTTCCACAAACAAAAACAACAACAAAAAAAGCAACCTCATCAGAGAAAGACAGGAGTGCAAACAACACAGCTCTGTCTGAGAAGGGTATCTCTCTGCACTCTCCAATGGGAGGAGATTTTCTCTCTAGCCACAAAAAATGAATCATGGAGCTTTTAAGGAACCTAATTATGTCACCGAGGAAGCACAGAGCTAATGTGATTTTTTCTGAGAGCGTTCTCTTATTTAAAAAGTACTGCAGAACTTGACTCCGGTCTGTTTTTAAAAAATGACAGCTTAAGCACAAAAAAGGTAATTAAATATTATTCTGGTTGCTTTGCCGCAGAGACAAAAGGCCAAGTGTCAGTTAGAAATTAAACTCACAGAGAAGCTAAGCAAACAATAAATGGATGTACCACTAAGCAAATTATAGCAGTTTCAGATATCCTGATTATGTTTTGATGATTGTTGTTAAACCGCTAGGCAAACACAATTCAGTTATACTGTGTTTCATGACAATAGTTTTGAGGCAATAAAAGCATGTGAATTTATGCTTGGTGTGTACCCATAAAGCCCTAATGGCTGCTCAATACTGAATTAAACTGGTTGTGAAAAGGAATTCAGTATTGTGACACTCAGTGTCACAGAGCCCTAAACTTACAATACTACAGGTAAGAAATTTGTGATTCTGTCAGCCTAATGAACTGTGTGCTTCCTGAACACTTACTCATCAGAGTTAATAAGTTCCTTATGGGATTCACTACACCCACCTTACTAATAAAGGAGATACTTAAACCAGTACAGAGAGAAAAGTAATAGAAGGGTACTGCCAGAACCTGTGAGACTGACTGATAAAAGTGGGCATGTTGTGAAGGATGTTTGATTCTAGCATTGCAAACTGCCTCAGGACCGCCTCCACAGGAGATGGACAACCCCTGCTTCCCAGGTGCAGGCATATGTGCCAGATGGGAATAAAAGGATAGAAACTCTGTCACTCACATTGCTCTTAAACAGTTAAGAACATACCTGCTCTGTTGTTTTGTTTTGTTTTGTTTTGTTTTGTTTTGTTTTGTTTTGTTTTGTTTTGTTTTGTTTTGTTTTGTTTTGTTTTGTTTTGTTTTGTTTTGTTTTGTTCTTCTGCAGCATAGTTTGTATCCTTAACATTGGTATGTGAGGAGGCATGACTGCTCCTTTCTTCCTACCACAGGAACAATGACCAGTTGCACAAGTGTAGGTTTCTATCCTTTACAGCAGGAGGATAAACAAGAATCTGCATCACCCACTTTCTGCAAAAGTACTTTATATCATCAAGCTAATATAAAACAGCATCTGCTTCTCCTGCTTCCTCCCTCCTCCTTCCTCTGAGTGAACAGGGGGCTATTTGTCCAAATAGGTGTTACCTGAGCTTGTAAAATGAGCCAGGCTCTTCAAGAGACTGTTTAGAGGCATTTGTCATATAGGTAGGTGGATATGAATTCAGTGCAGCTAAGACATTTGTAGATGAATGCAATAGCAAAGCTCCAAGCAGCTGAAAGAACTTGGTTTAACTGTGTGTCACTTCTTACATGCCTTAACAAGAGTGATGGCCTTTTTTTTGAACCTTGCTGTTGGGAGTTAGGTGCTTTCCAGTTGATGTGATCAGAATTATTTTGTTTTGCCATAGCAAGGAGAAGACCAGAACTAGAGAGAACCTCAAACTGGTGAGTTCTGAATCTCATTCTAACACAAGGATGCAAAAGCCCATTTTCAAGCTACTACGACCTTTTGTGGAAAAAGGTAAACCAGAATAAATAGGGATATATGCCTTTGTATGGAGCTAATGAGCAGTAATGGAACACGCTGAAAGTTTATGTTCAGTCCTGAATTCTCATAGACTAGTGACTTTTAGACATTCTTTTTCTCTTACTCTCTCTGCCTGCTTTTCCTTTCTTTTTGATTTGCAGCCTGTTAAAAACCACAAAATGGAAATAAAATTATCTGATCAGTACATTTAGTCTATTCACAATACGTGTGGTTTTCTGTTTCCTTCCGCAGGTATGTAGTGCTCACTCCTCTAGGGCTCCATAGACCACCAGTACCAACCTTTTCAAAGAGCTCCCTGTAGCCTTCCTCCTCAATTTCTCCATATTCTCATAGCTGGAGGCACTTTTTTTTCTTTTCCCCTGCATTGCTGTTGTTTTTATAGCAGATATATTCAGATATATTTTTCACTTTCTCTTACATAGAACTACAGTTTTAGACCCTAAGGGCTTCCAAGAAAAATGTGAAAATAGCATGAGAAGGAAGTTTCCAGATAGCCTTTCTTCAATCTGAGTAGAAACAGCAAGATTTTCAGCTCATTCTTCTACTTCTTAAGTCTTTTTTCAAAAGTGTTTTAGAGAAAGAATTGGGATTTTAAAAATCATTCTTCATACACAGCTTTAAACAAGATATGTCCATCAGTGGATTCTAGGTTAAATAGTGGCCTCTATTTGTTGGGAAATAAAACTTTAGAAGTTTTGATGACACTACTGCTTGTCTCACCACATGCTGGTAGAGTAGGAAACCAGACCCATAGCTTCCCTTTTCCTGTTCTCTCAGTACCTCCCTGAAAATTGCAGCCACCACTGCCACTGTCCCATTGCTCTTCCTCCCCTCCACAGTTTGCCCTAGTCCAGGGTTCCTGCTTAATGCTGCTTTGCTGGGCACCATGGCCCCATTTCAATGCCTTTTTGCAGGATACAGTGTAATGCTTTCTTACTATCTCATCTTGCATCATTATTTTTACCAACTTCTCTAAATAACTGACCTCAGGCTTTGTCTCCCCAGGTCTCCTTTTCTGCCCTGAAAAGTCTTTCACTATCTAAATGAGGGCTATAAGAAAGAAGGGCACAGAGCCTTTAGCAGGGTCTGTGGTGACAGGCCAGATGTAACAGAAGTCTCTGGGGCAGTACAGACAGCTTTGGGGCAAGCAAGGCCAAGACCTCTGGAAACCAAAATGGTGGCCTGCCACAGTTGGCGACGAAGGGGTAATGGGCCTGAAACAGATGTTTCCTTGGGACAGAAAGTAAAATGTTAATGATAACTTTGGTAATACCAGAATATTAAAAAAAAAAAAAAAGTGTGCTGTCCCTGTGCTATACATCTTTAGGTTCGAACTCTGACAGAGGTTGTGATAGTACCATAGGTTCTGTGTGCCTTGGGAGCAGACAGCAAGTAAGAGGGGGCATATCAGCATATCTAAATATGGGGGAAAACCTGTGATATTCATTCTTACAACAAGACTACAGTAAAATCATAGAATTGAGTTGGAAGGGTCACTTAAAGGTCACTTAGTCCAATTCCCCTTCAATGAACAGGGACACCTACAGATAGATCAGGGTGCTCAGAGTCCTGTCCAGCCTGACCTTGATTGTCTCCAGGGACAGGAACATCCAGGATCTCTCTAGGCAACCTATGCCTCACAACCTTTATTATGAAAAACTTCTTCCTTATACCCAGTCTAAATCTCCCCCTCCTAGTTTGAAATTATTTCCCCTTATCTTTTCACAGTAGACTCTGCTGTAGAGCCTGTAGAGTCTGTCCCATTCTTTCTTATAGCCTCCCTTTAGATACTGAAAGGTTGTACTACCACTACTGAAATAATAATAAAGTCCATCCTAGTCTGAAGATCACCAGCTGACTTTGAAAAAGCCATTTTTTAACTGATGTCTCCTGCATAAACAAGATAATACAAGTTCCCAAATTAAAAAAAAAAAATTATATGTGGATAACTTCACTTACTGTCTGCTGCCCAGAAAAATGCAAATGTGATCACTGCCTCAAATGTAAACCAGGAAAATTGCTAAAACACCAAAAAGGAATTAGGATTTGCTCAATGACTGAAACTGGTTGTCCTTCCTCTGAGTAATGAGTCTGGCAGAATTACTGTAATATGCTTCATATCCTTTGAAAAACAAACAATTCTTTGTTAGATATGATCTAAATGAGCTTGAAAATTAAAATAATTCTTCTTTGGCTTCAAATTAGATGGATTGCCCATGTCTGAACATTACTGATGCTTAATTTAAGATGACATATCAGCCTGGCATTTTCATTTTTAATGTAGGAAGATACAGTTATGAATAAGACCTTTCATCTCAGGGACAGCAGTTTAAATTTTTTGAAAACTAGTAGAGATCTGTTTAAATAGTGCCTTGCATGCTGCTGAGGCTGGGTAACCTGAGAACAGGTAGATTCATCTTACTTATGATAAATGATCCCATGACCCCCTGTTTTTTTCCTCTTGCAGCTCTTCATGCCAGGATGCATAATGAAGTATTTAAGGTAAAGTATTTATTGGATACTTCGGTTAACAGTGAGAAAAGCCTGCAATTGACTGACAAATTTAAAAATATTTCTGTCCTGACTTCTTCACCACATGGTCTCTAAAGGAGTTATGCATCATACAAACAGCATGCAGGGAATTTTTTTCCTCCTGTTACAAAAACAAAAGCCATTCTGAAAAGTGCTGTGGGAAACATAGCCTGAAGACTTTTCTAGCCTACTTCTTTCAGATTTATTGGAATATCTGTAAAACTACTACTTTTTTTGCCATCAAAAACTGATGCTGAGAGGTGATGAGGTTCTACTTGCCTTTCTTGAGAGATACACTTTGAAGCATTCACTAGCAATGAGCTCAACCCAAATACAGCAGGCAGTGCCACTTTCACCACAACAAGCATTTTGCATTTTACACACTAGTGCAGAAGTTAGAGCACTAGCCAAGGAGACAAAGTACCTGAATCCTATATCTTCCTCAAGCTGAGAGACAAGACAGCTTTCTTCTCCCAAGGGATGCTCTACACCACCAAGATGCAGGCCAAGCTGTAGTGATGATAGAGGCAATTTTATCAAATACTATTTGATATTGAAAATGAAATTATTTTAAACAAATAGTATTTGATAAAGTAGTACTGTATTAAATAATAGTTGAAGCTGATGGAAAGAGATAATCCAAGAGCTCATCTGCTCTTGGATGATTTAACATTAGGATATAGCTGTAAAGGGGAGCCTGCAGGGCAGCGGTGTGCCCAAAGCCCAGCTGTGCCTCAGAAAGCTTTGTTCAAAAAGCAAAGGTGAACTCTGGCAATCTGGGAGTTTGTCAGTGTCACTGACTCCCTTAACACACCAGTGCTCAGCACCAACACGACAGCAAAGGCATCTCTTGTTCCTGTGGTTCTAAAATACCCCTTCTCTATGTGCAATAGAAGCAGAAGTGGTTGACCGTCAACCCAAAAGTGAATTAAAAGAATATCTTTGCAAAGAAGACACTTGGCAGAGTAGAGTAGAAAGCAATTTTAGAGAGAAATCAGTTATTCCTTTTAGTTTGGTAAACGCTTTCCTAGCAGGTGATCAGCAGAGATAAGCAGGAATCTAAAACACTGGAATCCCTACATATTAAATATTGCCAGCACTTGGTGGGGAGAGCCTTGCTTTTTAAGGGAACCCCCTTCTAAAATGCAGTAGCTCAATTATTTAGCATTCTGGAAATGCAACGAAGTGGGAGGCAATAGCTGTGACTCTGGGCAGTGAATATAATTTTATCCCTTGGGGTCATGCCAAATACACCACAAGTCAAAACTTACTGAATCGTTGTGTTAGATCCACTGTGAGCTCTCTGAAAGTCTAGGAGTCAGAAGGTAGCTTTACAGCTGGGAAAAGCTGACTGGCAGCTTTGAAGTATATTTTCTTCTAAGGCTGGGAAAGCCTCCAGGGTTATTCCTCTTTTAGAATCATAAAATCATTAAAGTTGGAAAGGACCACTAAAATCATCTAGTCCAACCATGTGAAAGGGATCTTCCATTCCTTTTCTGTGCCCTCCTTAGGTCCCTGCACATAAAACATTGAAGTTACTGCTTCACTGAGGAGTAACTGCAAAATTGTTAAGGATTTTTGATTGCTTTTTCCAGCAACATCCATAGGAGGAGCATGGGAAGCTCAGCTAAAGCCCAAGCACCATAAAACATACAATAAAGACTTCTCTTTCTGTAATGTTCAGGGAGTAATGATGAGATACTAGTCCAAAGGATTCTACTTCAAGTTATGGCTGTGCTAAGAAGCAAAATTGCCGCTGTCAGTTATTTGCAGTTATAGCAGAAGTACAGCAGGGGGAAATACCAAATGCTTTTAGAGTGCCCTAATGATCATGATTCAACAGCATTATTTACGTTCAATGAAAAAACATAGTGCGAATCTCACAAAGTAAAGCATATTAGCCACTATAGGTCTACTCAAGCCAACCAGCCTGTCCCTGAGATGGCAAAGCACAGAGCACCAAGGTCTTCACACCTGTGAGCAGCACTGACTGGCCCGGTCAAACTCTGCGTGGGGCTGTTGCCCCCACATCTTGGCCATGTTAGCCTTGTCTTCTCCTTCCTCCATGCTATGTGGCACCATTTAGTTCCTACTCATCCAGATGGAGACTGTAGGGGAGGAAACATATGGGTAATCTTACCCAAGAATGTCAACTGACATAGAGACTGTAGCCCTTTTCAGATTCTTCTGTAGAAATATTTACAGACATAAAACTGAGAAAGGCATGAAAACTTGTAATATTGCCTCTAAGATCAATACTGTTGGGAGTATGTGCATTGCAAGATTGCTTACTTGAGAGTTTTATGAGATCTGAAAGGAGTCAAATAAGCTTTTTCACTATCAAAATACAAAAATTTGGCATTCTTTCAATGAATGATTTACTCTAAATTCATACATTTATTTGCAGTAGTTGCAAGTGCTCCAGGAGAAAAGAGAAGATGGATTTAGAAGACTAGCTCAGACAATTTAATGTTATCTTTAATGCTGACAAGCTGGAACTGCCTACATTAGACTGTCAGATTTTGCTTGTAGCAGTGAAGCATTCTCAAAACGGATGGAGAACTACTGAAATGTGCTTCAGTCACTTAACTTGTGTATGAATTTACTTTTCCATTCATTAGAAGAGCACAGAATTATCAGAATTTCTTCTCAGAAAGATTTGGAAGATAAAGGATATGTTTAGAAGTGTTTATTCTTCTATTCTCCCGTTTGTTTATTGTTGATGTTTTTTTCTTTCTAATTTGGATGAAGATTACTTAGACATTCTGAATGATAAATTTTTATGTTTATGGCTCATGTAAATTTGAATCCTAATCATTTAGATAGAACTCCTTTAATATCTTCTGTCTTATTTATGAGGTGCATACAGTGAGTGCAAAGAGAATGTAGGTGATTTTCTTTTTATTTTATCAATATCAAAACATGTGGATGGACGACAAGAATCCACCAAGATTGAGCAGGGGTTAAGAATCCCTTCAGGCTTGATGTTTCAGATTGGATTTTTACTAAAGTTATATCTGTAATTTAGAGTTTAATTAGTACATTCAATGAGATGTTCAGAAGATTCTGTTTTATGGAGCTGCTAAAACTTTAACTGTAGTTAAAGCTGCAGTTAATCAGTAGTATAGTAATCATCAACTAGTCTGTATGCCTGGCTCATATTTTTCTTACGTAAGTGCAGTCCTGCTAAGTCCGTACATGAATCCTGTGTAGTGACTTGGACTGCCTTTGTAGGTGACTAATCTTCACTTGTAGGCAGCTGAAAATAGATAAGGATTCAGATCTCCATCTCTTGAGAGGAGTGCAGCCAGTTTTTCATAGGCTACAAGTGAAGCTTTATTCTTACTTTAGTGATTTCTGGTCATGTTAAGTTTTATGAGAATTATGCATGGCTCAACCTTTGGAAAAGAGCATCCTTGACATGCCACAGCTTTTAATTCGTAAGACTTCAAAGTAAAGAATACAGTTCTGATTTATGCTTCTTACATAATCTTGCACTGTGCCTGTCTTCCCTGTGCTGCTTCATGATACTGCTTTTATGGTTCATATTTCTATAAAGACAGGAATATACACGTTCGTACTCATGTAAATTGCTCATGGAGAAATGACATTCTGAAGCAGTTTTGTAACATTTTTCAAGGTTAGTATCATCCATTTGAAGAAGCATTGAAGAGCTGTATTTGAAACGCATTTACTAATGATGAACAGTCACATACTTGTGTGTTGCATCACTGGGCTGCATTCTTACTTGGTTCTATCAGAAGTCATGTACTGATAACACTGCAGTCCAAATTCTGGTTCTCACACAGACATATCTTAAAAGTACCAGTCACTTCCTGAATTTGGGTCTCTTTAAGGACCCACTATGAAACAGTGACACCCAAAGAAGGAATCAGAACCTTAAGAGTTGCCCCAGTTCTTTCATGATTGCATTAGGTTATAGACAAAAACATTTATTTAATCATTATGCTTTTATAAGGAAATCAAATGGCTCTTTTAAATATACATAGTTTTTCAGAGACGTTTTGAATATAGGATCCCATGAGGCCTGTAGCAACAAGACCATTAACTATCTGTGTATAATACGTGAAAAGATCAAAGTGTTAAGATGAAAAGAATAAAAGTATGGCTGTGTTTGATGCTTGTGTAGTGTGGCAGATATTACAAATTGGAAATGTGGACTGATCTGAAATACACTGTTTGGGAATTTCCCCCACACATTAACAAGAACCTGCTTTTTAATGAATTAAATATGAAGTTTTAAGGTGTTTCATGTTCATTGCTAATTTTCATTTCCTTTCAAGACACATATTCTTCATTTCTAAATAATAAAAACAAAATTCAGGTGATAGTTTTAACTTCAAACATACAACATTTCAGTGCAGACTTATCCCTCAGTTCCTACATTCTGTTCTGTAGCAGAATCATTTTGCCTTATCTTTAAATACAGCTCAGAAGCTATAGCCTTATTTGTTCAACTGTTGTTATAATCTAATCAATTATGATCTTAATGTGTAGGCTTTTAGCTATTTTTGATAAAGGAAAAAAAATAAAACAAAAACAAAACCCCAAGACATTTAGGATTCAGATTGTGCTTTTGGTAACGTTAGCATCAACTGTGAAATTGAAATCAAGGGTTTTTTGTTTGGTTTTTGGTTTTCTTTTTAATAATTCAGGCTTCCTTATGAAAGAAGGAAATTGCAATCCTGAAAAAGTCAGCACTTCTAATCAGAACTTGTAAAATATTTTATTCTGTTTTATGACATCTCAACTCCAGTCAAACAAACAGAGCTAGAAAGAACTGGAAACTTGACTGACTGTTTAAAGGAAAAGCTGTCAGTTTGATTAGAGGCAAGTGAATAGACACATTACTAAATGTAAACTGCATTTAATTTCATTATGCAAGCAGTTTTAATAACAAGTCACAAATAAGTTATGCAAACTGAAATACTGGCTGCTACTGCATACAGATATTCAACACTAAGTGGGGGCTGTGGAGTCATAGGGCTGTGAAGTCATAGCCATTTTCACTGAAAAGTTCTAAATTTTTAAGGAAGTAAAAGGTAATTAAAAACGACAGAGCAATGGAGGGAAAAATTAAACATTAAAAAAAAAAGCATTATTTCAAACAAAAATAGTAGAGATGAGAATTTTAGTTCAAGTAGATTAATAACAGCAGATTCTTGCAGTGGTGTGAAGAAATGCCATTAAGATGCTTCTATTTAAATACTTGCAGCATTTCTCTATTACCTGTTCACTCTGGTTTCATTTCCTTTGTGTAGGTTTTTTTGACATTCAAAACAACTCATTAAGTGCTTTGAATGTTTGACACAAAGCTTGTGCCTGTTCCTTGGAGGCATACCTGAAGGAGGAAGGCTCTATACTGTTACTCCACTTGTTGCTGCCTGGGGCAGACAACTCAACCCAAACTCAATGGAGTTCAGTACGGTTTCATCCCATCACAGAAGATGGGGAAAGACTAGGTTGAAGGCAATGGGATGAGGTTCAAAAAGACCATGTGCTGGTCCTGCACTTTGACCACAACAATCCCAGGAAACACTAAAGGCTTGAGGTAGAGTGCCTGGAAGACTGGGTAGAGAAACAGATCTGGTAGTGTTGGTCAATGTTCTGCTGAACATGAGCTGGCAGTGTGCCCAAGTGGCCAAGAAGATCAAAGGCATCCCGGCTTGTATCAGAAACAGTGTTGCTAGCAGGAGCAGAGGATTGTACCTCTGTACTCAGCAACGGTGAGACAGCACCTCACGTGTTGTGTTCAGTTTAAGTCCCTCACTACAGGAAAAATATCAAGGCCCTGAGTGTGTCCAGAGAAGGGCAACAAAGCTGGTGATGTATATGGAGCACAGGCCTTATAAAAAAAAAGCTGAGGGAGCTGAGATTGTTCAGTCTGGAGAAGAAGAGGTTCAGTGGAGACCTGATTCTGCTTTCCATAACTACCCTAAGGGAGGTTGTGATGATCTGTGAGTTGGCCTGTTCTCTCATGTAACTAGCGATAGGACTAGAGGGAATGGCCTCAAGTTGCTCCAGGAGAGATTCAGGCTGGATGTTAGGAAAGAATATTTTTCCGAAAGAGTGGTCAGGTGCTGGAATGAAGTGCCCAGGGAAATGGTGGAGTCACTGACCCTGGAGTTATTCAAGGTGTGTTTAGATATCGTGTTGAGGGGCATGGTTTAGTGAGAACTATTGGTGATAGGTGGATGGTTGGACTGGTCTTTTCCAATCTTGGTGATTCTATGATTCTATACCATAGCATTCAGAAGGTGTAAGGTGGATTTTGCAGCAATGGAAGTAGTTTTGTGTGCCTGAGTGTTGATAGGAACTCAGACTTGAGCTGGATTCTCCCAAAGCCCATGGGATCACAGTCTGCCAAGCCACAAAACCTGTCTCTCAAGGTCTATTTCCTTCTCATAACAGGAGAAAATACAGAATTACAGTGTCTGAATGCATATGAGACAAAACCAGGAGGAGAAGAGCAGATGGAGAAAATGGGTTGGGATGACTGGTATGGGGCACAGCATGACTCAACAAGAACAACAGATTGGTTGAATTTCCAAACACTTCTCAATGCAGAGGGAGAACAAAAAAAAATGTTGGAGGGGTTGCAGAAGGTTTTGCACTGAAGTACACCCAAGTTTCCTGTAGTAAGATACCACAGTCCCAAAGCAGTAAGTCATACATTCTCACATACACTGTTAGATTTAACACTAAGCTATTCTGTTTCAGGCTTTGTTCTGTTGACTTAAAAAAAATATGTAGTTGCTGGAGGGGAAGTGAGCAATTCTTTGAGATCAACAATCACAATCTGATTAGACGAACTGTGGAAAAACAGAGATTTTTCTCAAGCTGAGGGAAATTATGGGAAGAAATGATTATTTTCTGCCTGGCAGCCTCATTTTTTCTGGCTTCTCAGAGGACACTTTAGAGATTTATATTACGTGATTAAAAAGTCATGGATGTACTGTTGAAAAGATGTCATGTTTTGCTAAATGCCCCTTTTAGTTTGGTAGCAAATTGAAGATGATGAGTTACATCAAAAGAAAAAAAAAATGTTACAAAAAGGAAACAGGAACACAGACAGCAGTCAGCGTAAGCTGAGTGCAAGCTTTGGGAGAACTGAAAAATGAAAAAGGAAACATAAAAGGAAAGGACTTTGGAAAAATATATCACAGGGTAGCAGTGTGTGAATGGTGATAAGGAATTAAAACTACTATATTAGGAAAGAAAGAAAAAGGAAATCATGGTAATACTGTCACAAGACAAAAGAATGATGAAACAGTGGTGATGGGAAAAAAAGCAGTATTTTCAATAAAATGGATACTTTGTTGCTTGAAAGGAAGCAATATAACTCACTAATTCATCAGGAAGGAAAAGGTGTGTTTATTATTCAAAAAGAGACTTACACAAGATGGTATATTCACTTACCAGCTATTTTTGAACTAGCTGGCCTGAGTAACCATCAACATAAAAGAGCTAGGCAACGTGACCTGTGATTAATGTACAGACAGTAATTACTGTTAACAAAATTTCTCCAGTATCCAGAGCTGACCAGCAGACTGTCCTGGTCAGCTGTGGACCACAGCTATTCTGATTTCAAACCCAGACAAATAGGAAAATGAATTAATAACAATCAGACTAATGGAAGTCACTCAACATAACTTGATGGTAAAAGGATTTGTCAAAACAAACCTGATTTCATGCTTTAGTGAGGTTACTTGCCTGTTGATTGCTGTACTATACGTAATAGATGTAATGGATGTATTTTTAATTTGTTATCATGATACACATCCCCACCCTAGTACTAGAAAGTATCAACAATGTGACACTGAAATGTTAAAGAGCTGGTGAAACAGCAGGTCTCCGAGAGCAATATATGAAGGCATCTCTTAAGTGGTTTTCAGAAAAATTAGCACCAAGTGATCCTGTTCATTATCTTCATTTGTGTTCTAGAAGCAAATATAAAATCATTCCTAATACAGTTTGGCTTGTTTAAGTCTACACACAAGAATGCATCTAATAATGTTTGCATCAATGAGGGCAGGGTACCAACAGAGTTTGTTCTAGATAGATGGTAAGCTCAGTCCAAACTGTTTTAACAGAGCCCAGATAAAAGCTACATGCACTGAACAAGGGATGCTGGCTCCACAAAGAGATAAAGTCCCTTGTCTCAGCACAAGAAAGTTTGGAAAAGATTTAAGGATCTTAAATAAGAAACTGAATATTACTGTGGAGTAGGAAAAGTAGAAAGGAGGAGTTCTGATGCCTACATTTAAAAATAATGGTCTCGTATTGTGGGACCAAGCAAATGATGAGAATGATTGACCAACGTTTAATTAAATACAATTAAATTTATTCAAGAAAAGATTAAAACTTCTCACAGTGAAAAACTAAAAGAGTCTTTTTATCTTGTCAAAGAGAGAATTGAGAAGTGATGTGGGCTGAGTACTTTCCCAGGGAAAAATACAAAATGGATCTTAAGTAATCAGCACATTGAGAGTCAGCAGTTGAATATGGCGGCCTACCACAACCAGCTAATAAGGCACACATTTCTAACAGTGATAGACCTTGACCATGGGAGAAAGATATTAGAGGAATATACCTGATATCCCCAAGTCCAGATTAAGTGATTTCCTGGAAGCTGTGCTTCAGTTAACCGTGAGTAACAGGTCTCAAGGCAGGGATAATGGGTTCAAAATTAAGTCTTTGTGTGCCGACAGACTGCTTGTTCAAAGAATCTCCTCTAATCTTAAATACTAAAGTCTAGCAAGTCAAAAAGATAACTGTCAGAAGGAGAAATACTGAAAGTAACTATCAAAGGATGTTCAAGGAAAGTAAATTACAGAGACAATACTGGGAATTACCCCATCTGGGTAAATAACAGTATAAACTTTGATTCTGCAAAGCTTTTAAGCATATCTTTGACTTTATGTTGGTTTTTAAGTCCTCCAGGTTTCAATGGAATTTAAGTACATATTTAAGGTTAAACTCTGAATTCAAGATTAGTTCAATCAAGATTTTACCCGAACATCCAAGACTCTGAAATTTCTCTTTTGAATCTGTAATGATGGAAAGAAGAACCAGACTGAATCCCACATTTACAGCAATGTAAGCTTTTCTATAGCAAAGAAATGTTTAAACCAGAGATTCGGCAAAACATTAAAATGGGAGGAAAATAAGGGCAAGAGACCACACCTGGGAAGGAGTTTTAGTGAACTTACTTGAATCTCTGCAGCATAAGAGAGAAAAACCTGCAAATTACTTGAAATGTTGGTATTTCAATACAACGCACAATGACAATTGGTCTTCAATAAAATGAAAATGTGCCTTCACCAAGCTCCTTCATCCTCAGTCCTTTTCTATATCTTAAACTGATCTTCTAATTAAAGGCAGCAGAGAGCACTGAGCTATATTAGTTGTGGCTCTACTCTTTCCTTGAAGAAACACAAAGCAAGAATTTCAAGTTTTCTGGATTGGCTTCATATCATTCTTTGGCCATCACTGAGACATGGACTCCACTGGACATCACTTGGAGGGGAGAGTGAGGGAGGGCTGGAAAATTCCACTGCTACCTTCAGTGGCTCATCCTTGTTATTATAGTATGGGATGAAAAGTGAGAAGTTATATTCCTGAAATATACTGCACAAAAAAAAGAAAAAAAATAGTAGAAGAAGAAAAAGGAGAGGAAGAAGGAGAAGGGAAGCCTATGACCATAATTATAAACACTTATAGTTTTTCAAATCTGTGATATTTTTCAATCACGTTTTTCTGCAGTGGTCCCCAGATATGTGTAGGAAATGATCCTTACACAGAGTAAAGTCTTTGATCATGTGGGAAGCAGACTGGGAGCTCAAGCAGCTAGATGGAAATGTCCCATTTGGAAACAAAAACATAGGTTGTGTAAATTAGATAATTTATCTGACCGTTCTCAGTGCTGGAGAAGATATGCACACATGTACCTGCAGCCCTGCAAAGATGGGCACGTTATTCCTGCATCTACCTTGCAGAGGCTGGCACATAGAGCTGACTTTGTTCTGGAGAGGCTGGGGAACGCTCCAGCCCCTTAATTGCAGAGGGGCAACAAATTTCAGCAGCGCAGTGTCAGTAGCAGTCTGGAATCAGTAATTACTGGATTCAGTAAAGTATTTAACTGTTTCAGCTGTTTGCAAAGTTAATATGTGTCTAAAGTGCTGATTTGCCTCTGAGACCACCTTGATCTCACTGGAAATCTGCAGAATATACTCAGCACATCGTTTTTATTCTTAATTAAGAACTTACATGAAATTATTTAAACTGAGATCTCAAAATGCAATGTGAAAGTAGTTAATGAAAATGAAAATCCAGTCTGCCTCTGTAGAGAAATCAGTAAAGCTTTTATGTAAAAGGATTCAGTGGAATGTTTCTTTATGGTATTGAGGAAGTCCAGGCTATCAGGATAGTTACAAACACCATACTTTTGTTTCAGTGTTCCTCACAGTATCCTTCCTAACCTTGTTACTTAAATTCTTTCTGCATAATTCCTAGTTATCATTCACAAACTGCCTCAATACAACTAATAATGTCATCCAAAGGATGTCCCGAGACCCTGTTTCATCTTAAGACACATTTCTCAATTTAACAAAAACGAAACAGTGCTGAAAAATACCCCCAAACCTTATAGGATAATGTATAGAAAACTTAACTGGTGAAACTGTAAAGAGACTTGCATAGAACTACGAGGCCCACAGAAAATATTTCTACTTTTACAAGGTTTTTCATACTTCTACTTTCCTGAGGCTTCTACTGTTTCTTAATAACACTGACTACAAATTTTTAACAGGTTTTGAAAAATAACAGGCATTATTTCTACAACAACAGTATCTATTAAGGACTTGCAATTTGTAAAGTAAGAGTGACATTACCCTGAAACTACTAAATTTCTCTCTTTCAGTGTATTTGTCAGCTTCAATTTTTCTGTTCATTTCAAATTTCTGCCATTTAATTACCAGGGAGTCTGTCACTGAATGCAGAAAAAAAAGAAGTTTATGCTAACCACGGGGTTTCTTTTCCACATGAGAGCTAAAAGTCAGGGCTGCTTAGCTGGAAAGAAATAATCTAGAGACAACAAGACACATCTTCTATTTCTAGGATGGTGCATTTATTCTTGTCAAAGTTGTGAGAATACATTAGCATACCTTCAATTTAGATGACAACTTTTCTTGCTTGCTTTTACAGACAATTTAATCTGCTCTAGAACTTCCAAAATGCCTTCAATGTCTTCTGTTGAAGTCTTATGGAAAACTCAAGCACTTCCAGCACTGACTTCTTTCTTTCCAGGGATGCTGCAGTGCATCAAAATACTGGGACTGGGCTTTCCATATCATGCCTAACTGATGCAATAGGCAAACCAAAATCCTATCCACACTGTGCTAAGGGTGTCCAAAAAAAATGCTGTGTCAACATGAAACTCCTCTGAAATAACACATTTTTTTAGCTGTATCTCTAGGGGTTTCCCTGACTACCATGATGTTTAATCTCTCAAAGTTCAAAAAGGATAAGTGCAAAGTACTACATCTGGGGAGCAACAACTCCAGGCAACAGTACATACTGGGAGCCACCCAGCTGGAAAGCAGCTCTGCAGAAATGTCCCTGGTGGATACCAATTTGAACATGAGTCAGCAATTTGTCCATGCTGCTAAGAAGCCTAACAATATTCTTGGCTGTATGAGGTAAAGTATTGACAGCAGATCAAGAGGAGTGATCTTTCCCTTCTTCTCAGCCTTGGTGAGGCTGCACCTGGAATGCTGGGTCCAGTTCTGGGCTCCTCAGTAGAAGTCAGACATGGACATACTGGAGAGTGTGCAGTGAAGCACCACCACAACCATTAAGGGACTGGGGCATCTCTCCTCTGAGTAAGGCTGAGAGCTGGGACTTGCCACACTAGAAAAGAGAAGGCTCAAGGGAGATCTTAAAATATCTGAATGAAGGGTGTAAAGAAGGAACCAGGTTCCTAGTGGCGCCCACTGCTAGGACAAGATGCAATGGGAACAAACTGAAATATTGAAGGTAGCCTCTACACCTCAAGGCGGCACTTCTGTGCTGTGCAGGTGTTGGAGCACTGGCACAGGCTGCCCAGAGGCTGTGGGGTCTACTCCTTGGAGGTTTTCAAAAGCCACCTGGCCATGGGCCTGGCACCCTTCTATGGATGTCCCTTCTCAGGTGGGGAGACGTACCCTCCATAAGTCTATGACTTATGATACATTTTGGTCTTTAGTTTTCCGTCACTAGACAACTACATTTCTGAGGTTTATGTAAGAGCTAACACTAAAAATTGAAAGATGATTTGCGTTCAAGATTTTTTCTCTGTAGGGTGGACTTTGGATTTGCAGGATCTTTAACAACAGAGAGCAAATCTTTACTCACCCTAACTGCACTGGTAAGGAAATCCAGTGAGGGAGTCTTGAGAAATCAGCAGCTTGGCTCTTGTGGGTTTCCAAGTCCACTCTTTGATAAGTCAGAATACAGT
Source organism: Odontophorus gujanensis (assembly GCA_013399175.1). Classification (NCBI taxonomy): domain Eukaryota; kingdom Metazoa; phylum Chordata; class Aves; order Galliformes; family Odontophoridae; genus Odontophorus; species Odontophorus gujanensis. The sequence goes on from VXAB01000408.1 coordinate 821,266, forward strand.
ATAAAAGTAATAATAACATAATAATTACAATAATTAAAATGTACTGAGAGAATATGGTCTATTTATAGATTCATCAAGTCTTCATTAGTTCTTTAAAACTTGAAGTGGCTGATGCAGTATGATAACCGCAGGAACTTATTTCTTTTCTGTCAATTGAAATAATTTTAATTGTTTTAGTATTATCACTATGAATCTCAGCTAGCTGTCAAATTGTTAGAAAACTTGAAAACTGACTGCTGTGAGGCTGAGTTTAAAGCAATATGGAGTGGATGCAAATTTTGCATGCTTGAGAATCAAAAACAAGCTGTTTGGTGCATCCGTGATGTCTACTATCACAGCATTATTTGCAGTGATTGACACGCTTGATTAATTGCCAAGAAGAGCTCTGTGCCTCCGTATTGCAGAGGTGCCAGTCTCTTCTGATAACTGATCACAGCACACGTGGGAACAGCACAAAGCTGCATCAGGAGAGGTTTAGACTAGGAAAACTTTTTAGATAAGGAAAACTTTCTTCACCATGAGGTCAAACACTGGAATAGCTTTCTGTTGTTTTTTCAAACTGAAGGCCATAGCCTAAGTCAGATGGACAACGTGAAATAAGGCAAAGTGGCTCCATGTTCAGAAATGCTGTCTCTTTTACACTCTCAGACACAAAGGATCATTGCAATCACAAGAACTTAAATTATCAACATTTGGCAATAAGAGTTAGAACTTGGAAGGTGGCTTAGATTCATCTTCTAAATAAATATCTATGTTTTGTGTTTATGATACGATAGTCTAGAGAATATGATAATGTAATTATGATTTTCTTCTTCCCCTTCAAGTAAACATTGAGACTCTGATGGCTGACCTTTTCTACTTTTGAATAGAGCTGCAGAATCCAAACTATCAGACAAAGCAAATACACATGAACACAGCTTACCATTTGACAGCTGCCAGTCAAAAGGTCATTGAGAGAAACACTGTTTACTCACTGAAATTAATGAAAAGTGTCACTTATCCACTGCAATTAATGGAAAAACAAAGCATACAATGCTATCTTAGCATTTGCTAATTAAATTGATTTCTTTACCTTTTGGTGAAGAATCAATATTTTTTGTAATTAAGATGTAAACCAGGGACTTGATTATCGTCAGTACCAATGAGCAAATTCTGGCTAGCTATACTTCATTTGGCTTGTGTGATATTGTGTGAATAAACATATGCACTACTATTTGCATATCAAAATCCAACCAACTATGTAAGAAACAAACTGTTTCCAGATAAATGGTTTGGAGTATGTACTCCTCTTTGAAAAACCATAAAACAGATGGGACAAAGCCTGGAAGACCTGTAGTTCAACTCATTACCAACTCCAAACACAGTAATGGCACTAAACCACCTACTCCTGGGCTGAAATAAGGAATATTGCTCTTCCCTTCATCACATTCTTGTTTTGTTACCAAGGAAGAACCCCAAAGGCTTCATGAGTACCCTTGCTGGTGGCAGAGAAGTTTTGCAGACTAGAAGAGAAGGTACACATACTTTTCCCTTCATTGACCCTTTCCCAAGGTTTGTAAGCATATACTGTTAAAAGCCTACATCTTACAGTTTATAAATAGAAGACTTATAATTTATAAATTGAAGACAATGAACTTCAGTATTTTAATTGGAAACACTTTTCAAGGACCCTTATACTAAAGCGGTTAGCAACTGTTCACAGTCATTGATTTCTGTGGAGGATTAGTCACATCATATGATCCAAGGGATGAAACACCTCTGCTACAAGGACAGGATGAAAGAGCTGGGGCTGTTCAGCCTGGAGAAGAGAAGACTCTGAGATGACTGATAACAACCTTTAGATACTGAAAGGGAAGCTACAGGAAAGAAGAGGACAGACTCCTCAGAAGGGTCTGCTGTAGTAGAACAAGGGAAAATGGTTTCAAGCTCAAAGAGGGTAGATTTAAGTTAGATATAAGGAAAAAGTTTTATACAGTGAGGGTGGTGAGGCACTGGAACAGGTTGCCCAGAAATGGATTAGATGCCCCAGTGCTGGAGACTTTCAAGGCCTGGTTGGATCAGACCCTGGGCAACCTGATCTAGCTGTGACATCATTGCAGAGGAGTTGAACTAGGTGACCTTTGAAGGTCCCTTTCAGCACTTAAGGGTTCTACAATTCTATGACTATATGCTAGGATGTCATTTTCCTGTTTAACCTAGAACAACTCAGCAGCTCAACAGTCCATATATTAGCTGTGCAGCAGTGTATGCATCATCATTTTTAAAAGTTGTTCCTTTCTAAATCAATTTAATTTCATTGCTAATGAAGCAATTTCTACTCAAGATGCGTACTCAAACCCTTAAAAATAGCTTTCTTATACAGTGCTAATATACTAAGTCAAGTAGGGAAAGTGACTGAAATGTTTGAGAAGTGAATTTGGCCTTGTTATGTCAGTGATATGGTGACATTCTGTCACGTAAATCAATAACAAAACCAAAAGGAGCTGGTCCAGGTACAGATGCAGTGGTTTTGCAATTTATGAAGCCATGAATCTATCCAGTACACATGATAAGGAATTTCTCATTTGCATACAATGTTAATGTAACAGGTGAGTTTGATGTGTTTGATGGCCTCAGAACACACCATAAAGCCTATGTCTCCGTGCTGAATTAACATATATGGAATATACATGATGTCTTTAGTAATATAGGAAATCGTGTGAACTGTGTGGTAGGACTTAGTGCCAAAAGAGATAGTTCCACCAGAATTTTTCTGAGTCACTTTCTTGGAAAAGATCAAAGTAAATTTCATAAAGGGTTTTACTCTTCACAGTTTAATCTTTGTCTAAATAGAACATTTAGAATAAGCTGCCTTTGGTGTTTTGAGCCATGGCTTGATGCACCAGCTACCAACCTTTGGTTGAGAAATGCATGAGGGAAGATAGTACAGCTCAGTGCAGCTATCACAGAATCACAGAATGCATTAGGTTGGAAGGGAATCCAAAGATGACAGAGCTCCAACCCCTGCCATGGGCAGGGCTGCCCCCCACCAGCCCAGGATGCCCAGGGCCCCAACCAACCTGGCCTTGAGTGCCTCCAGGGAATAGTATCAGAGTACCTATCCTGTGATGCTGTCCCTAAAATATCAGACACTTTATGCTAATACTAAGATTTCTTTATGTTCAAGCTGTTGCAATTTATTCATTCTCTCACAATGACCTAAGACAGTGACCTGCACTGAAAGCTTTGTGCATTTATATTACTTACAAGTCTGGTATTTTTCAGAAGTAGAAAAAATCAAATTAAAAATGCCTGAAATTCTTAAAGGGAGCACAGAAATTACAAGCATGTTAGAACTGAGAAGGTGAATTCCATAAACAATAAATTCCATCTGCACAATTTACCTCAGGTTGATAGTTTAAGAACTTGGACAGGTTAAATGATGGCATCAGAGTCATTATATCTGTGATGATCCAGGAAAATGCATAGGAGTGGCATATGTATTGTTATAGCTGTCAGAAAATTCAGTGCCATTGGCCTCCTGATGGGAACATTCCCTGTGGGTAGAGGCCCAATCTCACTGGTGCAGTGGGTGCCAGTGCTCTGTAAAGACCAATTGCTAAGGCACCTGAGGGTTTGGTTATGCATTGCTGACTTTTTGGTGACTTGTGGTCAATGTCAGATTTGTGGAGGTAATTGTGTGAGTCCATGGGGAACTCAGAAATTGCTAGGTTTCTGTTGTTTGTTTTCATTGCAGCATCTAGAAAGCTGGAGCTGGTATGGAAAAGTGGTGATTAATGAACTCATGTTGAAGCCAATGAGTGAAACCAGACTTTCAGGCCTTGATAACTGGGAGGTCACCTATAAGCTTGAGGAACCGAGTAGCTCCTAATTAATTGAACAACATCATTAAGTTAAACTTGGAACAAATGTTCTTCGCCACTATTTAGTTGAAAGATTTTCTGCTTCTACTTCAGCTTGGACAGAGATTGTTCATATTAGAAATCATCATCAAAATTGCTTCAATTTGCAAAACTTTTTCACCTGTATCATAACTGTCTATGTTAAAAGATATCCCTTCTGATACACTTGTGAATTTGGATTGTTTTTCTAGTACTCATGTTTCTTTCAGATGATTTCTGTACTCAACAAATTGTCTGCTCCAAAAACTCAGGGAAAGTAATTTTTCACCAACACACTGAAGAATTTGTTTAGACTGTCATATCAAAAAAGCACATAGCTAAGACTTCTTCAGGCAAGACCTTCAGATTTGGTTCAGCAAGTACAAAACTGATTCAGTTGCAGTGATCAAAGGGTTCTCATGAAGTTGATTTTCAATCCTGGGAAATAAAAACCCAATGCTTGGAAAAAGTCACTTTTAAAAGGAGGAAATTCATTGCATGTGTGCTTGTAAATGAATTATGCCTGTCTTTTATGTACTTGTACAGCCTTCATCTCTAGAAGAGATAATGTAATTAAAGTTAACTTGTGACCAAAAGCTGAAAATGTACTTTTGGATGGAAAGATAAAACAATCATCCATAATATGCAATATATTGAACTGGATAACAGCATTTGCTTCAGAGCTCAAGGACACCAGGACACCTATTATTAGAAGAGCTCTCAAAGGACATAGGCACATTATTTCAACTGAGATAGGTGACATTTCTTTTAAAACAGTCCCAACATGAAAGCGTGAATTCTTTTTAACCCTTAAGGCAAGTAAGTGAAGGACATGTATGGCCAGTTCTACTTCTGACTTTACCAGCTCAAAGTAGACACACATCAGAGATAAGTCAAATAGTGTAGGCAATAGCTGTATCTGGCTTTTAATCTACAACTTTGAAGTCTAATGCCAACTGAAGGAGGTTTCCCTTAAGTTACTGAGGTGTCTGAGCTTTTACAATCTTTCTAGAATTATTTCCACTTCATTCCTAAGAATACCAATAAAGATTTCCCTTTTGCTGTCCCCCTGAAGCCCATGGGCATGATACAGAGCAGATCTCCACATGCAGTCCTGGTGGAGCCTATAGTGGGGCAGAGGGGCTGGAGGAGCTGGCATCCTTGGGGACATGTGTGGAGCAGTGCCTGAAGAATTGGCCCTGTTGTACCGACCTATGCTGGAGCAGTGCTTGGAGAGCTACAGTATGTAGAAAGTCCATATGGGATTAGTTCAGGAAAGATGGTATCCTGTGGGAGGGACTTCATGCTGGAGCAGGGGCAGAGAGTGGCCATGGAGGAGTTGGAGAAACAAAGCATTATGGACTGACCTCAGCCCCCATTCCCCATTCCTTTGCCTTTCTCAGGAGCATTAAGGGTAAAAAACATAAGATTAGATTCTGAGTGATACCCAGTTTGGAACTGTAAGTCTAGTCCAGTTCAAGATATTGAACTACCATAATTACAGATGCACAAATAGCATGTGCACCTTCAGTTTAGTCACATTCAAGTGAACTAACATGGTCCTCCCATGAGGAGTTTCATTGCATTCAATGAGAAGTTTCATGGCTAACTTAATGAATAGTGCTGTTTACTGAAGCAACAGACTGCAGATTCTTTTATATTGCTGGTGATAATCTATAAGCCCTGTCTGCAGAGCATGTGTGAGTACCAACAATGTGAATAATACAGTTGGCTGCAAATGCTCATGTAATAACTTTACAGAGATTTCTAAGTTTCCCAGGGAAGCACTTGACTTACCAGCTGTGTGAATCTCATCCAACACGCATCCCTTAGTGGGGTGAGAGAGGCTCAGCCCACCCACTTATCCCAGAAATCAGTGATCTCTTCCCAACTTGTCTGCAGTGGCACCTGAAGTTTCCTAAACTTCTTTTTCTTTTAAGCTAGTTTATACAGCTTTTTTAGTTCCAAGAGGGTCTTGAGTAACTCTAGTCATATATATCTTTTATAGTGATTGGTGCAGAATTTTCTTGTTTTGCTTTTAAAGGTGTAGGCTCAGTGAGAGGAGGTCATACCTTGGAGGCACCTAGACTTTGAGACAGAGGTGTATTTTAACATTATAACTAAACTATAATGAGCAAATTTCACCCAGGGATGTGATTTCAACACGACCCTCCATGCTGTTTCTCTTAGGGTCAGCACATCAAGCTCCCCTGTGTTGCCAACTCCAAGGCTGCAGTCATCTTGCCAGAGATCCATCATGGAACAGAGTCTTAGCACACTCAATGTATTCTGCTCTGGAGGTTCCCTCAACTCTTCAACTTCTCTTAAGATGGGGACAACTCAGAAAGTCACCTCTATTAATTATTCTGCAGCAGGAAGGAGGTCTAAGAGGGTGGATGAGGAGGAGAAATCTTCAGTTTAGTTTTAGTTCTCACTGCTGTAGGAGTTATCAATAGAGTTTTGCTCATGACAGTAATTGGTGAGGAACCTCCTTTTCATCATCTTAACCTACAACCCATTTTCTTCTCCTGGAAGGAAAGAGTGTGATGGTGAAGAGTGTTAAACTACTATGATCATAAAATAGAAACACTGCAACAGAGTTCAATTCATACTGTTGAGGAGCTGTATTATTTAAGAAACCATCCATTTATTTAGGTGGGGCACAAGAGAAGCTGTGACTTTCAGAGACTGACAGTTACATGACGGACAAAGGCTGGAATCCTGTGCATAACAAGAAATATTGGAATGGCAGATATTTTTCTCCTCTCCTTAAATATTTTAACTTCCTTCTGCATCTGGATAATAGAGATTCCCAAGGCAATACCTCCCTGTATAATTCAGATGCTGGAAATATCTATGAGCTTATAATGGAAACTGTGTCTTTGTACAACAAAGTGAAATAGCATGACTTTATAAAGCTCATGAAAGCTCTTATTATTATTACCCAGTGTTATCTACAGTACAGCCACAGTAATACAAGAAAGAAATTGCCCAGCTCTTAAGTGTATGTTACACCAGCAGATGAATCTGAAACAAGTACCTGCAAAAATACCAAGTGAAATCTTATCTCACTTTCTGGAGGTGCACTGATTTTAGAACACCAAATAGATGCAGCTGTTTGAATATTAAACTGTTGTCATGCTTTTAATGATTAGGCTGACGCTATGAACTTAATATAATAACGCGTGTTGACTTTAGACATTAATCCATTTTGAAGCTTGTACATCATGCTACAGCATACTGATGGGACACAGGCAGTTATGGCTAACATCCAGAGTGGCAAGCTTCCAAAGAATCAATACAAAGTAGATTCTACCTAGACTAGTTCAGACTCCAGAGTTGTGATGGTGTAGCTCCAGTGGCCTGAGGGTGACTGTGAAGCAAGCTTTCTGAGGAAGAAGCAAAATGTTTACTGGGAAAAGTAGACAGGCTTTTGGCACAACAGCCCTCCTTTTGGGAACACCGGCTCCTCTTCAGACCCAAAATAGAAGCAACAACCCACTTGCTATATAAAGGTTGAGTGCAATTGCTCTGAGCTGAGTTTAATTCCATCAATCAATTAGACAAATCTGAAAGGAAATGCAATTGGCACTTTGGGAACAGAGCAGGATTTTAGCAAGGGAAGAAGTGATAATGCGACAGTCTCCCATAGGGCAGAGAAAGAAAAATACCACTGATTATCACCTGTGAAACATGCAAATACATATTAAAATAAATAAATTAAATTCTAGTAATTATCAAAGCATGCTAATATTAAATGGCACCAAATAGAAATCATTTGAGCAGGCATATAATTAACAAGCAAGCTATGTTATCTGTGTAATGCAAGAAGCTGTTGAATGAACTATTTTGAGGAACATATGAAATATTGAAAGGATGATTAAGATGACTGAAGTGAACTAACTACTCTAAAGCTTTCTTTGGAAGAGTTGTAAATCCTCTATTTGGGACAGCACGTGACTATCTCTACACTATAACAGGGCTGCTAAATTCAGTTCAGTTCTTTCCCAACCAGCTTTAGGAACATAAGGTATTGACTTTCAGTATCAAATGTATTAAAAATAGACCTTTTCCTCAACACCTATGCTATAGGGACATTTAACTACCCTCATCAACAACAAACCCAGGTGGTTTCAACCACGTCAGTCCAAAGGTCAGCCAAGGCATTAGGGCTTTGCGAAAATGTGCTGGCTGGGGATCACTTTTTGCAGCTCGGTGCCAGACCAAGAGGAAGGGGCACCCACTGTCAGTCAGGTCACAGGCTGCCCTGTGGCATTAGCTGTTGTGCTTGAAGTTGCAAATGACTAGTCACCTTAGAAAAGCCCATTATTCAGTTGATCTTGACAAGAGGGTACTGACACACAACTTCTCTGGAGAGAGTGCCTGAGAAAACCGCAGATGCTGTGGGAGGCTGCAGAGCTGAGCAGGTGCCCAGCTTGTGTCACATGAAGCACGGTGCTCCAACTTTCATCATACCTCCTTTGAGAAGCCCTCAACTGGGAGATTTGCACCTGCAACACATGGTTGTGCTGGACTGTGGGTGCAAGTAGATGAACTGCAGAAAGCACATTCCCTCTGAAGTTCCTAACATAGGGATAATACCCTCTGATGGCTCCCATGACTGTTACAGAGCAGACAGGGAGTTTGGTTATAACCTAAAAAGCCGGAGCAAGATCCATCAGAACTTGTCTGCCAGACTTCAGCTGACATCAGCTTCAGATGCTTTTAGAATGTAAAAAAAAAAGCACTAAGCTGAAATACACAAAAGTAATCATATAAAGGCTGTATATTTTTACAAATAGGTGTGAAATTATTTAACAGTAATGGACAGAGTAAGGTAATAATAAAACCACTGTTCAGTTTTGTGCACGTATTCTTTTCACAGCAAGAAAATTCTTTAGAGAGGGAAATAAGAATAATAAAATTGAATGACACTAGGCCACCTCTTAAAATCAGTTTTAATTGCAGAAATATCATCTTTAATTGTACAAATAGCCTGAACCCTGAAGACGGGTAATATGTTCAGTCTTTTGCTCAGAGTAATTAGATGAATTCAAAAAGAGAGATGATTAAAGACACATGAATTAGTTGCTAGACTGTAAGAATATTACTCGTCTGTGCTGCAGAGGAACAAAGCATTTTTTATGGAAGTGAAGTAACATGTCATGTGAATAGGAATTTTAATTAGCAATTAGTATGACTGCTGGTCCAACAAGGCAAGCTGATCATGGTCATTACATACAGGTGAGGTGAATGAACTATTGGATGGGAGAAACATAGTTCGTGTCTTACCAGTGATTTACACAGCTATTTGCTAACTCCAAATTCACATGTTGTTGGTTTGAGGATTTTTGTTATTGTTTTTGTTTTCTTCTTGCTGGAAAGGTTATTGGCTTAAACACAGCCTTGACAAATTTATTCTGAAAGGCAACGACTTAACTGCATAACAGTGTTATCAGGTCATATCCCTAATCATGACAGAGTTGGCTGTCTGCATCTTCTTCCACAATCCATCAGTGAAAAAGTTGGAGTCTTCAGCTGCTTCTCAGACAAACACAAAGCTGCAATTTCACCACATAGCAGCAGGACTTTCACTGGCTGTTAAGCGGTCAGAGAAGAGGAACTAACGATGCCTCCACCACAGTAACCCTAGGACCTAGTTCAAGGAATGATCTATGGGTAGGAGAAGAGGCCAGAAGGCTCTGACCTCAAACTTCTGTGTCATCCAGGCAGGTTGTGTGCCAGGAGCAGAAAGAGGTCAAAAACAGCTTCTTGCTAAGAGTGGAGGCTTGCCAGGAATGACAAGTGAATATGTAGCAGCAGCTTTCAAGGAGGATGCCAACACATGGGTCTGAATAGTAACGATTTCCAGGGCTGGTGACTCACTCCAAGTGATGGGCATCCTGGCATGAAGAGCTATGGCACAAACCCCAAGAAGCTGTGACTGCATTTGGGACTAAGCACTTGGCTCTTATTTATGTGGTATCCGGATCACTTTGCTGAGGATAACCACACTGTGCTTTTTTTCTGGTTGACTTGTCAAAGCAATCCTCTGTTACTAACCATGCTCCTGAGCAGTCAGAGGAACCCAGAGCCACCACATGGCACCTTGGCCACGAAGCTGTGCCCTGAGTTTGCACAGAACAAACACAGGTCTCTGTTGTTTTGCCTATGGGGGGGGAGGGCAAGGTTGGCCTGGCTTTGAGCCATATTATCATAGAATACCCCAAGTTAGAAGGGACCCACAAGGATCATGAGGTCCAACCCCTGGCTCCACACAGCACCATCCAAAATCCAACCCTATGCCTGACTGTGTTGTGCCGATGCTCCTTGAACTCCGGCACTTAGAGCCATGCCCACTGCCCTGTGCATCCTGTGCCATGCCCACCTCTCTCTGGTGCTTTGCTTCTTCTACCAGATCCTTCTACATAACCAAATTTGCCTTCCCAGTGGCAATCAGACCCACACTTTCTGTTCCGTTGGTCTTGTCAACTCCTATCCTTACCAGACTGCAGATCCTGATGTGGCTTCTAATGATACAGATGTGTTACACTACACCATTCTGGCAAAGGGCAATGAGCAGTATTTCCCTAAAGGCAAAGCTTGAATGTTCAGCACACTGCCCAGATGAAGCGGGAACCGCTTAGACATTATACTTTCTAAATTTGTTCTTGGAAACAGACAAAAAATCCTACCTAAGGCAGAGACACGCATGGCAAATTTCAGCTTGAGCAATTCTGTGTAGCAATAAACTGCTGAAAACAGAGCTAATGGCAAATATTAAGCAACATTAGCCACAGGCAATTTTACTAGCTCCAACAGTGATATGTGGTATCTTTTCCATAAATACTGCATTGAAGTGCTGTATTTTTTTCTGCTAGCAGCAAAACCCAAAGCTAACTTTTTGTATGCACAACCCTAATTGAAAGCAAACTAAGTTAAATGAATTCTAAGCTGTGCTAATAATAGCTAGTAGTTATTTTGCCTTAAAAAATACTGATATTTTCTCAGTTTTTAATAACTATGTTTTCCTGCTGTTTGTGATTGTGAGAAACTTCTAGTAACAGCACAGTATTTCCCATGTAATCATTCGGCAGACCCCAAATGAGTCATATATAAAAACGTGCCAAACAAAATCACTGAAATGTAATTGTGCTGCAGAAAAACAGATATAAAGGGGTTTGATTTTAATTTCCCTTTGGTGACTTTGCCTCCATCTCACTCCTCATGAAACTGTTTACCAAGTGTTTCAACTCTGTCATTTCCACTGTGGAAGTGGATAAATGGAAAGTGAGCAGTAATGGTGGATGATACTGATTTCTAGGGAATATATCACATTAATTTATCCTCTTTTACCTTTATCATTTATAAAGATAGTTTATAATATCCTTGAGTTTATCATCTGAAAAAAAATAAAAAAGTAATAATTTCTCCATGTACCATATACTTCTGGATGAAAGTATCCTGAATTTGAATGTAGATGTTGCAGACAAATTGTGGTCAAATACTGAGTTTATCTAGAATTGTTATGGGAAAGCTAAAGTTTTGTGAAAAATTGAAAGCTGATTCCTCAGCTGACCTATATTCTCACTCCAGTGTCTGGATTAATGGTATGCTTCATATCCCCTTAAATTTTATGAGACTAAAAATCACAAGAGTTAGAAATAGCTTCCTCCTGCTTCTCTTCAGGAACCAAATCGTTAGGTTATGTCTGCAGAAAAAGCAAGCAAAATATTCCTGTGAATGAGCCATGGTGATACATTCCCAGTTGGGGACACCAAGCAGCTCTCCAAGAACTCTCCCTCTCAGCAGAAGGCTAGAAGGGCTGAGGGAACAGGAGACAAACACATAGCCTGGCTGGGGAAGATGCCCTTTTTTAGTGGTTCAGGAGTCTGTCATATCAGAATCACCATTCTCTGGGATATTCAAATATGTGAGCACTGGAACAGGTTGCCCAGAGTGGCTGTGGAGTCTCCTTCTCTGGAGATATTCAAGACCCATCTGGATGCCTACCTGACGTAGGGGCCTGCTTTGGCAGAGGGTTGGACTCAATGACTTCCAGAGGTCACTTGTGACCCCTATGGTTCTGTGATTCTATGTATTTTTTTTTTTAAACTGCAGTGAAAAAAGTTTCTTTGGTTACATTTAAACAGAAATATTGAAGAAAAAAATTGATTGTTGAAAGGTTCTGTGTTGAAAGAGTATTTCCCAAGTTTGGTTGTTTTTTT